>PPLE02000018.1:67227-185013 GCA_003707735.2 [Candida] freyschussii | reverse complement strand
CTTCCACTGTGGTAAGGCTTCAAAGAATGTAGTCCCTTCAGCTGGAGTTGCTCCAATCGGGACCCTCTGTTGCAGGAAGAGAGGCATTCTTGCCACAATTAACGGTCAATATTTCAATGTTACCAAAAACATACCCGACTCCATGAATATAACATATCTTGTATCCAAACTAGCACAGTTGAGTCCAGATTTGATTACTGGATGGAACGTATACTAGCTTGATGATTTTTCCCTAGGTGGTTCGTTTCATCTAATCTGAAATGGATCGACACTCAAAATTTCACAACAACCAAGGTTTTCCACACCCTTTCAGCTATTTGTAAGCCAGACAACGTTCAGGAAAGTAACCCTAGGCGGATTGCACTGTACTTGAGCAGTTTAGGCTCTTTTGGAAGAGCTATGTGTGAGATATGGCACATTATAGGCATACTTTTGAGAGCCGAGCAAAACTCATGTACAGCATCACAGTTCTGTGGTACAGTGCTGCAGGACAGTCAAAATCCGTTGAAATTCACCTGTTTCAGTAGAAATCGGCACTTTGAGCTTACTTTAACCGTTGGTTGTGCCTTTTATAATGGATTTTGTTGCATTGCCAAATATTGCAAAAATCACTTATTGAACAATGGAATGTGATGGAAGAACACCCAATCCACGTTGAATCAATTATTGGTAGGACATTGCAACGTAATAATCCCCTCTGAAGACTTTTAACAGCTATAGAGAAGCTCTGCGATCGATTATATGATACCCATCAAAAAACACTGAAAAGTACATATTGCGACATGAAACAGAGGTGCATTTGTCTCACGCTAAGCTCAGATAGCTTCACAATCATCACTCTAGGATATAATTGGGTACCCTTAGCTTCCCTTTGGCACTGAGGAGGTAGTTTTATATGTGATTAGTAGGACTTTCTTGAAAGAAGACAAAGTATCCAATATTTTGATGAAAACGAAAGCCAAAATCTCCCAAATGGGCACCATTCTATTCGAGATAGCGTATTGCAGTGAGAGGTGAGCAGCTGTTATTTAATCACGGCAGTTTAGAGAGTACTTTGGCTGCTCATAGTGAAATTCTCGAGACGGCCAAAAAAAACCCAATAACTTCTTCATTAGTGAGTTTAGTCTCTCCAATCAGGCTCATTTTAATTCATAATCACGCCTTGCAGTAGGTTTGGGGCGCTTAGGTTGTTGCTGTTTGTTGTAAGTCTATGAAACGTTATTTTGTGTTTTGATCCCATAAATCAAGATGGCCTCAATTAACCAGAAAGGGCTCTTTTTAAACAGCTCTTAGCAGCAAACACTAACAGATAGTAGCAGGACAAGATATATCTCCAGTTTTGGAGAGTTGATGATCAATATTGAGTCCAATGAGAGTGTCGATATGTAACCATAAGCGAGAAACATTGCGACAATAATCCAGACTATTTGGCCGAACTTTGGAAGGCGAAGCATACTGTAAGGTTAAAGAGCACTAATAGTAGCCTTATGGAGCTTCTGGAGACTTTGTAGTGAGACGTTTCAGTGTTACGTCAAACGTTTTGGATAGTGAATGCGTACAGCCTCCATGCGATACTTGAGCAACCAGCCAGCCAAAAGTTCTCAGAGCTGGCCACATCCTTCTTTGCTCAACCAAGGAGCATAATGACTACCCTGAACACTTTTGAAGACTTGGTGGTGGAGAACCGCTATGACAAACTTCGCGTTGATGAAACCTTGACTTTTCAGGAATCATTAGGCCACTGCTCCTCAACGTGGTAGAGTTAAACACTCAATATGGTATACCCGGATGCAGGTTTCGATATTGTATCTGAAATGAGAGGCCTTGAGCTCCTTTAAACCAGAGTGGTGCTAGTATTCAAAGTTTTGTATTTTGCGATGAGTACTTGTGGTGATCCTGAGGCAAACAAACACGTGATTTGGGGTCCAAGGAGCTCGTTTCAAACTCCCATGATTTCAAGAGACGTGTCATACATGATTCTTGTCATTTCTAAGTTGCTTCCGAGTCCGTATCGCCTAAAAGTGTCGAGTTATGAGGGATTTGAGGTGAAAACTCAGTCGGTGGTTGGTGGACACGCGAAAAAGTGTTGATGTTTTTACAAAAAAAAGGCAGTGGTGAAAACAACAACAAACAAAGTAAACATCAGAGATAACGTCTCTGATGCCATCTATTAGTAAGGTTTGGGCTCCCAGATCTATCTTTACCTATTTCTGTACGGGTTTGAAAAGTGTGGAGCTAATCTGATGGCTCTGCGTGAATATAATGGCGATTTTGATTTCATTCCAAGCAACGGCCTAAAAGCTCCACAGCTTTACCTCGCCGAGTTTTACGTTTAGGGGGCTGGAGACACACAAATTATAACAGATCAAGGACAGTTAGACAATTTCATTTGCTCTTCAGGAGCTCTTTCTCACAATCGGCACCATCATTTGAAAGTCCTTTTTTTGATTTCACCGAGTGACGTCTTGGAGCATCAGCACCGTCAAACTCTTTCTGAAACGCTTCAAATCAACTGATATATAATGATTGGGATTTCCCAAGTTTCAAAAACACTTTTGAATGACGATCCTTGACCTAAAACCCCGGTTATGCTCAATTTGTGTCTGCCGGGATTTGCAGGTTGTTAACTAGTTCGTCGATAGCGCCCAAAAGCTCAAATCAAAGCTGGATGGTACACATTAGATGACAAGGGCTAACCAAATATTTGAATGAGGGCTACTATGACCTGTGATCTATACTTAAGGGGGGTTGATGGAGAGACTTCAACAAAGTCGAAATGAAGCACCCATCTTCTGGACATAAGGTTGGGATACTTAGGTTGTACTAGAATGGTCTCCTCACACCCGTGAAGAGCCAAGTAAATCTTTTTGGGCAGAGGTTGTAAAGATTTTAAAAAACGAGTGCACTTGGAGTTTCTAAGAAAGAAAGATAATCTGGAGTTGCTTTGAAATTTGGAAGACATGTCACAAAACAAAATCACACACATGGAATGAAAGACTTTGGAGGCTTTGGGGTTGTCTATGCCGTTTTCGGGGGTCATTTTAGAAAATTATTTAAAAATGGGTGTGAGGGTTTGGAAGTGCTATTGCCTTGTTAAGAATAATAACGATGTCACAAAGTTTACGCGCAATGGCGTTAAATGTAACGAGTTGCTAAAGGCTTCACAAAATTATGGCTCCTACGTAGGGCATGGTAGTATAATTCATAGGCATGAGCATCATCTCACCCTGACTGCAGTTGCAGACTTCATCTTAAAGAAGGCTAGAAAAGACAGGACTAATCGCTATATATCAAACCAAAAGCACCTCGTTAGGAAACGGGGATTCTCGTATCTCACTGCAGTCTGGTGGTGACATAAGCTACCACGAAGTGGCTTGACAACTTTTCTCGGACAGTCACGTTTGCCGGTAAGATTATGTGCAGGCAAACTCCTCAACTGAGCCTAGCCAACTTGGCTATTCCCTGTAGAGTATCCACAGCACAGTGCCTGACGTCTCGCCATTTATCAAAGAGACAACAGACTTCCAAAGAAATCGCCTAGCAAGCGACCAACGGATCAAACTGCTCATTGTCAATGTTGGAAGAAGCCTTGATAAATTGAAGCAAGTTGAGGGCTCAGAGTCAAGATCCAGAGAGTATTATGGATTTTCTCAGAGCTTGGCACGACACCAATACTAGATTGCGGGACTTGAGTCACAGTTTCAAAGTGTCCCGGGGTAGTGAGTTATCGCTAAAAAGTCTTCCTAGAGCAAGCAAGGACTCCACTTTAGGTGTTTTATTTCGTTGGAGAAACAGCACACCTCATAATATCAGTTTGACGATCTGGATGAGACTTGACCAACAGCCTAGAAAAAGTCTTTCACAGAAACATTCTAAGGGGATATAATTGTATCCTTGTGGTACGACTATGAAGTGCATCCATCAATGCGCTCCGGAGAGCCCTGGCACCCGATAATAGGAGTAAATCAGAATGGCATTTGAAATCATATTCGTCCCCCCCCCCCCCTCCAGGTCATTGTCTCATACATCTCACCCTTCTGGTAGTTAGACATTCACAAATACCATCGACTGCTCTTCTTTAGCAAAGAAACTCTGAGATATTCTTTTTGTGCTCAGCTTTCAAGCTCACTCAAGCGTCATTTGCAAGTTAGCCAAGAAAACACTTCGTCTCTGTCAAGGGCTAAACAGATGCAGTATTCACTTTGAGTAGCTATTATGTGTCCTCCGAGGCGCTACCATCACACTTCTTTGCTCTCTCTTTGCGCGATTATTACATCGCCAGTTTGTACATTTGTCGAATTCTAGACCATATCCCACAGAGTACTAGGTCAAATCACCCTCCGCAATCTCCAGAACAGTGCATATCTAAGCTGATCATGCCGACGGTTACGATTTCAGCTTGCGCTTATGCTCTCTGAATGGTTAAGTGGGAGGTTTTGGAGGGTAGCTCATGTGCATTGAGCCACCGAAACAAAGACCAGTTGGGGAGCTAGTTTGTCTAATACCAGCCATCACTGGTTCATCACCGTTCGGTAACTCAGTAACACCCTCTGGCTACCAAAGTTCTGCATATCACAGGTCATATCTGGGATATCAAAAGAGCGTTTAAACAACTTTCGCTTAAAAAGCTGTGTTGCTCATTGCTCTCAGATGAGTCCCAGAAAGTTATATATGAAGGATTCATCCACTCTAGTGTCCTGTAGTGGCCTCAGAGCACGATTGTATGACTCTGAACGCGTTGTAGGTGGGCTGCTCCATATTTTGTTGTTGTTGTTATGATTTTCCCCTACGCTTTTGTCGAAAAACATCAACATTTTTCGCGGCCTTTCTTAAGCCCAACCTCTTATCAACGATAACTTTTGAGCCCAACGAAAGGCCGGAGGCTCTATCGTACTACCCAATGAGAATACACCCCTCTCATAATGTCTAGTATTAGCTTTGAGAGATGGAGCATTCTAGCTCAAGCCATGGCACACATTGTTTTGAAATTAAGATTAGAATTGACGCGTCCCAAGAACCCCTATTTCGTTCATATTTTTTCTAAACTTGGCCAATATAAAGATACACGCACGTAGGTAAGAGGTGAATTCGATCTTGGCTGAATGGAGCCTTGCCCTTCGCTTGAAGTTGTTCAGGGAACCAGTATCGTACCGATTAGTCTACTGTGTCGTCCATAAGTTAGCTGCGAAGCTAACAGCCTAGTGCTAGTGTCTCAAAACCTGGCTGCTCATTTGTTTTTCGGTATTACTGGCTCCACACAATCTTCTGACGGCACCAAACCCCTTTTAGAATCTGCAGATGTCGAACTTGAAGAGGAGCAAGTCAAAAGCCGTTGGGGTAGTTTGCTTGCCAAAGGTAGATAAGACTTGGCTTCTGCTCCTGCTGGCGGTGTCGCTGAAAAGAAAGGGGATGCAGCTAAGGAGTATTTTAGCGACGACTTGGGGTTCGGTTTGTTTGAATTAACACAGCATCACCTCCAGCGTATTTTATGGGATCCAATTCGAAATAGAGGAGCATGCAACATAAGTAAAACCTGTATACTTCAAACCATTATGCTCTAGTTTGATAAACAGCTGAAATGGTGGACTTCTAGCACACAAAACAGACAGCAAAACACGCACGATCACCATGGGGAATTGAGTGACTGAGGACAGTGCAACTTTGAGGGTCACAAAAGCTTTACACTGCAGTTGGGGAAGTCTGGCATTACTGACCATAACCAAAGAAAGGATGTCCACCAGTCCAGAGAGTTTGTTGTGCGATATCGAAAAGTAGAGGATCAAAGGCTTGTCTATCGTAAAGATCGTCTTTCGATCCTACGTAGTATTGATGATACCTGTTTCACACCTTTTCTTCCTCATCAGTAAAGCCGTCAGCTACCAGTGAGCCCGGGTCACTTGCAATAAGGAGAATACTTCCTCTAGTCAACGCAAAAATCGTCTCGGCTAATCTCTCCTTTGCATTCGATTCCGTGCACTCATTAGTGCTATCAATATTAAGAACTCGAATGCTCGCGGTACAACCTCAAAGTTGAATGGATCAATTATATCCAGAGCTCTGAGCTTGTTATGATGGTGGCAGGTGACAGTTAACTGGCTTTGATGACGTGAACAAGCGTATAAGAAGCCAAATTCTGTCATTCTCGATCACCATGAGGGAGGTGATGGTGTTCAGATGTATTTTGTCAGCTAAAAATATCGCTCAACTCATCTAGAGTCGACTTACTTCGGTCAGCATTTCTAACAATATGAGGCTTGGACACTAGAGGTTAGATATCAGACTAGTTCATTCTTTGAATATGATTACATACATATTTAATGTCTAGCTGTACTATTTATCAAAATTATAATCTACGGTATTAGAAAAACAAAAGATATTCCCCAAAGCTGGATAGTCTTTTTGTTCATTTAAAAAGAAACAATCTATGAAGTTCTAAATCTTCCAAATAACTATACAAGGCCCAAATAATCGGATCTGAGTCTTCATCACAGCAAGTTGGATGAGTTTGATATGTGCTTGACCGCTAATTCAAAGCAGCCTCAGGTCAGACTTTAAGCCTGATCTTCGCGATTCGTTTTGGAAAAAGCGGGATTCAGTAATTGTTTATAAACAGATTAGCTGGCTTAACAAGACTCCCGTACGCTACATGAAAACTGCGGGAACTGAAGTATCATTTCTGGAGATTTATGGCCATTGAAGGAGTCAAGAAAGATATTCACAGATCAGCCATAATGCACTGCGCATACCAAAGCGGAGTAGCATTATCAAAAATCACCTCATTACTTTGACAGTTGACAAGCCACTAGCGCGCAATCATCAACCGCTTCAATTTCCCAAATAGGTATCCAACTGAAGGGAACTAGCTTCTAATCTCGTATAACACGGCGAAGAGCAGTAGAATTTAGGCTTACTATCAACAGTTGTTAAGCCGGTGCTTCTTAAGTTGCTTTCCAGAGAATAGGCATTGGCACCTTCCGCTCAAGTGTTCCAGGGTGAGCGCTTAACAGTATATCTCACCGCGCTTCTACAATGGTCTTTAAACAAATGACAGCTCCACACTGTGGGATTTTGTGGCTGCATTGTTGGAACTTTCAATGGACAAGCTAAAGAGTGTGGTCGCACTTGAGCATTACTAATTTGCCTTTCGCCATTGGACCACACTTTGGGGAATCTATGGTTATACAATTGCTGAAGCTCGGAGTTGATACCTCTTTGGGCTATCTAACCTTCATCATGAAAGGGAGCGACTAATGAAAAGGGGTATATATTGAGGTTGAATCTCTTGCGTCTTCTCAAATTCAGATAGAAGTGAGAGACAAAATGCCACCAACGGCCACAACTACAACCGAACAAGTCAACGATATCGTTGAGAAATACAACACCAAGCTATCGCTCAAAGGCGATGGCGCAGAAACGGGTGCCACTATTCAAGTCAAGCTCCAAAATGCAAATGGGTTCCATGAGGGGTTTGGTGATGACTTCTCTTCTGAACTACCAAAGACCACCAAAGCTAGGTTCGAAAAATATGGCATCGATATCTCCAAAGGTTACCCAAAGAGACCTGAGAAACTTACTCTCTTCCTTGATGAAGCCTCTCAGATCAGAAACAAACCTGATCCACATTATGTTGAGAGAGGTGTGAATGCAGACCCTGAGAAAAAGGCTTTATTCTCGAAGGCTACCGAGGTCAGACATTTAACCAAGTACGTGGGCACTGAATTGGTTGGTGTTCAGCTGAACGACTTGAATGAGAAGGAGTTGGATGAATTGGCCCTTTTGGTGTCTGAGAGAATTGTTGTCTTCTTCAGAAACCAAGACCTGTCTCCACAAAAGCAACTGGAAATTGGTGAATTCTATGGCCATGAAATCGAAAAGCACCCATTGGCTGGTCAAGTTCCTTTGCCAGGTGTTGAAGGAGCTACTGGGCTGACCACAATTTGGGGTAAGTTCAACAGAAAAGATGGTGGGAAGGCGTCTTTCAAGCAAAGAGGTGGCCAAGCTTGGCACACTGACTTGGACCACGAGTTCCGCGGTGCCTCAATCACCCATTTACATTTGGATGCCATTCCAAAATATGGTGGTGATACCGCTTGGACATCAGGATACGCAGCCTATGACAAACTTTCACCAGAGTTTCAGAAATTCCTTGATGGGAAAGTTGCTATTCACAGATCCGCCCACAAGTACTATGATAAGGACAATATTCTTGGTGGTCCAAAGTACATTGAGAGAGAACACCCATTAGTGGTCACTCATCCAGTTACAGGTTGGAAGGCCCTGTTTGTCAACAGATCCCATACTGTCAGAATTAAAGATCTGGAGCCTGGTGAGTCTAAGTTGATTTTGGACTACCTGTATGACGTGTTGGAGAAAAACCTTGATATCCAAGTTCGTTTCAATTGGACCGCTCCTGAACAAGACAGAAACTTGGGGGCCTCTGCCATCTGGGACAATCGTGTTAGTAACCATTACGCCATTGACGATTATGATGATGCGGAGGATCCAAGACATGGAACTAGAGTCACTTCTCTGGGTGCGCCACCGGTTTTCATCCCTGGCTCCAAATCTCAAAGGGAAGCGTTGGGTTTGCCAGTTTGAGACTTTTCTTTCATTTTTGGATCGAGTTTTTATGATTGCTGGCCGATCATTGACGGCTCCTGAATTCCAAACTCGGTTTTTCCTATTAACGGCAGAGTGACCCTTTTATACATTTAACCTTATGATCATTCTGACTGAAGCCGACCTTAGTGTAGAACCACCTATATAAACTCGAACTTTCCCCAGGCTCAACTGACTTCAAGTCGACTTACTGTCTTATTCATTTTATTTGCACAGATCTGTGACAGTCATCTCCAGGGAACCTCTAACATTGAATCAATGGACTGTGGCTGAGACTACATATATTCGATCATAGTCGGAAAAACTAAACAAAAAAGTCCTTTATATCTCTATACTAATCCTTTCTCTTTTTCGATAAGTCACCTTTGATACCACGAAGAACCTTAAGTATGCTATGTCTGCCGTCCCATAAAGGATATATCCCAACAGCAAGGAAGGACATATAGATGGTCATGATGGCAAATGTAACCCAACCTTTGAAAAAAGCCTTGTTGAAAATGTAGTCTCTATAAAGTGGCAATGGCCACAATACCTGAGTAACAAGAATGTTGACAGCAGCATAAATCCAGGCCCACTTGATGTACCTGTCAGCTTTCTTGTCGTACTGCTCCTTCGTCAATCCATTTCTGTAAACCTCTGTCTGTGACTCATCACTCTCCAAAGCTTTCTTGTCGTCAGGAATCTCGATATTGACATCAACAACCTCTTCAGTATCACTAGTATCGTCAACAAGCGTAGCTTGTTGTAAGATCGACCAGTCAAATTTCGAAGGTCTTACCAAACTGATTATCAAGGACAAGATCCCCGGAAGAAACAGAGCTGTCAAACCACCATACAAACAAGGCAGTTGTTCCATTGTGGTGGTAACATTGATCTGGCCATACATCTTTTTTGCTGTACCAAGCCAAACACCTATTCCGGCACCAATCCCTATGATTGGACTAACAAATGCAGCAATCCTTGTCTGGCCACTCCACGTAATCGATGCGATGAGTGGAATGACACCGGGACAGTTAAGCATAGAGTAGAAATAACCCATCCAAGTTAAAGAGACACCAACGTAATGCAACATTATACTGAAGCCGGCACAGAAAAATCCAAAAAATAAAACACCAAAGTGTGAAACACGAATCAAGTCCTTGTTGTCAGCGTCAGGCTTTATGTAAGTTCTATAGATGTCAAAACATAAAATGGAGGAGACACTGATTGTTTGTGCACTGACTGTGGATGTTACTGAAAGGTATATTGCCAATAGAGCAGCACCAACAGCACCTTTACCCAAAAGCGCTTCCAAGGTGTACATGATACCATAGGCATTGTTGATATCATCAGTTGTCATTGAGTTTGGATATAAAGGAAATTTTGGTGTATGCTCAAGTACTCTGTTAAGAAGACCCCAGATAGTTCCGATAGGGAAACTCAGACAGTATATAGTCAACGAACCAATGATATAGCCAGGTAAAGTAGCAGTCACATCGGCACTGTAAGCCTTTTGCCAAAAACTAGAGTCCATGACAGACAAACCGATATCACCAATGTTGTGGATAAGACCGAAATACCAGGACCCTTTACTTTTCATTGTCAATAGAGAACCTTTGTAATTTCCCTCGATGTACAGCCCAGAAGTCTTTTGATATTCGACAACCTTATCGTAGAGACTTCCGATACCACCGACATCTTTGTGAGAGACCCCTGCAGTTGCAAAATACATAAAGATAATCAAGGCAATGAAGGTGTGTACGTAATCGGTCAAAAAGGTAGACTTCAACCCACCGACAACGGTATAACACATGACACCGAATGGAATCAAAAGATTTGCAGCGACTGGGTGCATATTACAAAGACCCATGAAGACACCGGATGCACCTAGAATCATCGATGAACAAGACAACAAGTTATTCACCAAACAGAGGAATATAAAGAGGATATGAGTCGCCGTACCATATCTTAGCTTGATAATCTCCAAGGACGTGTGTGCATTTGGTATTTTCTTCTTTGACTCAGCTGCAATAACCGCTAGCAAAGCTATTTCAAGAGAAGAACTGGCAGCGTAAAGATAACCGGCAGCGATACCGTAACTGTACACCATCTGTGAGGACCAAATCAAGACGGTTGCCCACATCCAACTCGATAGCACAGCGCTCCCTGTCAGACCAACACCAACTTTTCTACCAGCAACCATGAACACCTCTGTGGAGTTCTCATTCTCATTCAAGTATCTGTGTGCAAGCTTTGTGAGAATCAGAATCATGAGGGCGAACAAGGCTCCGACGCCGACCAGAATACCATAACCGACACCCTGGTCAAGCAATTGAGAGGTAGAGCTTGCCATCTTTCCGATATGTGATTGGCCTCAACTGCCACTCATCTAGAGGAACATTTCGAGATTCTTATATACCTCAAGACATCCGGATATGTCTACCTCATCTCATTTTCTTTGTGGATAGAGTCACTATATAAACTGTGGCATCGCGAAGAGCGTGCTCGAAGCCCCAATTTAGAAAGCGAGGCGGTATTCGTCGGGGGAGCCCAATATGAGGAGAGCTCCGCTAGAGGTTGTGAATTAGGCTTAAGCCCTTAAATCCTGATACATTGAGATATATCATATGTCCAAAGCCTGCAATTTTAACCCTTTGTACGCAGTTGTTATTGTTTGATTAGCTTTTTGACACAATCACCCAAGCTCACTCGGTGTGAAAAGATTTATCCCGCCGCCACACTTTGACAACTCCTGTGTACATAAAACGTCTCATTTGCTGTGTGGAAATAATAGCCGTTCAATGGAGCGGATTCAAATGACGGAGTGAGGCGAGTTAGACTCTCAGAGAGCATATGCTTCGCACTATGGGGTCGTGCCTAATAAGGAAGCGTTAACGTATCCTCGAATGCTGACTCCCGAGGGCGGACTTGGCTGGACACGCTCGTCAACGACAATAGAGAAACGATCTCACCAGGAGTAACTGTGGATTATTGATCCTTATCCAAGACGACTGCTTCTCAACATCTGTTATATTATTTTGCTCCACATGTATCGCTCTAAGAAGTCAGTGCTGTGTCAATATTCTCCCCCCGAAACCAGGACTTCATCGATACGAACGTTCCCTCAGCTAGAGGGATAAGCCATTGTTAGTAGTGGCAGTCATGTCGAAAATACAGCCTAGCTGTCCTTACAGTCGCTTAGTAGACCCAAATTACCATGGCTTCTCTTGGGAAAACAAATCGATTTCAACCTGGGGAAATTCATTGCATATGAACAATAGGCTAATTGTGGATAGATCTGTATGTCGCGAAGAGGAGTTAAGCATTCCTCTGCCGGTAACCTCTGTAGGGTTTACCAAACAATGCTGGCCGCAAACGTCATTATCAATACCTGGTACCAACTCTCTGCTGGTTCTATGGTGTTATGATACGTTGTAGCACGTAAACTATCACTGGAGCGAAATGATGATCGTTACTGCTTGTATAAGGGACTAATCCAAATATCAAACAACAGCTAGATAGTTTTCAGGTTGATCGAACCTGCAGCGAGATCATCATGACATGAAGGACTACTAACTACTCCAGGTTTGAAGCTTGTCGCATGAACTCTTGACGTGTGTTATGATTTTATATATACATCTACGCCATCTTCACAACTCTTTCAGCTGCCATCGTATTGATAAATAATATATATGTGGCACTTTGCCGATGAATACTTGAATAAATATTGTAATAAATAAAATAAATATGCCGGGAATACCCGGAAGGGCGCTTCACCTTTGAACCCGCTATTGACGGTACCATAGTCTTGTAGTTCTAGTGTTCAAGATCTTCTTCTGTAATCTGAAAACACCATACATCAACGCTTCTGCAGTTGGAGGACAACCAGGAACATAGACATCGACTGGAATAATACGATCACAACCTCGAACAACAGAGTAAGAGTAGTGATAATAACCACCACCATTGGCACAAGAACCCATGGATATAACCCATTTTGGGTCAGCCATTTGATCGTAGACTTTCCTCAAGGCAGGTGCCATCTTATTGGTCAACGTACCTGCAACTATCATGATATCAGACTGTCTTGGAGTGGCTCTGAAAATAATACCTAGACGATCCTGATCGTAACGAGGAGTTGACACATGCATCATTTCCACAGCACAGCAAGCAAGCCCAAACGTGACAGGCCAGAAGGATGATTTCCTGGCCCAATTAGTGATAGCATCTAATGAAGTTAGAACGTATTCCATGGTATTAGTTGGCTTCTCCTGAGACGCCAAGGGGAAATCCGTGGGCAAATTCTTTGGAGTCAAATCCTTTTGCGAGACTAAAGTTCTCACCAGTTTTGGCCCAGCAGCATTCTTGATGAATGAGGATCTTAACATCATATTTCCCGTAGTGCGTTGTTGGTTTGAAAGTGAAAACACCTCTTGTTGGTAGTCATACTAGTTTCCGTTTGTAAGGGGCCGGTTTCAAAATACCGCGAAAAGAAACAACAACATCAAAACACCCCAGCTTATGGGGTCTACAGACTACGACTTCTTCTACATCTTTATGAATATATATAGATGGCAATACCCGTCATGGCTGTACATCAGATATTAATGAGAGTATTGTATTTAGCATTGACACTGTGATGGTTCCTCTTTCTGGTTATCAATGGCGATGTCAATCACTGGCAATGGGTTAGTAATGAGAAGGTATATTATGATCTGGATGGGAACAACTTACTCTCTGGTTTATCATTCTTTGATTCTTCAAAGTCTGGAAGGCTCTTGGCGATTTTCTTGAATAAGTTCTTAACATTATACCCCAATTTTGTGCTAGTCTCAATAAAAATTTGACATCCAAGGTCCTTGGATTTCTTCTCACCATCTTCGATTGGAACCTGTCTGCTATCAACAAGGTCGCTCTTGTTTCCCACAAGACAGAGTATAACGTTATCCCCTCTTTCTGCCTTTACATCTTCGATCCACTTGTCCACGAGATCAAAAGATTTCTTCGATGTTATATCATATACGACGACGGCAACGTGCGAATCTCGAATGTAGGACGGTATGAGTGATCTAAATCTCTCTTGGCCAGCTGTATCCCAAAGTTGTAACCTAACGGTTTTGTCATCTAAATACATGGTTTTCGATAAAAAATCAATCCCAATAGTGGCCTATGAAGTTAGTCACAAACAAACCAAAATGATATTGATCTTAGGAGCTCAACTTACAGCATAGTTATCATCAAAGGTATCATACATGAATCTCGTAATAAGAGATGTCTTCCCGACTAGTGGAGATGTTAGTCAAGCGCTGTGTGGGTTTGCGTTCAAAAATAGACTTACCTCCTTGCTCCCCTAGAAATACAATCTTGTACTTGCTTAGTGAGTTGGCTTTACTCATGGTGCAGTTCAATAGGCCGCTGTGGAAGGATGCTCTTCAAAGTTTGCACTGGGTTGAAGCTACTCGAGTATCTGAAATGATTGTTGATCTACTAAAATTCGTGGTGCATCTAAACGAAAATGGGAGCTTTCTGATTATATAAGATCGCAACCGCTATAATCAAAAATCGTTACCGCCATATACCGCAAGAACTCGTCTTTAAGAGGGCGTCACGCTTTTATTTTGGCCACAGTGTAGTGCAAATGGTCCGAGAGAGCAATAATTTGCAGTCTGATATCGCGGGAATCCATCCACGGTCTTCAGACGTGTGTCGACTAGCTGAGGTTATCGGCCTTGTTGTCGGAGAATCCACGCACTCTACCCCATCATCCCATATTTACAGAGATCTTCTAAGACCTCACAGCTGGTAGGAAGCCGGTTAGCTCCTTTGGATACGTATATATATATATATGTGGAAGGACAGGTCGTGAGTTGGCTATGCCCACTGAAAAGATGAGTAAAAATCAAGAGATTGCGAAGACTCATTACAAGGACTCGGTTAACCTTACAAGGAGAAAGTGGGGGTGAGAAGCAGCTGCTTTACCACCACAACAGCCATAGTCACGTCAGAAGTTGGAACCGATCACCAAGAGCTGATTTCAACGCAACCTATGCTGAGTTTGAAAACAAATGGAAACTATAGTAACGATCCTCTATTAACGAAATTTATCAAGAAATGGCTTAAAATGGGAAACTATCCATATTTGTGTGCGTTAACAGCATTTTCCCTTCTCGGACCGAGGTTTCCCAAACGGCGGTATTTTTGTTTGCTTTTTAGTTCGCTCGATGCGGAAACCTACCCAATTCGGAAAACAAGATACCGAGTTTGAACAGCCATCCGGATTCTCCAGTAATATTTTGACTTTGAGGGAAAATTCACGATTTATTCATTATCAGGAAAAAAAAACATTACAGCTTTTTTGCAATCCCTCCTTTGCACTCAAGTTTGTAACTCACTGGTGGTAGAAAGTTGCTAAGGAAGCTATGAAAGTCACCACTCTTTATACATTAGGTGCTTTGACCTTGGGCGTTGCTGCTCTGGCCGAGGAGCAAGTTGTTGCCGAAGTTACAACCACCACCAACACTCATAAATGGGGGAAGTTTGACAAGACCAAGCATTCATCTACGCCAAAGGAGACCGGTACTCATAAATGGGGGAAATTTGACAAGACAAAAGCTTCATCTAAACCAAAGGAAACTGGTACTCATAAATGGGGGAAATTCGACAAGACAAAAGCTTCATCTAAACCAAAAGAGACTGGTACCCACAAATGGGGCAAATTTGACAAGACAAAAGCTTCATCAAAGTCAAAGGAAACTGGTACTCATAAATGGGGGAAGTTCGACAAGACTAAAGCCTCGTCTAAACCAAAAGAGACAGGTACCCACAAATGGGGTAAGTTTAACAAGACTCATGCTAAGGATGCCACTGCTAAGAACGATGCTCCTCTTCGCGAAGCCGGTGTTGGATCTGCTCTGGTTGCTGCTGTTGCCTTGTTGTTATAATATCTGTCTTTCATCTCCTTATACATGGGCTCAATTTCAAAGCTCTTCTCTGATACCTTTTTACCCTAGGTGAAACAGAAAAAGACTTTTATGAGAGAGGAAACGCTATAGACATCGACTTAATATATGGAGGCGAACTCATCCTCCCTACGGTTATTATCATTTTTTGTTTTTCTTCTCTCCCTTTAATACATTATCAAAAGAAAGAAAACTAAAAAAATTATAACACATAGAATCGTTCACAAGTAGTAGCTTTTATATATTTTATCTTTCTGCTTGACCTATGCGTTCCGAAAGACTTGAAGCGGAATGTGATGGTGAGTCTGGAGATTTACTCCCAAGTCTCTCAAGAAGGGATTTCGCATTAGTCACTGGTGTTTGTTCCACTATGAGATCATCACTAGTTTTAGTCTCGGGTTTCACTTTCTCGGGGAATAAATCGGTATCATCATCATCAGAGTTCCTTCTTCTCCTTCCCAAGGGCTCACGCTCACGATAATTCGATTTCGGCCTTGATCTGTGTCGTTTTTCTCTCCCTTCCTCTTTTGGATTGAACAAGTAATATCTCGAGTATTGGGAGGCATTTTTCACCTTTTTATCGCTTATCTTACTCATTCGAACTCTGAAACTAATGTCAAGCTTTGAACTGTCATACTGCAATGCATCCCTTTCGGTCAAATCATCCAATTCTTCCTCCTTATCTTTTGATAAAGTCTTTAGAGCTGCTTTAGCATGATCATCTTCCTCAAACACAACGTTGACTTTTTACTTGAAGTTAACATCAGAATCATAATAGTACTCTTTGTGTTACTTACGACTATGATCGTCTATCCATTCGATCTTGAAAAATTCCTCAATGTGCTTCTTCAGGTAGACTTTGATATCGTTTGTGGAAAGGTTATCGACGCCGGAAATCCTTATAGAGTTCGGTCTTATAGAGTCTGGAGACTCCTTGAAGGTTGTTAGTAACGCCTTTCAGGCCCCAGTGAGATTGGGACATACATCTACCTCCATAACATCGCTCATGATGGGATTAAACAGTGCGTTAATTGGACAATCTCGCTAACTCGACGCGAACAATTTCTATTTTTCCCTCCCCGGAAGGACTCGAGCTGCCTAAATATATTATCATTAACCACATTACACAACGCAAAAGATATTTAAATCCATATGTGGTATAAACAGGTTATATAAATATAAAATAAATAAAATAAATAGCCTTACTTGCCAAAGTAACGTCCGTTATCGATTCCTGAATTGTGTTCAGCAATACCCCATATTCTATCCATCTTCAGCCCACCAGCTTCATCATTGACGTAGAAATCCCCATCTTTTGTTCTCCAATTGACCCACCCCCATTTCTCATTGACTACTTTGAGGTCTGCCACTTTGATTATTGTGTTATAATAGGTTCTACCAGTAAATGACACTTTCTCAGCAACGAGCGTTTCATCTTGAGTTAACGTCTCCAGGGTTTGAGGTTTTGTGGTGTCATAGACTCTGAAGAGTCTAGATACGCAATCTTGGGTCAAGTAATGGATAATTGGCAAAGGTGTAACGGAGAGCCCAGCAACAGCATACCCGAGCTCATTACTTAAAACTGGCGAGCTATAGATCGATTCAGCAAGGTAAAGCCCTATGATTCCAAAGCCCAAACAGGCACGTTTCATCACAGAGATGGCCTTATGGGTCGGTGATTCATATATAGGGGAGTATCCCAATCTGTATTTCGAAGGTAATGAAGTGGAACCAAGGGCAAAAGGTTGCGACACTGTTATCGACTTTTCAAGCACCCGGCACGTGTGATGGAAGCTTCTAATACCCCGTTGTGTGAAAGCCATTGACGCTGGGCTCTATAATGTTTCCAAAACGATGGTCTTCAGCAAAATGGAGAGAGAGAGAGCCGTTATACCTTATAAAGAACCTTTGGAGGGTTGCCATGGTTTCATTGATACATGAGTTATTTAAGTCTTACCCGGAGCTAGATTACTACTTACGGTAATTGCCGAAAAGGGGAGTTTGAAGATCAAAACAAACGAGAAAAGAGTGGAAGAAAACGAATTTTTTTTTTTTTTTTGTGGGTTGCCTTTCAAACTAATTCCAAGTCATTAGGAAGAAGACAATCAAACGAGAGGTTGTCGTCTCACTTTCCAATAGATATCACAAGGACGAGTCACAGATTCCTTTCTCCAGAAAACATCACATATACACAACATGGACTCCGATTCAACTAATAAGTACATCCCAGATCATCGTCGTACCAATTTTAAAAACAAGGGAAGATTCAATCCTGATGAGTTACGTCGTCGTCGTGAAAACCAAAGCGTCGAATTGAGAAAGTTGAAAAGAGATGAAACTTTGGCAAAGAGAAGAAATTTCAACATTAGCACAGAGGATTCGGATGATGATGACGATAAGAAGGATGATGATTCTTCCTTTCTAAATCAGTTACAACAGGAGCTTCCAAGAATGATGGAGCAGGTGCAATCAAATGACCTTGATACCCGTTTGGCGGCAACTGTTAAGTTTAGACAGATTCTGTCCAGAGAGCGTAATCCACCAATTGATTTGGTGATTCAATCAGGCGTTGTCCCACTCTTGGTTAGTTTTATGAACGATCAACCTGAAATCTTGCAACTGGAAGCTGCCTGGGCATTGACAAACATTGCTTCGGGAACTTCAGAACAGACAAGATTTGTTGTTGAAGCTGGTGCTGTTCCTGCTTTTGTGAATTTGTTATACTCGCCATCCCTCGAAGTCAAAGAGCAGGCTATTTGGGCTTTAGGTAATGTTGCCGGTGATTCTGCGGAGTACAGAGATTTTGTTTTGTCATGTAATGCTATGCCACCGGTTCTCTCCCTCTTCAGCACTACAAAAATGACTTTGATCAGAACGGCCACTTGGACACTCTCCAATTTGTGCAGAGGTAAAAACCCACAGCCAGATTGGAATATTGTTTCTCAAGCTTTACCAACACTTGCCAAGTTGATTTACTCTGTTGACACTGAGACACTGATTGATGCCTGTTGGGCCATTTCGTACCTTTCCGATGGTCCAACAGAGGCAATTCAAGCTGTGATCGATGCAAGAATCCCTAAAAGACTTGTTGAACTCTTGGGTCATGAGAGCACTTTAGTGCAAACTCCAGCATTGAGGGCCGTTGGGAACATTGTCACCGGTAACGATTTGCAAACGCAAGTTGTCATTAACGCTGGGGTATTACCTGCCCTTTTGCCGCTATTGTCATCTCCGAAGGAATCCATCAGAAAAGAAGCCTCCTGGACAATCTCCAACATAACCGCTGGGAACCCAGAACAAATTCAAGCCGTCATTGATGCTAATTTGATTCCACCTTTGATTAGACTTTTGGAAACGGCAGATTATAAGACCAGAAAGGAGGCTTGTTGGGCCATCTCCAATGCCTCCTCTGGTGGTTTGACTCAACCTGACATCATTCGTTACTTGGTAAGTCAAGGTTGTATCAAACCTCTTTGTGATTTGTTGTCTGTGGCTGATAACAAGATCATTGAAGTTACGCTTGATGCATTGGAAAATATCTTGAAGATGGGTGAAGTAGACAAAGAGACAAGAGGTTTACCAGAAAATGAGAACGCCATCTATATTGAAGAGTGTGGTGGTATGGAAAAGATTTTCGATTGTCAAAACAATGAGAACCCAAAGATTTATGAGAAGGCTTACCACATCGTTGACAAATTTTTTTCTGCTGAGGACGAGATTGAAGATACAGGCTTGGCCCCAGAACAGAGTGGTAATACTTTTGCCTTCAACACTGGAAACCAAACTCAATTCACATTTTAATTTAGTCATACCCTATATTCGTCTCTTTCATTGTGTTTCTCTTCTCCTCTCCTATTTTTCTGTCTAACTTTACGTTTTAATTAATGATTTTCATTTGCACTTCCTCTTTATTCTCACTTTTTTGCATGGTTCTATCTGGGGTTACACCTATTATAGTGCTTGGTCGGCTCATTTCCTTTTGATTTTTCTCCAATTTTCCTCATCCTTTTACCAGACAGCGATTCTTTCATATAGGCTTTCTACCAGAACATATATCCATCAGTCTAGGGGCTCAAGAAACCTGACTAGTGGGATCCTCCAAAGCGTCACATTTAGTGATATAAAACTTTTGTATAAATTTTGTAGCACACGTTGACCCTAGGCATAAAAAGATCCGCGAATTGGTATATTTAGTTCAATCACGTACATATGAAAACATCAACAACCAGATATATATACAGCCTTTCGTCTCGAGAGCTCGTGCCGCTTTTCCCATGGAATCAATATCTGGACCTGTACCCAGTAACTCACAAGCTAGAGATAAGCGACAAAGAATCCTTGAGCTGCATCAAAGACTCCATAATAGGTCCAAGAGTTATGAGCCAGACATCCATCATACTGAACTGAAAGTCAACGATTATGAAGAAACTCCTAGACTTAAGAAAAGCGATGTGAAGCGGCTCCTGGGGGATCCATTACCCTTGCCATATATGATACAGTCTAACAAAGGCGAAACAACGTCACCAAAACAAAGGAATTTCGCATCTTTGCAACTCAGACCAACACGGCTTAAAAGCGGCTTGTCTATGGAATCCAGCTCGAGGCTCAAGAATTCAGTCAAAAGTTTACAAAAACCCTTCTTGGCTGAACCGAGGAGAACACCGGAGGATGTGTTTGAGGATGAATCGGTGGCTAATGATGAACCACCGAGCCCCATTAAAACCCCAGTACCTCAACCATACTTCAGGACTCCCAGTCCGGGAAGTAGCGCTAGAAAGATTGTAAGCTCTGATGATAAAGACAAGCTGATCAAAGAGTTTAGAAGCCAGCTTACGCCCGTGAAGAGACATACCACAATGGAAAGCAACAAGTCCAATACGCGATCTCTTCGACGTGTGGCAGAGCCAGTGCTTTTCTTGACTTTACTTCTCATTTTGTGTTATAAGATCTTCAACTAATAATGGACAGTCTACGTACGAACCAACACGGGACACTATTTACACTAATATACAGAACCGTTCTTGAATGTTTTTTTGGATATCACTCATCGTAATCGTTAACCGGTGGTTTCCCTGCATCACTTCTCATGTATAAATCGACTAAACGGTAGCTCAGTTAGTAAAACATCCTTCCAGACCATAAGATAAAGAGACAACTTACTGGCAGTACTGAACGCTGCAAACCCAGCACATCCTATAGCGGCAGCTTGTGGGCCTGACTTAAATGCCAATCCACCACCAGTGATGCAACCAGCGGCAACACCGTTATATATATCATTTTTGGCACGAAGCTATGGCTTTTTGTTAGTGTCGATTAACTCTGCAATTATGGATAAAAGTCACTCACGGATTCGACTCCACATTCCACACCAGCATAAATCATACCAATGAACCCAAAATTTTTGGCACTTGACCACGCTCTCTTCCCCATATCCGTGAACTGGAGTTTCATCTGTTGCTTGAAAGGAAGATCTGAAATATGCCCAGTAGCATTGCCGATAGGTACATCATAAGCCATCTTTAATGAACAAAGTTAGTATGGACAAGAGATCCCTGATCGAACAAACAGCTTTACTTACACTAGCCATGAAAAGACCAAACACACCACCTAATCCGAAACCAGTAACTCCCGATATGATGGCCTTCCCCGGACATGACATCATAAACTCAACCATCTGCTTAGCCCCTTCCTCAGCCTGCTCCTCGGGAGACATTTCTGAGACATTCTTCTTTGGCAAAGTACTCGCCGTCTCCAGGCCAAACCCTCTATACGACATTACCAACGCCTAAATTTCAAAACTGCTGATAGTATCTACCTGCTGGGAATAAGCACAAAAGAAAAAAACTTGTTGATATTAGAAAACATTTTCGCGAATAAGCTACTTGAAGGGTTTTGGAAGGTATCGTGATAATCGTGTATGGCTTAATTTAATTGTATCCATGTGTCTGTGTGGACGGGTGCAAGGTCTGTATGACAACAGTGGCCTGTTATACGCTCAGAAGGGGCCTTGAGCGGCCTTCTCTCTCCAATGGGGGCACATCAACATCTGGAGCCTCTGCCACAGGAACACTACCCATAAGACCTTTACTCTCTGCAAAAGAGGACGATCTGGTAAATAGGGGATCCTCTTGGTAATATTCATCTTTGATAGGATGTAATAACACTGTTTGATTCTTCACTGTAAGTATAGTATTTGAAGGCACGGCGATCCAATCTCCACGTTCAAACGTCAATGGTTCAGATGCAACCATTATCACGTTTTGCCCCCTATCCAGCCTTTCCATCCGATACTGGTTAGGCTGATATTCAACAAAACTGCTACCACAACTGAAATGTAGCGATGCTGCTTCTTCGGTTTTGGATGTGATATATCTAGAGACAACTACTGAGTCTCCATCAGTAACTGCAAAATTCAGCAATGACGGTTCAGGCGTACCCTTAGTCCAGTCTTTGATGAGTTCTATAGTTTTCAATAAGGCCTCTCTTAAAACTTTATGCCCGAACTTGGCCTGTTTGGGATCATACCCCATTTTATCTAACGTATCAAGATAGAGTGCAAAACAGCATTCACTATCAGTGGACCCTTGAAGATAAAGAAAGTAGTCATCTTTGATGTGATCAATCAATCGTCTTTTAACATAATTGAACCCTGTGATACCCCCATTATGCATAAACATTAGTGAATGATAACTAAACGGATGACAATTTGTCTCAGACAGTACGCCGTACGTTGATGCTCTGACATGTGCGAACACTAAACTCGATTTCGTCTTCTCTGCTAACCTCTCCAGATTCATGTTGTTCCAAGCGGGCGTTATTGCTCGAAAGACACAAGGCCCTGACTCCAACTCTGGATCAAGCGAGTAATAACCAACTCCAAACCCATCACCATTGATCGGACGTCTCTTGTCTAACCTGAGCCGGCTATCAAACGATTGGCTGCTTATTTGTTAGTTGTCTCTTTCAAGCTGGCGGAAAAAGAATTCTGGAAGCTGCTCACTTTATAATGGAATGTGCTGGTCGTGTCAGAAGGTGAGATAGCAAGATCGGATCCTTCCCCTTGAAGATGAGGAACCTACACATTTCAAGCACTAATAGAGCTGAACGATCAAGCTGTCGATCGATGGGTTTTATTTATCTTGAAGCTTTGAACTGAACTGAACTGAACTGAAATTGCGTTAAGGAAGGGTCTGCACGTGACTTTTGTTTTTTTTTGCCGACTTTAGGAACTTGCGCGCGCTCACAACCGCAACTATCATCCCGCTTCGGCTAAATTGTAGTAAACAACCTAAAGAATCCACCTGAACTCGTCAGTTAAAACCAGCCTTGATCCATTGTCAAAGGGACCAATGCCCTCTGGTGTCAACGGGTACAGCGTATTGATTTGAAGGAACCGCAACAGCGTTACAATGTTCCCCTCTCCCTCAAGTGCGAATGAAGGTGGTGCACAATCACACGAAAAGTTGAAAAGGCTTAGAAAGAAGCATAAGAACTCAAAACTTGGTATGTGGTCTTTTACAGTATTTGTTATTAATGTGAATTTCTAACAGACAGTCAAGGATGCCAACAATGCAAAGAGAGACGAATGAAATGTAACGAGGAGCTCCCAGAATGCAGGAACTGTCGCATACGACAAGTGAAAGTAAGTCGGACTTGCAAACAGATATAAGAGTTCCCATATTAATGATTCGACAGATACCTTGCAGCTATCTTTCATTCACGGAAGAAGAGAAGAAAATGTTTCTGGTCCAGAAAGCCAAGCAAGAGGGCAAATTGACAGATTCCTTATCGTCATCATCTGCCAATTCTCCATCTTTCCCAAATGATAAGGATCAAAGGGTCACGATCAAACTTGTACCTCATAAAAAGCTAAGCGTTCTTGAATCCCAGAAGATTCGATTTGCCAATGAGCCAGAGTCATCGCACAAAGCTCGTCTGTATTATATAAAGATGATTAATGACGATTTTTTCATCTCTGCACAATCTCCTTACATTCATCTCACGTGCACAATCTTTTGGTTGCATTTACAAATGAAGAAGAGATATGAGGCTTCAGCCGTAAAGGACCCCGATTTTGAAAATCGTCTGAAACAGCTCTTCATATTAGGAACAACATACAAGACCTCAACTCTCGTATTCGTTAGAGAGAAAATATTGAAAGTCATTGAAGCACAAGCTGCCCAGGACTTCAAATTGTGCATTCAATACTACCTTCAAACCATTGTGCCCACAGTTTGTATTCAGGCGTCTTATATATTATGCAACTCCACTTTGAAGGGCTTTTACGCTTCGGGATCACTCGCGGCTTTGAATGAGGTATACAGCAATACCACAGAATCTTCGCCATTGGCCACTTACATCGCAGGGTCGACTACACATACCCAGCGCTGTTTATTTGTACCCAATTATTCATATAAGGTTTTGGATGAAATTTTACAGGTTTTAAGGGAGATGAATGACTTGATCAAGGGAACTGATGACGATATGCTTATTTGGAATTATAACTCTTTGATAGAGTTCTTTGAAAAGGACCTATCAAATGAGAATCTGAGTGTCGGTTACACGCCAAAGAGCGTAATATCATACAAACCAAGTTTGATTTACTCGATCTTTTACAGGTTTTACCAAATCGTTCCGAGTGAGATCTATACTATTGATTCATCGAACAAACCTGTCCACAAAGTTTTTTATTCCTTCTATTACATGATTGGACGTGTGCTGGACAACATTTTCCCCGAGTCTAGGTATATTACATTTTTCAGGTTTATTGGCCCTTCATGTCTGTACCCATACAAGCAAAGTACACTTTTTGAGAACTTGTCACCGGAGCTCACTTATTTTGCCAGCTACGCAACAAGACTCTTGACATTTTTCTCTAGAAGATTTGATCTATTTCTGAGGTATATGCACGTACAGACCCCTTTCCCAGATAAATTGGCTGAGAATAGATTTAAATCAAGGAAATTGAAAGTGGATGAAGTATTTGTTGAGCAATTCAGAACTACATCATTACGTTCTTACCATTATCCAAACGTCACCCTCGGTAGAGAGAACAATAATAGTGGTGCTTCATCGACAGAGTCATTTTCCAAATATTTCGAAATATCTTATCCGTTAGATTTTGGGTTGATGGATATGCCTCCACTTGATGGCAGCGACAAGTATTGGTCGCCCGAGAGTGAATTCAACGAAGACCCTCAAAGCATGCCCAATCTTTTAGATATCTGTGAAACGGGTTTACTTACAACGGATTACGACCCACTGAAAGTTGAGGCATTGAAGGACTTTGGTGTTGAAACCCCCTCCATTCTGTCCTTCCAACAGTTCATTGCAGATCGTTTAGCCATTACAAAACGCTTTGCTGGTGACAATTGGGGTGACGGGAACTAATACAAAGTAGAAAAATAAAAAACATTGCATTTCATCAAAGTTCATGTAAAATTCTCTCTATAACATGCTCTCTTGGAGACGGTAGCGGATTCAGCTTTACACTGTGGACCAGCGTCAGGCACGAGAGGAGATTCTCAGAAGAGGCACTCGTCTTCACCAAGTAATTTCCTTTTTCTAGTTCATTTGCGATTTCGAGCTGATGATTATCCATTAGTTGTTCGTTGATCATGACTATAAGTTTCTTGTGCTGCCTTAGCGTATCCAAGATTGATCCTACACCTGCGTGTGATATCACAAGGTCCACGCTTGAAATGAGAGCCTCAACATCCTGCGTAAATGCCAGCCCCTCAATATAAATATTTTGGTATCTTGCTGGTGTATTTAGTGAGTTTATCCCCAATATCTTAAGACAACTCTCGAATAGTTTGATACCTTCACTTGATCTTCCATACTGGACAATAACCTTTGTGTAGCCTTCGTTTTGCAGTGCAGCTAGAAACTCGTTGCTCAAAGTGAGTCTTATAAGCTTGTCAAATACGACAGTGGCACCAGTTGTCACGAACACTGACGTCATGGTTGCTGGAGCTTTGATGTCGAGGGTCTGATGGGCTGAGTTTGGCTATGAAAGTGAATTTTCACAGCTTTCGCGCTCTTTTGTGTCAAGCTTATGTTTACCTTTGATGTTTATGTTTATGTTTATGTTTACACAACAGCATGGGCAAACCGACCTGGATCAAAGTAATATTGTTCCTCAATGCTTGCTCAATCTTGTCTGTCTTGCTGCTGAGGCGTGCTATTCTTTGGGCGACAAATTACACACTGAAGATTGTGTCGATACCATTGTCCGTTCTCTTGTTGTTACTTACGGTGATGCATGAAGTTCTCTCAGACAAGCAGATGCCGGTTATTTACTCCAACCTCGATGATTCCTTCTGGAGAGATGGCGGAAGTGATATCTCTATGTCCAATGACTTTTTAAGCGTGACAAAAAGAGCACCAGAGGGCGAGACTCTATCTTCAGATACCGCCTACCCCAGTTGTATTCCTCAACCTATCAAATCATCCAAACTAAAGAGTTCATCGCACATGGGATACTTCAAGCGTGGCAATTCTTCACCCACTCGTGTAGTTGATACGAGTAACAAATTATCTGGTGCAAAGCATGCAGAGTGTACAAATATGCCAGATGAAGTGCTTCATCACCAGAGTGTTATACAAGCAGCTTCCCAAGTCGAGTCTAACACATCCACACATTCTTTGACATCAAGTGAGAAATTGAAACTCCTGCTAAGACCAAAGCGTTACAAAAACGTTGGTTGCTACTCTGCCCAGCTTCGTCAAGCACAGCTGAATCTTCCCAAGTTAGCAGCTAGTTCAATGGGAATTACAGATGACCTTGAACTTTTATCGGGAGGCATATCTGTCGAATTCAATACGCAAGTGTGAATAAGGTCAATATGTATTATAATGAGCTCGATTTATGCTCTTGAAATCAACAGTAGTTACACTAGCTAATAATTAATGATAACGGATTTTGAGAGACTACAAGTATAACCGCAACCATTCTCGACAAAATCGCTTTTTCATATACTCATCGTACACCGTTGTAATTAACAAAGAAACCACCAAACCTATCTTGCTTTTTTCTTGAAACCATAAAATGTCCGAGGACAACGGAAATATAAAGTAATGTTTTAGTCAGCACCCTCGGTTGCATCCTGTGTAGCCTTTTCCTTTTCAGTCTTATCCTCTTCATGGTCATCTTCATGACTTTCCTCCTCGCCACCTAACAAAGCGAATCTATTTTGTTCCGGTTTCTTAGAGTTCTCTCTTGATGAATCCGATGGTGCTGGAGAACTGCCAGTGACATTTGCAGAAGCTTGCTTAGATCTCAATGATCTCTGTTTTGTAAAGTTGTTCATTGGACCCAATGATGAGGATGAAGGTGTGCTCACCTGGCCCACTCTTTTGAAATCCGTCTCTAGCACATGACTGTTTCCCCACGCAGCGTTCCTTGAGGAGTTCGATCTAGAATCCGACTTATTCTGTCTTCTGCGGTCATTTGATCTTTGATCATCCATGTGTTTCTTGCTCTCTTCTTCATGGATCTCCGTGATCGTCTTTGGACCTTTGTCAGCGTCACCACCTTTCCAGCGGGCTTTTCTAAGATCCATAAGATCAAGTAAGGAGAAATGTAATCTGGAAGGAATGCTCTTGCTTTGGGAAATAGCGTTGACTCTGCTGAAGATGAAGTTGAACTTTGCCCTTGTTTGTTCATTAGGATCATCATCAAGCTTTTGACCAACAGTTCTAATCAATTGAATCAAATTCTCAACAGTGTCCTCAGATGGATCCTCCACATTCTCAGCCAACTTCGATAAACAGATGAATATGATCTTCTCAGATAGAAGACTTAAAACAAACAAATGACCAATGAATCTCACCAAACCCAATCCTCTTCTTTTAGCAGCAGCTGCCTTATAGTATTCTTCAGTCATCATCTCTGCCTCTATTGGAGTACCATCACTGTTTGTTGGCAACTTATCAACCCAGCCCTTTTCATATTCTGCTTGACATTTGGATAACAGCAACCTACGGACAAGGGCACCGCCTTTGCATGGGTTACCATCTTTGTCCAAGACTTCAACGTCTTTCACTTCAGGATCAATAATCTTGCACATCTTGGCACAAAACTGAGCATACATGTTAGACCAATGTGGTTCATCAGTTGCCTTATCAAATGTCAAACTCAAAACGAGTCTCAAAGTTTCCGCTTTCTCTTCCCACTTCGATTGGTTCGCAATAGCGATGAGATCATCCGTAATCTCCTCAAAGTATTCAAGAGTCAACTTGTTCAATAGAGAGTTAACCTTTCTTGTGGCATCAACCTCACTGAGAAGAACCGTCACACCATCAGGAGCATATTTAACTTCTTGTGTCTTACCAGCCTTGAATTTTGGCACCCATCTGTGTTCAGATTGTTCCAAAGGCTTAACAGGCTCAGATGGAACTTCAGGCTCCCTTTCAAAATCTCTTTCTCTATTTCTGTTTGATCTTCTATCACCTTTACCTGAATTACCTCTTCTCTTTGAATTTTGTCTCGAATTGGATCTGGAGCTCAAGTCATACTGTTTTCTTAGATTCGAAGAAGATTTGGAGAACCCTTGAGTACCTGATATACCGCTACCTTGACCAAATTTGAATCCTCCACCTCTTGAGAATGATCTATCATTAGGACGAACAGTAGAAGTGATAAATTTGATCTTCTCTTTGAATGTGTCATCTAATGGGAAAGAACAGACGTCCTTGAACTGCAACAAGAAAGGAGGATCATATCTGAGTTTTGGACCCTTTCCTTGTAAGCCTTCAGCAGGAGAAAGAAGTTCTCCAGGATAGGTAAAGCTGAATGGATCCTCAATAGGTTTAGCCTTCTCGAGTTGGGCAAGGAAATCACTGATTGTGGTTCCTTCCTCCGCGGCAGACACATCCGTTGATTCTTCAACGATAGTTTCTGGTTTTGAAAATTCAACTTCAGGAGTCTTTTGTTCAACTGCTGGAGTTTGAGCCTCCGGAGCCTCCACTTTAGGAGCTTCCTCAACTTTTGATGATTCATCAACTTTTGATGATTCATTAACTTTTGATGATTCATCAGCTTTTGATGATTCCTCCACTTCTGTTTCTTTTTCAATATTGAGCTCCTTGTTGGCTTTCTCCACTGAAGAAGAAACTTCAGGCTGTTGCTCCTCTTTCTGGGCCTCTTTAACCTCTTTGACCTCTTTTGCGTTCACGTCAGAGTTTTGTGTCTCTTCAGTCTTTACGACTTCTGGTGCAGCTTCCTGTGGTGCTGTCTTAGCTTTCTCAACAACAACCTCTTTGTCCCCTTCATCCTTGAGAACTTTTTCATCCTTCTTCTCCTCTAGTGAGGAAGAAGCAGTTGTGGTTTGTGTTTCTGGTTGGGACTGCTGTGGAGTGGCATTTGATACAGAAGGTGAAGACACAGCTGTTGTCGAACCGGATTTCTCATCCTCTTTCTTTTTCTCCTTTGCCTCTTTCGCCTCCTTTGCAGCCTTCGCTCTGGCTAAAACTTGTTGTCTAAACGCCTCTTGCAATTCCTTGGCTTTATTATCAACCGGTGTAGCACTTTTGGGAGCTATCGGCGTCACGCTAGGGGTTCTGCGATGAGTTTGCGGAGTAGCTGGAGGAGTAGCAACTGCCGGTTTGTTCAAACCATGAGCAGTTTTTGGAGGATGGCCTTGATTGAGGGCTTTCAAATCCACTTTTTCACCAGTTGGAGTAGTCAAATTAAGTTGATGTTGAACGTTATAATCTTGTCCGGGTCTGTACAAAGGTGGAACATTTGGAGGAAAAGTTGGAGGAGCGTAATATGGAGAGCCATAAAAATTTGGGTATGCAGGTGAGTAGCCATTCACGTATTCTCCAGACAGGTACACTCCTTGAGAAAAGTTGTTATACTGTGATCCACGATGGTTCACGTGGTTCGAGTTTCTCTTCTGATGATAATTCCCATTGTTGGTTTGGTTGTTCTGGTTATTTTGTTGCGACATGGTGTGGTTTTGATTCAAATGTGACCAAATGTCTGTGCAATCGTTTTAATGGTTGATTCTCCAAATTCTCGTAGACACTTCAGCGTAGCCAAAAGTCTTTGATATGTGGAAAATATTGATATGCCTTCTTCGTGCTCTCTGGATCACTATTCTCTTGAAGGAGTAAGTGGATGGAGAAAGGACAAAGATATCTGCTAATCAAAATGAAGTCAGGACTGGTGATGAGCAATCTTGTATTAATGCGATGCTCAGAATCCTACCTAGATTGCGGGACTTCTTTTATATAAAACTTTTGAAACGAGAATCTTTTCTTTAGCATTGTGGGCACTTTTTTTTTCTGTTCACGACGCGCAGTAAGAAAAAAAAAAAAAAAAAAAAAAAAATTGGTAGAGAGTGCCCATACTGAGTATTACACATATTTACAGGTGAAAAGCAAGGATCGTTGGCGTAATTATGAGACCACCCCCGGCTAGGACACCATCTCATAGAGCTAAGGAGACAGACAGAGTGATTGACTGACCTGAGCTCTTATTGGAGTGGGCAGATAGCTTCATCAAGTAGGGTACAGTACAGTCTCGTTGCAATCATGACGAAATAGAGCTTCCGTGAAGCGCCAGTTACACGGTGTGTATATCACCTACTAAGGAAATCTGTAGCTTGCCTTTAGTCTTTGCTCCTTATATAATAAATCTAAGAAATTAGCCGCCCAACCTATTTGCCGCCCAGTGCTTTCAGTCATCGAAGCTTTCCTGACTTTGTTCCATAATCTTCACTATTAAAGTCACGTTCTCTGCAACTTATCAAGAATGCGTTTACCAAATTTGGCGTATGCTAACAGTCCGAAAGTTACAAGAAGAAACGAATAAACAATGAATTGGTCCTTTGTAGATTCCCTCTCTGGATATATTTATGTATTAGTATACCAAGAGTGTTCGACATCAAGGGCTTTGACTCACGGAAACACGATGTGAGATAGTCATCCTCTTCTTTGCACTGCAATCCCAGCCCAGCGCAAAAGCTCTTGGAGCACTCGCTGCAGCTCCCAATGGCCTCGATCCTGTATTCGTTATTGCACTGACATCGGCAGAATTGCTGGTAGCAAGACGCTAAACACGCCAGGCTGAGCCAGAGAAGGACCCGTACAAACATTCCGCTTTGGATTGTTTTGTGTGTCTGTGTGTCTCTTTCCGAAATTTTGCCATCTCTCCTCCGATGGCAAAAATCAAACATCAACAAGTTGTTGCAAAGGGCTTGGAGCGGACAAGCAAGGCTAATCAAAAACAATGTCCTCTGCCGCCATCCACGAAGGTGGTATCAAACCAGTACGTGTGCTTTTGGTATACCTTCAAACAATTAACATTACTAACAACTAAACACAGTTCTTTGAACAACGTATTCAAGATACAGAGATCCAAATCAATGCAAAGACTCAAAACCTTCGTCGTCTTGAAGCACAGAGAAACTCGCTTAATTCCAAAGTTAGGCTTTTGAAAGATGAATTGAAGTTACTTCAAGAACCCGGCTCCTACGTTGGTGAAGTTGTCAAAGCTCTCAGCAAGAAGAAAATACTTGTTAAGATTCATCCCGAGGGAAAATACATTGTGAACTTATCACCAGATATTGACATTAAGGATATAAAACCTTCTCTTAGAGTGTGCTTGAAGTCTGATTTCTACACTTTGCATAAGATTTTGCCCAACAAGGTTGATCCTTTGGTTAGTTTAATGATGGTGGAAAAGGTGCCAGACTCCACGTATGATATGGTTGGTGGGTTGACCAAACAGATTAAGGAAATCAAAGAAGTGATAGAACTTCCTGTGAAACATCCGGAATTGTTTGAAAGTTTAGGTATTGCCCAACCAAAGGGTGTTATCCTTTATGGCCCTCCTGGAACTGGTAAGACGTTATTGGCACGAGCCGTTGCTCATCACACCGAGTGTAAGTTTATCAGAGTATCAGGTTCAGAGTTGGTCCAGAAATATATTGGTGAAGGGTCTAGAATGGTTAGAGAGTTGTTCGTTATGGCTAGGGAACATGCTCCTTCTATTATATTCATGGATGAAATTGATTCTATTGGAAGTTCAAGAGTTGAAGGCTCTAGCGGTGGTGATTCTGAAGTTCAAAGAACCATGTTAGAGCTTTTAAATCAACTAGATGGGTTTGAGAATTCTAAGGATATCAAAATCATCATGGCTACCAATAGATTAGACATTTTGGATCCTGCCTTGTTAAGACCTGGAAGAATTGATAGAAAAATTGAATTTCCTGCACCAACAGTTGCTGCTAGAACTGAGATTTTGAGAATCCACTCTAGAAAAATGAACTTAACTAGAGGTATTAACCTCAGAAAGATTGCAGAAAAAATGAATGGTTGTTCAGGTGCTGATGTCAAGGGTGTTTGTACCGAAGCTGGTATGTACGCTTTGAGAGAAAGAAGAATGCATGTTACACAGGAAGATTTTGAGCTGGCTGTTGCTAAAGTTTTGAACAAGAATGACGAATCACAGGTTTCACTTGCTAAGCTTTACAAGTGAGTGGGATCAAAGAGGAGTTTCGGTTGAAGAGCTCGTTGGTTTCTATCTGATACATTCAGACATTGTAGGTGATGTCAACTCCATAAAGATGTTCCAGGCTAAGCTAGGGATATAGTTGAAATGTAATCAATAGTTATCAAAATAATTTTCCACTACACTGTATGTTTCAATCTTGGATTTGTATCGCCGCACTCTTTCAACTAGATCAACCACGCAGACTATCCAGGTTTTAGTACCTTCCTCACTCCACGTGCGCCACTCTGTTCTTCTAGTATCCAATTTTTTCTTCTATCACATGAATATTGCTTTGTTTTTTCCTGATTTTACTACTATGATCGCCCTAATATCTACTAAATACTAAAAAAATACTAAAAAAAAACGTGAACTGCCCAGCTAGAAACCGTTTGCCTACTCTCCTGGTATACCCTCATACATTGCTTATACACCTGATGCTTCTTGAAAAGTTTTGGCGCATTTTTCAAGCAAAACATGCTATTTTTGACAATATGTCGTTATGTAGTTTTTGAAGAGAAACCCCAACGAGTAATGGCAACCTGGCCGAGTGGTCTAAGGCGCCAGGTTAAGGTCCTGGTCTCTTCGGAGGCGCGAGTTCGAACCTCGCGGTTGTCATTAACCTCACATTTTTTTTTTTTTGCCTTTTGCAATCGGTACAATTGTGTTGTCGATATCAAGGCTCATGCACACAAGTTGATTGAGAGTATCTGAAATATCATGAAAATCAATCAAAGACACAGTTATATTGAACACTACTCGCAAACACTACCAAACCATTAAAAAACAGAACGAACGCAGGTATAACATGGAGAGTTAATTCAAATAGCTATTAAAATTAAGTTCAGGCCACAGTGGTAATTGCAGGGGAAACCCTCTTTTTCAATTGTTAGTCAGTTGTCTATGGCAATTTGGAACCCGTGCACGAGATGAAGATAAAAGTCACAAGCTATAATCAGTAGTGATATATTGTTCTCTTCTCTTAAAAATTCTCAGATAATGTAGATAAGTTAATAGTTCTTAACATCATATCAAGCTTGTCACCATTCACCGAGTCACACAGTTCAAACAGAAATGCTTACCATCTGAACAGCCCATCCGGATGAAAGTCACTGCTGATCGACCCCGGGCGAGAACCTTAAACCTTAAACCTATGCCGAAGGATAAGCTAGCAGCCCAGCAGCATCTCTCCACGGTTGTTTCAGGAATTACACACCGACTCACACCCCGCAAGGCCTGGCCGTTATGGAAACACTAGAAAGAAGCTGAAGAAATTTTTTTTTTTCTTTAGATCTCCAGTCTCTTTTATTTCTTCATGAAAAAAGCGTTATGCGCCACAATGCCGATGTTCCTTTGTGGCGCAGAGCAGACGCATACAGCACATGCCAACTTTTTTTTCTGTTGTGAAGCAAAAGTTTATATAAAAGATGTTATCTTTTCCCTTCATTTGAGTCTCGTCATTCGCCATGTCTGAATCGATGGATATTATAGGCTCGTTCATTGTTTCGCTGCTCACTCAAGCGTTTACCGTTATCCGAGTCGTTTCCGTAAGTGTCCTGAGGTTTGCTCTCATTAAGGGGGTTCCGGTATATAATTACTAACATGCCCGATTAAAAGTACACGATATCCCTAACGTTCATGATACCACTCATCCTGCTGATATCGTATGATATACTTGCTTATATCTCACGGATATTGCATCTGGGTCAATGTGTTGCTATGATCCTGACCTGGTTCCAGAGGATGAGGTTGTCCAAAAATGGCCATATCAATATGACTTTTACAAAAGCATTACCAAAGGACCAAATATATGGTCAAAATGTTGTTTATGAAACAGCTGCATTATCACATTAAACAGCTCAAAATACACTCGATTCATAACGATTCTTGGGCTCTCGCGTTCTGGTAACCCGAGCATGCTTGAAAATTGGGAGGTATCTAGCTTCTAGTGGATTTGTTCACTCATTTTCGTTTTTTCTATTTATTCTATTCTTTGCTGTTATATGTTGGATTCGGTCATTTCCCACTGCTTTCTTTTGGTCTAATTTGGTGTCTCCCAGGGGAGGGGGAGGAGGGTTGCTATATATAAAATAGATGATTACTTGCTGATATTTTCCCGTACATTGTCACAACACCACGCATATAACTTTGAGAATCCGCTTCTCCTTGATGAATCTTCACTTGATCCAGTCTTCGGATACCAGAGAGATCTCAATATGAACTGGCCAAAGTAAATCTCGTAAGTATCAGAGCTTTCATGCTTTGTGTCTCCAACCAGAAAGTGTTGATGTTCCCAAATTTTCACATCTCGACAAGCGAACAACACAAGCAAACTTACCAATAACCAAATAACGAACAAGACAACATGAGTACAATCCGCGTGCAGAGACCTACTTCAGACACCAAGAAGGAGCCATCCTATTGGCAAAAATTCACAAATAATCCGGGGTTCCCAATCCTTCTCAACGTTGCCCTTTTTACCGTACGTTGTTCTAAAAATTGGATCCCTCCCCTCCGTCACCACCTTGAGCATATACTAACCCCATCATAGGCTGGTGTTGCATTTATCAGTAGTCCAGTGATGGAATCCATGGTCCCTCAGTAAGTTATTGACCCAGTGATGAGTACGCAGAATGATTAATACTAACTTTGTAATGAAGATTATAAAGGATGGATCTTTACAATGACCTGGTCGATTGGAACTTTGTAATTGAATGGTAATGGCTGAATTGTCATCGATGTCTGTAATTAGTTATACTGTTGAAACTCATGATTATTTTTTATTTGTGAAAAGCGGTAGTTAAATGCTATTTTCCTTCACTCACACGGATATCTACTAAAAAACAACTACACGATCAAAAAAAAAAAGAGTAATTCTTAGCCATTAAAAAGAGAATCCCACTTTAAAGGATGTAATATAATAGAACAATTGTTGAAACTTGGTCATCTGAAATTATCTGAAGTTGGTAACACCAATGAGTTGATAGACGCCACTTTTGGCCTCAACTTCTTTCCCATGAATCGCGTACATCATGACGACAACACAACATAAAGAGCATGTAAGATAGCAGGGAACCAGATACAGACTTTCTTCGTTAGTACATTCTTTCTCTCGCTTATACACCCTTCCCCTTCTCCCCCCTGGCCGAAACGAACAAGATACTTACTACACAGGACAACGTTGATAAGCAAGTCTCTACCTGCGCCTCTAACAACGTAGACTGCGAGAGGTGGCAATATAACAGCTGTTTGACTTCGTTAGTAGTGCATTCCCGCTAATCAAGATTGCAGAACCCCTAGAAAAATCCCGGAAATGAACCTCAAGCATTGAAGGGCATCAGGATTAAATCCTTGGGGGCATACCTACCGATGATAACGTTGATGATTTTAGAAGAGTCAGCCATTGTATTGGAAGCTTTTGAGGGTGTTGGAGAAGAAAGTTGTTCATCTGGGAAAAAAGGGAACTGTTTTTATGCCTTCTCCAGAAAGGCTTTCGGGAATTATATTTACTATATTGGGAAGTTTTCCTCATTAGGGGATAATTATTCTTTTTTTTTTTTTTGGGGGGGGATTTTGGATTTTGCTTGATAACATATGTCGTGAACCTCTTCTTTCCTTTCATTTCAGAACCTTCTTGACTATCTTTTCAACCTCTTCCCAATCATCTGTAGGCACCCTTGTCATTTCAATGTCACCAAAATATGATCTGATTGCCATTAGTTGTTCATATGATTTCTTATCATGGACAAATGACACAGCGACACCGACTCTTCCGAATCTCCCAGTTCTCCCAATTCTATGTAAATATGTAGATGGATCAGCTTTCCCACTTCTATCCGTTGGTAGGTCATAATTCACAACCATGGAAACCGTCGGGATATCAATACCTCTCGATAACACATTTGTGGTGATGAGCACTTTGGAGCGGCCCTCTCTAAAATCATCAATCAATCTATCACGTTCAGATGTTTCTAAATCACTATGCAAGATAGAAACCTGATGTCCATCATCTTTAAGTTTTTTATAAAGGATATTTGCAGTTTCCTTCTTAGCCACGAATATGATGGAGGATCCGATGGTGAGTAAACCGTATAACTCTTTTAAAACTTCATACTTATGATTTTCATCATCACAATCCATATAGAGTTGCTTAATAGCATCAACATTCAACTCTTCCTGTTTCAAAGACAATTGATTGGCGTTTGGAACAAATCTTTCAGCATAACGGCGCACTTCATCTGGGAATGTGGCACTAAATATAACAAGTTGTGTAGTTTTAGGTAAAAATTTTTTTACACGAACACATTGATCACCAAGGCCTTGTTGATCAAGCATGTTATCAGCTTCATCCAACACAAACACTTTCACTTGCGAAACATCAACATTCTTACGACGAATAAGATCGAGTAACGTCCCTGGGGTACCAACTAAGATATGCGAGTTAATCTTAGCACCCTTTTCAAAAGCATTTGGAACAATTAATTGTGAAGTCACTTTAGTGTATTTACCCATAGTTTGGACAACATCCAATGTCTGTCTTGCCAACTCTCTAGCTGGTGCTAAACAAATGGCTTGTACAGCATTAATGGAAGGGTCTACTCGTGACAACATTGTCAAAGAGAATGCAGCAGTTTTACCGGTACCTGATTGAGATTGGCCAATCATGTTTTTAGGAGGATTTGATAACAACAGAGGTAAGGCCTTTTCTTGAATTTTGGATGGTTTTTGATATTTCATTGCGTATAACCCCTTTAATAACTCTGGCGCCAACCCTAACTCTTCAAATGATTTGATAGAGAAAAGTGGAGAATTTGGATCCTCTTGAAGATCTGCTAGTTTCACTTTCACTTCATAAGTTGATTTGATCAGATTAGAGTCAGCATCCTCCACGTCCACCTCTTCCTTTGGTGCTTGTTCAGCGTCTTGTTTAACGTCTGAAACGGTCTTTACTTCAACTTCTGGTACAGTTGGTGTCTCTGTCTCCACCGCTTTCGGCGTCTTTTCTTCAACGGCGGCGTCTGAAGCCGGAAGAGTGCCTGTTTTTATCGAAAGCGATGACAAGAGGTTCGCAGCGTCCGTGGTTTCCCTTTCCGCTGACATTGATGATTATATTGGAACCTTTCTTCAATAGCCAAAGAGCCCTTTTGCAATAACTTAACACACACGTATAGTTAAATTTTCGACGCTACAAGAAAAACCCACATCCAAACACCAATAGATCTATACAAAACTACACAAGAAGAACATTCAAGATGAAAAAAAGCCATTCAGTTCATTAATACGTTAACTCGTCAACTTGTCGGGCGTCCAATCCAGACCCAACCTTTGGTAAACTTTAGACTGCACTTCTGTCCATAACCGTCCCTTTTCCTCCTTAGTCAACTTGATATGAGTAGGAACAGACGACGAGGACGGGCTTGATTGGGAGACATCGTTCAAGATGGCCCTCCGTAGCAATGAGTTGCTATTGAAAGATTTTGTTGACGACGGTGCAGCAACTAATGGTCCACCGCCGCTAAGTTCACGTCTTTTGAATCTTTTCAACTCACTACAAGCCCTTTTAAAATCGGAACGACATTGCGCTTCCACTGCCAAGTTCAAAAGGAAATTCTCAATAACGTTTCTCCACTCGGGCTTTGATAGTCTATTGTTGTAAATTGTTGGAAGTCCAGAGCTCCTGAGTATTTGAGCGTGTCGAGATCTTGCAGAATGAAGCGTGTACTTTGCAGTTTGTATTCTAAAAGCGGCATCGAGTTTCGCCTCTTTGTAAATCTCGCTCTCGACAAGGGTTTTCACAATCGTTTCATCATCTGCGTCTAATGGTAGGTATTCCATCTTAAACCCTTGTGGTGAGTATATTATGGGCAATTGACCATTCCATTCCGGTTTGAGTTTTTCCACAATGAGCAAAGATCTTATATCGTTCAAATCCCAATCAAGTAAAGCTCGTTTCGTAAACATTGGACGGCCATCAATTAACAAATTAGGATCCGTCAGTAACTCTGGAGAATACATATCATCAAAGTTCTTTGGGAGTGCTTCTTGTAATGTTATAGCCACAGGGGTGGGCTTCCCTCCCTGAGGTAGGTCAAAAGTTGGCGGTGGTAATGGATATTCAGATAAATTTGTGATTTGTGTGGCTAAAGAAGGTTGATTGCTGAAAAGGGAGTTTGAGAGAGATTGCTTTGTCATTGTAGATTCTGCTGTTGCATTCGATAACATTGAATATCCAGTAGAAGTCGATTCAATAGATGGTACCGGTTGTAACGGTTGAAGTTGATTGATACCCGAAGAATATCCCTCGTAAGTAGAGCTTGAGTCTGACATCAAAGTATCATCCTCAACTTGTCGTATTGAAGGATTGGTGGAGTTCGAGCTCTTATGTCTTAGTCTCCCTAATGAACCGAAAAGGGTCTTTTTCTTTTTGGACTCAGTGGTTGTTGTTTCAGTGATAGTTTCCATCGAGTCATTAGACTCTGTTCTTGTGAGAGAGGTATCAGAGTCTACACTCGCCACTCTTTGTAACGGTGAAGGACCATGCCTCAACCTCGTGTTTGTTGTTGAGTTCAAATTCAGCTTTTTGGTGATTTCATCTCTGGCTCTATTGGTGTACTCTTTTGGAGTCTGTGAATTTGGGCCAGAAAGGGATGGTGATATGAACATGGTGAATATGTTTCTATGCGCTTATTATTGGCTCTTTCCTGTGGGTGGTGATGTCTTCAATACTGGGTGATACCAGCCACTTTAATCAAAACCCCACAGCAGGAAATGATGAATTATAATTGATGTTAACTTCGCTAGAACACGGGCACTGTTTAGCGTCAGCAGTGTCTTTTCAAAGCCTTTTTTGTTTATCTCAGAAAGAGGAAGAGTGAGCGTTTGCAGTATGTGAGAGAAAGTTGGTCAGCTCCTTTTTTTTTTTCGCTCCCAGGGTTTCCAAGGTATTTCCCCCATAACAGAAAAAACGGAAGATTTTGCAGCACACGCAACGATTTTTGTTCCGACTGGAAATGCGCGGCCCCACCTGGGCGCATAAATAAATGAAATTCACGTCTGAGTCTCGCGGGACTGGTTTCGCGAATCGAGGTTCTACGCTGAAGAGTGGCTGAATGGCTGGGCGGGAATTGCGCTAGTGGGATGGGTTAACTATACAATAGGCTGTGGGGGGTTGTGGTGCTGTGGTGCTGTGGTGCTGTGGTCTTCTTACTGTGAAGAGCAAATAATAAAAAGCAAATGCCGTCACTCCCCACGTAGTCTCCTATAGCGTAGATTTTTCCGCAATCGTACTTTATCGGGACTCTTCGGAAAAACAAGATTCGATATCAGGTGAGAAAAGTTCACCCGTTTTAAGGAAAAGTGCAGAAGAAGCAAGTTTGGAAGCAACATACAGTTAGCTTCGGGAGTGTGATTGCAAAACACAACCTCCCCCTCCCTCCCCCCTGTCTCGTCGTATCGTTAGATGGCTTCCGCAGCATCGAGATTTGTAAAGTTTTGAGCCCCCTATTGTTTTATAGCTAGTCTCCTCGCCCCCCTCTCCTTGGCAGCCTGCGCCTAGAATTCTGTGAATTGTTCCGAAAATCAATCAGCACATGATTGGGATATCATTGTTCTCATGAAAGCCGACCGCAAAGCAATCACAGAGCCTTGTAGATTTTGCCCTTAGCAAAAGACTACCACTAGGCCTATCCCCCTTTTCAGCCTTCAACGCTTCGAATCCAGCTTCGCAACCATAAACTTTGTAAGTCACACCCGGGGTCACCCGGCCCTCGATGTTTTTTTTTTAATAAAAACGGGGTCCAATGGTGTTGGGATGTAAGTCTCCCTACTAAGAGCATTTGTTTACATCGAAAGGTGGAAGGAAACCTCGCATGAAAGCATTTAGATGGAACCGTTTTAGTTGGACTCTCTCTCTCTCTATGGTCAAATGGCACCTTTGACCCGTGGAGCAATCAAAGCTCAATTGAAAAAGAAAACGGAGAAGAAATTTGCTAATGACTCCACTGATCTCTTGGTAAGCTACCATGAGTGGGTGTATACGTATTCAGAGATATTAACAAACTTTTATAGATGGGACTTGATTACTCGTTATTCATTCGTGACCTCATCCTGGAAGCTGGACAATTATCGAAAAAGGATGGCTCTAAAGAGATATTGCCGAGCCATTTGAAAAAGACTAAAGAGGTATGTCATAACAGCTGAACTGTTAAATATTCTCACACTAACCTCGCACATAGAGATTACTGAAAAGATATAGAGGATAAAAAATTATGATTCATGAGCTGTTCGTGATGTTCTATATACAGAAACTCTTCTGTGATTAGAAGACATGGTTTGGAGTTTTCAAAGTATCAACCATTTTTATGGCTCCGTCTGGATCATTCTTGTTATAAACGAATAATCCCTGTAATTGGGCTGTTGATATTGGAACTTTAAGCGCAAGAGCCTTTTCCACAAACTCTTTAGCCTTTTCAGTTTGGTTTTCATAGAATCTCAAAAACATCTGTTCAATTTGATAATCCGTGGCATCACCAACGAAAACTCTATAATCTACTCTGCCTGGTCTTAAAATAGCAGGATCCAATTTCTCTGGATGATTTGTAGTCATAAAAGTTATTGTCTCTTCAGATGATGCGACCCCATCCAATGCATTCAACAACCCACTAAAAGTAACCCCGGATTTGAACCCACTAGCGTCGGTTTGATCACGCTTATTGAAAGCGGCATCTATATCCTCCAGAAGTAACAAACTTCTTTCCGGAATATGATTCATCAAATGGTTCAGTCTATCATCTGTCAAATTGGCTTCACTTAGGTTCAGAATACAAATGTTATAATCCAATTCACCAGCTAGCGCTTGAATAAAACTTGTCTTACCACTCCCTGGTGGACCATAAAGTAAATAGCCACGTCTATATGGGATTCCTCTATCGAAATACCATTTGCCACTTTTCAAAAAATCCTTTACATCTGCCAAAATATTTTCTTTGATACCTTTATCCAAAATGACGGATCCTATTGTTCTTTTCTTTTTAGGTTGGCCAAATGGTCGCCATTCAGGACCCCAAGACGTGAAGATAACAGTTTTACCCTCTTGTGCCTTCAATGCTAGATTTTTCGCCTCGGTGAGTAAATCTGCGAAAAGGTAACGATCTCTATATAGAGTCGTCAACGTCACCGTTTCAAAAGGCGTACCATTAGTCATATCTAAAAGCTTTCCTGATCTTTCCCTTTTGATCAACATAAATGCACCTTTATATTTTATAAAGTGATTGCCTGGACCTGGTACAAGCGAAAATCTCGTGGACACAGATCCGTTATCATGCTGAACGAAATTCGTCTCCACACTCAAATGTCGAGAGCTTCGTTGTTTATACTGAGACATCCATTCTAAGAACCACATGTAGGATTTATCCTTTGAGGGGATCTCAAGATCCACCAATAACTGACGATAGATGAAGCTAGACGACCGTAAAATCCCCTGACGAGCAATCGCTAACCCGGTACCTAAAAGCATCAACCCACCACCAGCAGCAAAATATGGATTCCCTGTCACCACCTGTTGGAAAAGATTCGAAGCCATTCCTTTGAACCCATCATCAGTCTCTGTGATCTTCTTGATATCAAACGGCACTGGCCCCGGTGGTCTTTGAATCGGCGAATCGGCAGCTTCCTGGACAGGAGCCAGGCTCTCTGCGGCACCGTCTCCTTCTCGCTTATCACCAAACAATGAGAGCACCATCAACAGCTATCAAATCCCGTGAGGATCTTCTTTTTTTTTTTTCTTCTATCGAAAGCATTGAACGTTGGCTGGACAGATTCTCTCGCGCCGTTCGTCGAACGCATTCGCGATGTTTGTATAACAGCTGTGTTGATTTGTCCTTGTAACTAACAATTAAAGCACTGGAATTACAAATCAACGGGCTCTGCTTCTTCCCGTTTTGGATTCCAAGGACCGTTTGATCTTCCATTCAGACCTGTGGACGAGACCGCTTCGGGAGCACGATGCTACAGAACTTCGAAGAGGGATCAGAGGCTGCGGTCTCAGAGGGATATCCTCAGCCTGTGAACACGAGCAGCGCAACTAAACACCGGGAGGATGAGCCTGTATCGCGCTTCTTTGAAGACGATGATGAGAGCCTTGATGCTGATGAGAGCCTTGATGCTGATGATGAGAATGAGGATGACTACCAGGACCTGGATCGCTCTGTTTTCAAAACCTCAAATCGTTTGGCTGATGACATCCTCGCGGATCTGCTCTTCTTGCTCAACGATGACGTCGATGAGATATTGAGACATGGTATACTTAAGCTTCCACCTATAAAGTATTCCAAGCAGTTGTCCTCTCTGAGATACAATCCTTACGAGATCCATATCTTGAATCAGACACTTTCGTTTGCTCCAGCCGTTGAGCACAGGTGCTCGATCTTCAATGCAAACGATAAGGTGACCATCATAAGGGCCATGTTGTTCTCTAATCAGGAGCCAACTTTATCGCATTGTAAAGTTTATCATGTTCGCATTCTAATCAAGACAAAAGCTCTTTCGGATAACAGTGTTACAAAGAATGAATTTCACTTAACAGAATTATCACAAGAGGACTCTATGGATTTGATAGAGAGCGCTCTTGTGAAAGATGATGATCCATCTCACGTCAAACAGGCATTACCGAAAATCATTGATGAAGCCTCGTATGTTTGCGCCTTGACGAAAAAAATAATAAGAATTGAAATCTCAGAACCAGAATTCGATAAAAGCGATCTTCATGATTATGAAATAGGCCCAATCAATGTCAGATATCACAAGGCTTCTGAGTTTCTTGAAGGTGTGCATCCAGATCCCCCTTCACCTGCACAATGCTTGTTTACTCTATTCAAGGTTATGAAAGGACCCTTGACTTTGCAACCGGAGGAGGAACAAAAATCTATTCCGTCCAATAACAAGAGTCTCAACACCAATCTCAATCCAAAGATTTTACTCGATAGGCTTTCATTTGAGCTACATAACGGAGAATTTTTCCCTCCAAATATGTCAGATAGAAATGATAGGAAATCAGTCATTGTGAGAGAGTCTTATATTAGAAAAATCATGGAGGTTGCCCTTTTGGGTACGAAGGCTTTTTCAGCTGGGAAACCAAACCCCTTTGCTACATTCAATTTCTCACAATCTTTGAGCACAATATTTCGAGAATTGGAGGACAATGCATCAATCATGCATCACAAGTTCATCACAGATGAATGCTTTATCAATCTTTCTGCATACCCTTTTTACAGTGATGACTTGATAATACATTGTTACAACAAGACAACTCTATTCGATCCCACAAATATTCCGTCATATTTTGACTCATTGAAAGAAATAAGTCAAAAACGGGCCAATTTGAAATTAACCACATTTGTTTCTAATCTTGTGTCAATGAACGTTGTTGGTCAAAGGGAAATTGACAATGCGTATAAAGCACTCAGCATTGAACCGAATCAGGCATCGCAGATATCTGACGATCTGCTTTTAACGATGTACAAAAATGAAAGAGCATTGCATCCACTTGATAATAGACTAAGGTCATCGTTGAAGAGTATTGCCACTCAACGGAAAAGTGAAAAACTTGCAAGGTATCTAACCTATGAGCCCCTACCGGTAAATGAGGCGTATGACCTTTTGGGTATCGATGCCTCTGTTGATGACGATGTTGTCACTACAGCAGTGATGGTGAAGATCACTGATTCCCCTGGACAAGAGGAACTGTACAATAGAGCTCTCATCACAATTGCAACGGACCGTAAGAGTTTTGAACTCCTTGATCAAATTGAAAGAGACTTTCCTGATCTGTTGGAACCCATGACTTTCAAAGAAGCATGTGAGTATTTGGGCGCCAATGAGAATGCTAATGATTTACAATTCATAAACATATTTCAAATGGGGCAAAGGGAGATTAAAAGGGCAAGAAGTGCCTTGAGAGTTATTGCGGAAACGAGAAAGAGTAGTCTCATTGAATCATATCTCAAGACAGGCCTTATCGATCACAACTCTCTCCCAGCTAGTGAATGGCCAGTTGGGTTATATAACATTGGAAACACATGTTATTTGAACTCTTTGCTTCAATATTATTTCTCCATAAAACCATTAAGAGAAGCAGTGCTGAACTTTAACGAAACTTTTGAAGGACAAGATATCTATAAAGAGAGAAGAATTGGAGGGAGACTAGTTGGTTATCGTGAGGTTGAACGGTCATTCCAATTTGTTTATCAACTAAGAGATTTATTCTATGAACAAATCCATTCAAAAGAACGGTGTATAATACCGAGAAGGGAATTGGCCTTTTTAGCGTTTTTACCTAGCGTGGCTGAAGTGGATTTCGATCGAGAGGACTCTAATGAACATGAAAATGAGGTCAAAGCTGATCCGGATTTGATTGACTTTGATGATGTTGCTCCTGATGTCACTATGGAAGATGATAATACAATGAAAGGTAACAATGTTCATGACAATGAAGCAAAATTTGAACCAATCACAGAACCGGAATCAATAACAAAAGATGATGACTCAAAGCCTATCGAGGCTAAGGCTGCAAAAATTTCCAATTCAGAAATGGAGACTGCTTATGAGATCGGCAGACAACAAGATGTCACTGAGTGTATCGGGAACGTTCTCTCACAGATTGAAGCGGCTTTGAAACCGGAAGGATTTGATGAATATGACAATGAACAACAAGATCTTGTTAAGCGTTTGTTTTTCGGGAAGACCGTTCAACATTTGATAGATGTTGCTGATCCATCTGTGAAAAGAGATAAGCTTGATCGATTTTCTAATTTGTTCGTCAATATTGCCGATCATCCAAGACATATATATGAAGCCTTTGACTGGGTTTTCAAAAGTGAAGAAGTTAATATTGATGGTGGTCCTTTTAAGAGATCTGAAAGAATTGTGGAACTGCCAAGAATCCTACAGATTCAAATCCAAAGAGTTTATTTTGATAGAGTGGAATTGCGGCCTTATAAAAGTATTGATCCACTGCCATTTCCGGAAACGATCTACATGGACAGATATCTTGACACGGATGATTCCGAATTGATCAAAAGACGTGAAGAGGCTGAAAACTGGAAGGCTGAGATTCTTAAATTGAAAGAGCGTAAGGAAAAACTGTTGACCAAAAACGCACATGGTGTAACTTACAGAGACTCTTTAAAAGCCACAAAGGAATGGCTAGTGGAAATGGAACTTGCCAAGCCCGAAACCATAACCGTTCTTGAGAGTCAAGTTAAAAAAATCGATGATGAGCTAATGTCCATTTTCAACAAGACTGCCGAACTCGAGCAAAAAATTGATCATAATTTTGACTCCTTCCAACGACACGGGTACAGTATCTTTGCCATATTTATACATAGAGGTGAGGCCAATTACGGTCATTACTGGATCTATATAAGGGATCGCAAAAGAAACGTGTACCGGAAGTATAATGACGATATCGTTACAGAAGTCCCAGCTTCAGAGGTGTTCAATTTTGAAGAAGGCAACACTGCTACGCCGTACTTCCTGGCATATATCCAAGATGGACATGAAGACGATGTCGATCCTCTCTGCAGAGTTCTCAATGAGTGAAAACGCCAGATATATATTAATGTGTATATACACACCAGTTCCAGCCAATATGGTGGTTATGTAGCTCTGGGCACGAAAAGATCGCTGGGCGACCGAAGGGGAGGAAAAACCAACAAACACACGCCGAAAAGCCTCCAGAACTAGCAACAAACTGAACGAGCCCAACGCACGATCCACTGAGGTACTTCAGCCTGGTAACGCTCGATTGATCCGTCCAGACGCCGAGGCGAACTTTGTGATTTTCCAATTGAGCCAATTGTACCAAGTCTCCCCCTCAAGGTTCCCACCCACCCATATAACATACCTGTCGATCCCAACTCCTCCCTAATCATTTGTGTGCTTTTCAAAAGTTAACAAACAGGTTTCAGTAATGTCAGGTCTACAGCGTCGAAGAGTGAAACAAACGTCCGAACAAGGAGACAGTAAAATTTCATCAACGGATGAGTATAAGCCCAAGATCGGGTACGATCCGGAGGATAACGCCTTGAAGATCCAAGAATCAAACGAACCAGCATTGACGCTGATGGAGGAAGTGTTGCTTATGGGAATAAAAGACAAAGAAGGTTATCTCTCTTTTTGGAACGACAATATCTCTTATGCCTTACGTGGGTGTATTTTATTGGAATTGGCCTTCAGAGGGAAGATTGCCGTTGTAAATGACCCGGCAAGGAGAAGATTTGAACTCAGTGAGAGACTGATTCAAGTCATTGACGATAAGAAGACAGGAGAGGTTCTTTTAGATGAAACGTTGAATCTAATGAAGAGTGATGAGAACAATTTAAGTATTGCCAATTGGATCGATCTGCTTAGTGGTGAAACGTGGAACTTGCTCAAGATCAATTATCAGTTGAAACAGGTTCGTGAAAGACTGGCCAAGGGATTAGTTGATAAAGGTATCTTACGAACTGAACGTAAAAATTTCTTGATTTTCGATATGCCTACCCATCCCTTATCTGACGCTGGGGCTAAAGACGCCATTGTTAAAAGAATCTTGAGTCTTTTATCTTCTAGAACGGTTCAACTCCCAACATCTGACAAGTTCCCAGAGAACACGAGATTTAAATATCTCCGTTCCATCTCGTTAGTGGCTGGTTCTTATGCTGCTAACGTTCTAGAGAATGTTTTGATAACATTAGGATATGATCAACGTGATAGAGCATTCGCAAGAGCCGACGAACTCCTTAGTCAGTTTTCACAATTCCCATTCCAACCGCAGGCAAGCAGTTTGGGTCTTGGTATTAACCTTGCTAATGAAGTCAATGAGGAATTAGAACAAAATCCTGGAGTTGATCTACAGTTAGAAGTTGTTGCCGGTGTATTGTCTGTATTCTCCAAGATGGACTCCATTCTATAAAAAGAAACACAGTTGAACGTGGTTCGATTAAAAATTGTACGTACAAGAAGTTTTTAATAGAATCTTGCTGGTTCTCCTTTACGGACCGCATCTAAATATCTGCTCTCATCATAGATATCAATGATATTGTTCGAATCATCAAGAACCTCTGTCCCACCTATAGCCTTGACAAAAGTATGAATCAAAGAGCGCTCTGGATCAGAATATGTATCTCCTAGTGATTCCCACCACATCCCACCACCGAGTCCGAGATTTCTGACATACTCACCCTTTTTCGACACTGACTCTGGATTGTCATAACTGATGAATGTTCTAGTCCGTTTGTCATAGCAATATGCAACGACACTGACAGGATCGTATAACTCTTTTGAGTTTGGAAGTGGTAACGAGCTATAATTCCATATTCCTTTATCACAATGAGGTCCACCATTAACACCATGGAACGGATGACCATATCCATAGGTGTTTGTGAAGGAGCGACCGTAGTTTGCCATTCCAAGAATAATTTTCGAGGGCCTAACACCTTCTCTGAGAAGATATCTGACTCCATCATCGCCACAGAGGTCCTCTGGATCCTTTTTGTACAAGTTGCAATGATAGGAAGTTTTCTCTGACCACTCTCCAGCAAAGTCGTAAGCCATCAAGTTCCAAAATGATAAATAATTGTCCATCTCTTTGATTGGGAAAAGAGCCAACTTCTCTGTAAAAGCAGGAGATGCTATAGTTAGCAAAAGGGAATCCTGCTGTAATCCCCTTTCCTTCTCAATATCCCTAAGCCTCGATCTGAGTGTCTTTATAATATAGAGGTATTTTGAACCCTCTTGATGAGTTTCTGGATATTCCCAATCGAGGTCAATGCCATCGAATCCATATTCCATCATTGCTTTCACGGCAGTGTCGATAAAACAGTTCACTGTTGTCTCAGTTTGGACACAATTTTGGAAATATTCACGTTGTTCCCAACCACCAATAGACATGGACACTTTGACGTGCCTGTTGTGGGTTTTCATATCAAAGAATTTGCCTATGAGTCCATAAACTGGCTTAAGTTCATCCTGACAGTAGAATTTTTCAAAAACATCCATTTCATCATTACCAAGCTTGACTGCACCGGTTCTTGGATTGATCTCGAAAAAGGCATAGAAGATGTTTGTCACCTGGTCCAAAGGAATATCATCTGGAGAGCGTTTGCCAGAGTAAAGACACCAACTTGAAAAGTAGACACAAGTACGTTTCCCATTGGCATGAGATTTGACTGCGAGTTCTCTGTATTTGGAGCGATCGAATAGCATCTTTAGGTTTTTAAAGGGAGAGAAGCTAGAAGAGGGGTCAAAATTGCAACCATTATAACACCATATAATTCAATATCCGGTTTTGTGGCATTCAAAGAACAGTTATGGCTTTGTGTACAGTATTTCCTTTCGTTCTTTTTCTATTCTGCTTGGAATTATCCCTCAAATTGAACACATATAAATCACCACTGCTTGACACACTGATCCCACCGAGGAATAGCCGTAAAGAGAAGCGCAAGGGTCACCAATTAGCAAAATCCAAAGTGGATGGACGTATACGTTAGCATAGTTCGCGAACCTGTTTGCCAAATGAGCCCAAAGACGGAAGCGAAAAAAACAAACAGCAGCAGCTCGAAGTGTGGAACCAGCCAAAGAACTTGTAGCACAAGATGTCCACGCCGAAGCATAAGAGACCCGTGATTGATGACGACGAAGGGGACGACGAGGTGCAAAGCTTCACAAATGAACAAGTGGATGTTGATAACGATAAAGAAGTTTCCAATGAGGAGGATGGAGGCATGGATGACTTGTTTGGTGATGACGACGAGCAAGATAACGCTGAGCTGGAAGGCTCTGCAGACGAGGATGGTATCGTGCACGACAGTGGTGAAGAAGATTCTCGTGGTGGAGATGAGTTTCTCGTGAAGGCCGAGGATGAGCCAAGAGAATTAAAGATACAGGATGAGGATGTCGTTCGTCATCCTCCAAAGTTTGATTACAAGGATGGTGATATATACACGGCAAAGATTCCAAAATTTCTACATGTCAACCCCACAAGATTCGATGGTACTGAGTATTTGAAATATTTGGAAAAGATGAAACAAGGATCTCATTCCAAAGAGGACCTCGAATTGGGGAGATTGCACGATGAGAATACGATTAGATGGAGGTTCACAAAACAATCAAATGAATCTCTTGTTGCAGAATCTAATGCTCAGTTTATAGAATGGGACGATGGTTCGTTTTCGCTAAAACTAGGAGATGAATATTTTGATATACTTCAAAGTGGGTTGGCAGATACTTTCTTGGCAACATATGATAACGATGATGACACTGCACCAGCTATCTTCCTAGTAGATGGTGTCGTGAATAAGACAATGAAATTTGTACCAACATCGACTAACTCCAAGATTCACAAAAAATTGACCACTGCTATACAGTCGAGACAACAGACGAAGCCAGGTGCTCAAAGCGTTGTTGTCGAAGTTGACCCTGAAAAGGAGGCCAGAAGACTTGAGAAGGCTATGGAGGAAAGAATAAGAGAGAGAAGAAGAGCTCAGCAGAAGCTTGAAAAGGAACAGGAAAGAGCTGGAACAAGCCATACTCAGAGTGGGAGATACACAAGGGAGAACCATTACAGTAGGTTGGACGACTACGAGAATGATGGGTTCATTGATGACGATGAAGATGAAGATGATGATGAAGATGTGAATGAAGAGGATATGGAGGATGACGATGAAGAGGACGATCTTGCTGCAGAGAGGTTGAAAAGGGTCAAGGCCGAAGGGGCATCCAAGTACAGAAACGACAAGTTATCGGAGAATGATGGTGACGACGACGATGACGCTGACGATGACGAAGAAGAGTCCTTTGCTACGAAGAAGAAACGGAGAGTCATTGAAGACGATGAAGACGAGTGATCTGTGTATAATACATATCCCATTAGCCCGTTACCCTGCTGCAGAGGGGGAATACTGGCATTACGTAATCCACACACACCGCTGATGGAAAATGCAAACATTCTCTCTGTATAAAGTCTCAACTAAATAACATCAACTTCTCTCCTTCTATCAATTAGCTCATTACCGACATGTCTTGGCAAGGTATGTAAAGGCTTCATGGGCATGGAATTGATCCCCCTTCCTGCCATCTTGTTTTTGTGGCTGCGGGTTTGCAGTATTTCCCACCCTCTCCCCTTCATCACCCTTCCATTACAACGACAATACCGGCCCTCCCTCCCCCTCGTACAGAACCACTAACTGATCCTACAGCTTACACGGACAACCTGATCTCAACGGGCAAGATTGACAGAGCCGCTATTTATTCGAGAGCTGGTGATTCCCAGTGGGCACAATCACATAACCTGGTTCTATCCGGCCCAGAAATCTCAGAATTGGCCCGTGGTTACGACAATCCAAGCAATTTACAATCCAATGGGCTCCACTTACAAGGTCAGAAGTACTTTTTGATCAGAGCAGATGATCGTAGTATTTATGGGAAACATGCTGAGGAAGGTGTCATTGCTGTCAGAACGAAGCAAACTATTCTGATTGGACATTACCCAGCTGGTGTTCAAGCTGGTGAAGCTACGACAATTGTGGAGAAGCTAGCAGATTACTTGATCAGCGTTGGCTATTGAATATACCCTCATTCTAAAGCTTATGAAGCACTTGTAGATCCTATTCAGTTGTCACCATTTTCCCGATTTCTGTTTTTTGACTAAGCCATATATAAAAGAGTAAGAATAACCCAAACTCCGTTCTCTCTAACCACCGAGACTCCAACCATCAATGTCCTCTCTCAACTTGAAATACAACAAATTCCTCATCTTTGGTGACTCCATCACTGAATTCAGCTACGATCCTTACCCATTGGGACATGACCACGTCCAGTTCGGATTCGGTGCTGCTCTTCAAAACGCCTACACCAGAAGACTCGATGTGATCCAGAGGGGCTACGCAGGCTACAACACCAATTGGGCCCGTAAGATATTGCCAAAGATCCTCGAGTACGAACACACTCCGAATAGTAAGATTGTCTTGGCCACTGTCTTCTTCGGTACCAACGATGCTGCCCTTGGTGGGATGCAAAAAGTGGACCTTGACAGGTATATTGACAATATGGCGTATTTCCTAGACCTCCTTGAAGAACGGGCCATAAAACCTGTGTTACTGGGTCCAGCAAAGCACGATTCGTCGAAATGGAACCCTTCAAGACGTGCTGATATCGAACAAGGGATCGTAAGAACCAACGAGAACAACAAATTATACTCTGAAGCGTTGAAGAGTCTTGCTAAAGAGCGTAACGTTCCCTTTGCAGATTTGTACACCTTGTTTGATCAGTATGAAGGGGGATGGGAAAATCTGCTATTGGATGGTGTCCATTACACCGGTGAAGGTTATCGTCTTATGTTTGACGAAGTGATGAGACTCATTAGAAGCTGGTATCCTGATTTAGCACCAGAAGGATTAGAGTATAAATTGCCTTACTGGAGAGAGTTCGATGCTGCTACATTTGAGGAGAAACTCGATGAGTATATCGATTGATTCATAGACATAGTACCCCCTTGAAACACGCACACACATTTATAGATCTTTTGCCTTACGGTAGGCTATACCGGTTGGATAGATCAAGACATTGTTCAAATCCCAAATCCCTTGTTTGGCGTAGACATCGCCCTTTAATACCTCAAGAACCTCATCCTTAGAATCGGCAACGACTGTCAATACAGAACCGGCAAAGTTCGGTTTACTACCTTCTGATGGCACTTCATTGAAGATGGCTCCAGCACTGGTCACTTTCCCACTCTCTACCGATTTTGGTATGTCAGCCAGATGTTGAGCCCTATACTCTAATCTATCCTAAACTCTGTTAGAAACTCCCCGACTCTCTCCCATATCATCACAATTCACTCACTACACCTGGTTTGTCGTAAACAATTGCAAGCCACTCAACCATTTTGCTCCTTTTCACGGCCTGAAGCGCAACTCTTGTTGGAAGCATTCAGCGTTGGCAACGTTTAAATCACCGAGACCCCGAGGAAATCTGATCACGTCATAATTGGCTACGATCCACAAAAATCTGTAAAACAACATAATTTCCTACTTGAGTTTTAAATACGGCCACGGTCATGGAGTGGAATGTCCAACTCTTCATCGAGCTTGATGCCATCCATACTTCTCTGAATCAAATAACGCAATGAGTTGAACCAGATGTTATGACGTTGTCTCGTTGGACATGTGAACTTGATTGCACGAGTCTGTGAATGAACCACAATGCTCTTATGGTACAAGCCGGCAGGCAACGGGTTATTATCTTCCACACTCTCCACGCCAATGATTGCAGCAGCCCTCGTCTTATCGTTTGAAGGGTTCCCCAGAACAGGGTTTGTCGTTGACCAATACAAAGTCAAAGTATATGGATGAATCCAGAAGTATCTTTCATGTCTGCTCTCGGAAATGGAACTGAACGGACCAAGGCGACGGTAGTACTTGAATAAGTATTCACCTATAACTGTTTGCGTCAATGCTGGAATTATACTTGGCTCGGACAACGAGGCATTTGTCATCAATGAGATTCCACCATCGATGGAGAAATCCCGAGTGGCAGGTGGCGCTGTAGAATTGGCTCTTGACGTATTCCTCGAATGAGCACGAGATGCACGGGAAATAGACTGTTGGTCATGCTCTATTGAAGCTGCCGCTACTGCTGCTTGCGCAAGATTTTTGCGAGAGTTAGAAGTGGACAAAGACGTTACAGTTCCCTTTCTACCCAACTCTGGAACACCTTCTCCAGGTTTAATATTCAACCCTCTTTTTCTAACTTGAGCCTGAATTTCCTCGTTTGTAACTTTGTCGAGAGAGAACGTTTCAGATTTGGTTAGCTTATTGTAATACGTCACTGGCAACACCACAACGTTTTGTGGATCGGGAATTCTTGAGACGTTTGTAGCAACAAACGATTTTTCAGGCACCAACAACATGTCATGCATTCTAGCCCATGAATCAACAGCCTCTCTAGACAAATCTGCAGGAGCTTGGCTATGGTCATTTTCTTTCTCGCGTTTTTCGATAAATTCACGATTAGCATAAGCTTTAGCTCTCATTTCCTCTAACTCCTCTTTCGAAACCGTCACTAGATCATACTCTGCCGCCTTCTGAACAATGTCAGATTTAGATAGAAGCAATTCACGGCCCGCATTAAGCTTTAGCGACTGATACTCGGGCTTTGGAATAGCCACCAGGTCAAATTCGACACATTTGTTCAGAACTTCCTCTCTGCTAGTCATTTGCCCCTCTTGTAGCTTTTCCAAGTCTGCAGGCTCAAGAACAACAAGCCCCAGCTCCTTAGCCTTTGTCGTGAGTTCATCACGAGTATAAGCATTCTTGATGCCTTGAAGAGATTCAAATTCAGAACCTGAGAGAACAACCATACCTTTCTCTCGGAGAGCCTTCAATTGCATTTCAGGATCCTCAGCTCTCTTCAATTGCGCTTGGAGCTGCTCGTGTTCCGTTGGATTGAGGACTACGAAACCATTTGCCTTAACTTCATCAACTAAGCTCTGTGTTGTTTTAGGAGCCTTCAGCTCTGCGAGTTCTCCTCCCGAAATCACTGCCAATCCTAACGCTGAAGCTCCAATTGCGAGCTTCTCAGGGGACCAACTATCTTTCTCGAGGGCATCCGCCTTCAATTTGTCGAATTCTGAGGGTTCCATAGTAATCAAACCAAGCTCTGCAGCTTTTTGAGAAATCCCATCCTTAGAGAGTGGTCTAGTCTTCTCAACAAGGGCATCGTAATCCCCCTTTGGTAATACTTTCAGATTCAATCTCTCGCTAACCGTCTCAATATTGTCCCTTGTTATAACAGCCTCAGGTTTGGCACTTTCAACAAGCATGGAGTATTCAGCAGCAGGAACCACTTTAAGTCCGAATTGAGCCCCTAAGGTCTCAATACTTTCTCTAGTCACGAGCTGCTCCGGTTTAACGCTTTCCACCGCCCTATTTTCAATGTCTTTCAGTTCATTTGAGCTCAAGGTGATGAGACCCAACTTAGCCGACATGTCACGAACCGTACTCTCATTTGCCTCATGAAGATCTAAAACGTTTGAATCAACCACTTTCAATCCCATCTCTTGGGCTTTCGCCTCGAGTTGATCCCTATTCATTTCCACTGAAGCGAGTGAATTGTACTCAGACTCCTCTAAAACTATCAAACCTAGGTTTGAAGCTTCACTCATGACCTTCTCCTTGGTTGTTACGGATCGATCGTCTGTTGTAATCGTTGTTTCGTAGGTTTCCGCGTTAACATCTTCTTCCTCGTCTCCAGCATCTTCAGAGTCACCTTCCAAATCGGGAACATCCATCTGCTGGGATGTCTCATCTCCAGTAGGAACTAATGAATACCCATGACGTGAAACTTGCACCCTCAGCTCATCAAGACTCATGCCACCAACTTCGGAATCTGGTGCATGAATAGTGGAGGCATTGGATGGCTGACGTGATAAGGCATCTGTAAAGTCGCTTTCGTTGATCGTCGACGACAGCGTAGATACCGAAGGATTGTGATTAAACATTACTTGTGTCTGTGAGCTCGTTACAGGAGCTTCTGGCTCAACACTGATTAGCTTCATATCGAAACGTTTGGCATACAACTGTAAGTCATCGATGGTCATGCTGTCTCTTTGGCGAGATTTCAAAAGACTTTTGTACTCATCCGAAGGAAGAACGGTCAAATTGAATTCCTTTGCGCTCTTATAAATGTCCGATTTGGTAATAACATGCTCTTTCTGATGCTCAAGCAAGTGTTTGTACTCGTCTGCGGCGACTGGTACAAACCCCAGAGCCCTAGCAGACTCGAAAACTTTAGCCTTACGGGCGTCTTTCTCAGCACTGCGCGATACCGTCTCGAAATAGTCCTTGGTTGCAGCAAACTTGCTGGTTGGAGTTGTTGGAGTATGAGATGGCTGGGCTGCACGGCTTTGAAGTTCTTCAAACTCCAACTTAGGAATCAAAACATGATCAATCTTTTGCGCTTTTGTTTCCAGGTCAGCTTTTGAAACTTTGGTCAGTGACTTTTCATAAGCCTCGAACTCCCTTTTCCCAACAACAACGCAGCCAAATTTGGCCGCATGAGATTCAACAATCTCTTTATCTGGCTGCTCAGCTCGAGCTTTCAATAGATGATAACTCTCACGAGGAACCGCAACCATCCCGAGCTCCTTGATGCGCTCAATTACGTGATCGTCTGAATTCAGCAAATCGAACTTATCCTTCTCGAGCAAGCGATAGCCCTGTTCCTGGGCTCGCTGGATCAGGTCCTCATTTGACAAATCAGCTGTCAATTTTTCATATGTGGCCTTTTCAACAGGAATGAAACCTAGGCTATCGAGGCGCTTTGACAGATCAGAAACCTCCAAAGTTTCGATGTCTCTCTTCTTTGCTGCTTCATCGTTGGATATGAGTGTGTGATCATGTGCAGCAGCATGGGCATTCAGGTTATCTAACGAAGGATTGAGCAGCTCTTTGTACCTTTCATTAGTGAGAAGCGTTAGCTTATTTTCTTCGGCCAGCTCCTCAATGCTCTTGCTAGCATAAGCTTGAAGCTCAACAAGCTTATCCTTCTCTACTAGCGTCATATTCGAACTAGCTGCTTTTTCTGTAAGAAAAGAGATGGAAGGGCTTTCTGACGTAGATACTAGCTCTTCAAACTTACTTATCTCAATAGCCTGTAGGCCCAAGCCAGCTGCGATCTCAATAACACGCTCTTTATTCGGATGCAAAAGCTCGTTGTATTTGTCAGAGTCTAGAAGAATATAGTTTTCTTCTTGGGCGAGTTCCTCTATCGTTTTGGCAGCCTTAGACTCAAGCTCTTCAAAAGAGGATCTTGGGACAACTACCGCGTCTTGGACCGCGGCGTAAGCATCTAATTGTTCTTTTGATGGATGAAGAAACTTATCGTATGATTCTTTTGAAAGCACGACTGCATCTGATTCTTGTGCCAGCTCCTCAAGAGACTTCTCCAATCTCATCTTCATCTGGTTGAGGTCCTCCCTTGGAATGGCAACCATATCGTGAAAAGAAGCATATTTTGCCAGTTCTTCCTTTGGTGGGCTCAACAGTTTTTCGTGCTCTTCCTTCGAGAGAACAACTTGATTTCTCTCCTGGGCAGTCTCCTCGATTGGTCTTTCAGATTTAAGCTTTAATTGAGCGTAACTATTTTTTGGCACCAAGACCAATTCGTGCCTTTGGGCATGGTGCTCCAAATCATTTTTGGATGGCTTTCTAAGGCGTTCGTGCTCCGAAGAAGATAAGGTAACAAGCCCGAGGGCAGCAGCCTGCTTCAAAAGCGACTCCTTTGGCAACACAGGCTCTCTTTGGAGATCTCTCTCTTTATCATTGAGAGAGGCAGTTAACTCCTCAATATAAGACTCTTTCTTGAGAATTTCCTCCTTCAATAGCACAACGTTAGACTCAAGCTTGTTCACTTTCTCAACAACGTCAGTCAGTTCCCTGGCCTTTCGCTCAAGTTCAACTATAGTATCAGTCGGAACCACTCTATGTCCCAGCAACTCAGCCTTCGCGGTTAAGTATCCCATTGTCGGTGTCTCCGTGGTCTCAAGAAGCTTAGAGTATTGTTCTTTGAGAACTAAGCTGTAGCCTAAGCTGTCACTTACTTTTTGAAGCTCTTCGAATGTCGGAGAATTTATTTTTCTTTCAACCTCTTTGTGCTCATTTTCTGGAACTAGAACAACATTTCTCTCTTTGGCCAACTCCTCAAGTGATCTGGAAGCCTTCTCTCCCAAACTTCTCAATTCCTCAGAGTCTATCAGCTTGTGCCCATATCTCTCAGCACTCAATGACAAGTGCTCAACAGAAGGATTAAGTGCTTTTTCTTGTAGTTCCTTGTGTTCCTCACTTGTCAAAGCCACGAAACCGCCTTCTGCAGCCAGATCCTGAACGCTCTTCTCTGAGGTCTCCAGCAAGCTTTTGTAGAGATCATTAGGTATCACGGCAAGGCCGTGTTCTACAGCTTTCTCGGAAATGTACTCCGGGGACGGATTATCAAGTAGCTGTCTCAGGGAATCAGACTTCTGTTGAAACTGATCAAGTTCTTGTTGTAATGAGATCAGCTTTCCGTTCAACTCATCGCGTTCAGACTCTGCTGTAGACAATTTCATTTTAAGGCCTTGGCTCAACTGCTCAGAAACTGCAGCTCTGTCACCAATCTCTTGTTTTGCGGCTGAGAGTTCAATTTGTAGCATTAGTAAGTCAGATTTTGTCTTCTCATATACCGACGACTCAACTGCTGCAAGATGTTGCTCTTGTGCTTTCTGCTTGATATATTCCACAGACGGATGTTCAATGAATTTTTTGAGCTCGGCTATTTCAGATGCCTTCTCCAAGTTTCCACCCTCTAACGACGAGATTGTAGCCATATTCTCTTCGGCAGCCTTCTCTAGCGCACCGATTTTTTCTTGCAAGTCACCCTTCAGCGACTCAAAGCTCTCAGAGAGTAATTTGAGTTCAGCAATTTCAGCAGTCTTCGACGAAAGCTCCTCATTTAGTGACGAGGTGACTCTACTGTGTTCCTCGGAGGTCTTGATGAGTTCGGCACTGCTTAGGTCAAGTCTTTTTTGCAACTCATCTTTCTGTAACTCCAGATCAGAGACTTGGTTTTCCAACTCAGTTATTTGAGTCAGCCTTGACGCTTTCTCGTCTTCTAACAAAGTGGTTAGAGCACTGTTACTCTTTAAGGTCTTCTCGTGCTCGGCCCTTGTTGTGTCAAGCACCGTTTGTACCTCGTCTCTATGAGACTCCATAGCCGCAATTGCAGCCTTTAGGCCATTGAGCTCGTTCAGTAAGCTTGAATGTTCGGCAACTGGGAGAACTTGGAGATCCTTAGATAAGGCCTTTTGGTAGATGAAATCTTCTGATGGGTCATCATGATGATTCCTCAAAGATTCGAGCTCTGAGTGCAATCCTTGCAGCTCTGTTATTGGAACCAGCTGAAGGTTATAAATCGAAGCCATCCGTTTGAGCTCTTCTTCACTCGGCTTTTCGAGTGCAGCTCTCAGTTCGAGTATTATTTTACCCTGTTTCTCTCCATCTTCCAAAGATTGTCTAAGCTTCTCTTTGAATTCTGCTGCCTCTTGTTGATAAGCTCTTTCCGACAGTTCACACTGAGAGAGCTGGCTAGACAAAGTCGAGATTTGGGTGCTCTTCTCTGCCAGACTTGTTTCAAACTTGTTTACCTCCTCATCTGAAAGCAACATGAACCCATGATCTTTGGCATGAGCCCGTAGGTCAGCTTCGGAAAGGATTGCTCGGGAATTAGCATCATCATCATTCGGTAAAGCGAGAAGACCATACTGTTCAGCGGACTTGAAAATCACGTCATCAGAAGTTGGATGCTCGCCCTTGAGCTGTTGGTACTCTTCAAGTGGTAGGACAACAAGACCGTGTTTCTGGGCATAGTTATTTACTTCTTCCTCTGATATTACCTTCAGCTCACTGGAGAGTGGGGCGACAGGAAAGGTTTCTGTATCTTCGACGTCGGAGCCAGAATCCGCAATAAGATCTTCTGAGTCAGAGAGAGGCTTTTGGCTCTTAGAAGGTGAGGAGACTTGGAGAGATCCGATTGATTGCCCTTCGAAGTCTTCCCACTCATCCTTGAAAGAAGAATCGAGAGAATCATCGTAAATAATCGTGGATCCTCTGTTGGAACTTCCCATCATATGTAGAGACCGGTTGCCAGAGTCATTGATACTTCTGCTTGACTTCTTACCCGTTGGACTTGGATTCTTTTTGAGGGCTGACTGCTGTTGGATCTGTTTCGAAGAGAGCTCATTTTGACGTAACTTAAAAATTTGAGCTCTCAACTTTGCAATCGTTTTGTGAGCACTCTGGAGAGAAGCCCTCAATGTCTCAGTCTCAAGGGCATTATTATTTAGTGGTACCGTTTTTACAGGTGATACAGGTGGCTCGCTCAATTCTCCATCCGATTCAGATGATTCTTCCGGATTCAAAACCGGGATCATTTTCATTTGAGGTTGATCGTGTTTCTTATGTGCCTCCTCCAATTGTCGTCTGAGACCTTCAACCTCGTCGTTCAGTCTGGAGTTCTCGTCGTTAAGCTCATCCACATGGGTCTTTAACTCTTGGATTTCGTTGAGAGACGACGCTCTAGTTGTTGAGAGTTCTCTTTCAAGCGCAACCTTGTTCAAGTTGACCTCTTCAAGCTCATTCTTCACCTCATTCGAAATCACAATCTGTTTGTTGAGTTCTTTCTGTGCCTTTTGATAGCTGTCATTTACAGCCTCAAACTCTTGTGCCAACTGTTGTAACTTCATTTCCAGCTCCCAGCTTGCATCCTTGTACCGTTCTTCATTTTGCATCGTTTCGCCAAGTTTTGTCATGAGATTAGAGCTATTGGCCTTGAGTTTGTTGAACTCCTCTTCGAGAGATTTCAGTTTCTGAGATTTGCTATGGTTCTCAGCTTGAAGTCTTCTACATTCTTGAAGTAGATTCTCACTTAACCCCACAACAAAATCCATATCCTTCCCGGCACCTTTCAGAGGTGTAGATAAAGATCGTGAGTCGTCAAGTGGAGAGAGTGCAACTTTCTTGTCCCGTCTTGATAAAAGATTGGAGAATGACTTTTTCTCATTGTGCTTCAGATCCTTTGTCGGACTTGGTATCTGTTCATTCTCCCTTTTCGGGGATGATCTCTTTGGCGAGTTGAAGGTGGTTTCCGATAATCGTTTTTGAATATCGGAGAGCTGTGATTTGAGATCATGGTCGGAGGGCGCCATATTCAGACCGATAGGTTCACAACTGTTCTCTGCGCCAGATGTTAGTAGTTTTACTTTTAGTGTGGAGGTTGAAGATCGCGGAATGTGTAGCAAGCCAATACTAATGGCGCTTTTTTTGAGCGCTATTGAAAGTGTCCAGGCATTGCCTCATTCCTCCCTTCATGTACACTTACTTTCTTCGCTCGCTAATGATTAGCTAATAAACGAGAATTCCCTTCTGTCGGTGTTTTAATACGGTTGTTTGTTTTGATTTTGAATCATTCCGGGATCGCGAGATTATTTTCAAATACTGTTTATGGGCAACACACTACGTGAAAGGGCAAAGCCACATACAAATGATTTTATTAAGCATCAGTTCTCTTCTTGCTCCTTCTTGGCCTGTTTCCTGGTAGCGTTCAAATACGCATATATCCCCTCACCCTCGTAGTCATACGCCAATGATCTAGAAACAATGAACCCACCTCCCCTGTTCAGAGCATTGCTCAAATTTCCAGCACTTCTTCTGAAGTAGTTGCTGAATAACACTTTTCTCAGATTCTCTTTATTCTTTTCCATGGATGGCGGTAGATGGCTGAACAGTCTGTCCAAGGTTGCTTCATCCGCACTTTCGATTACGGCCTCAATATTCGATCCGGTGAAAACATTGTTTAGATCATAAATGGGCCTGTCTTCTCTGTTAGTTAACACACACTGCACTATAAATTCACATGCATCATCATCATCGAGGGTTTCTGTCACAGTTACTTACGTCGATGGTGTAGATGTTTGCTCCGTCGACATCTCTGTTGTTGGGGCATCGGTGACCTCAACATCTTTCGTTTCCTGTTCTTCCTCCTCTTCATCCTCCTCAACTGGTTCCAGTGCTTTCTTGATCTTCTCCAAAAACTCTAAATCCTTCTTGCTCAATTCGCTTGGATCGTCATCATTATCATTGCTCTCTTGCATCCAAAAGAGATGTCTAGCACCAGAGGATAGAAACTCCAGTGCAAACACTCTGCCTGACTTGCACTCCTTCACATGTGACCAGGTCACATCACCGGGTATAACAAGCAATTCCTCTTTTTCAACGTTGACAGTGTTCTCCTTTGGAGTCCATTCAAAGGCAAAGAAAGACTCATCTTCCTCTGATGGTCTGATCGTGATCTGACCTTGAACTGGATCCGGAGTTGCAGTCTTAGTGGATGGGTCATACGCAACTCTTCCTGCCCTGAACTTTATGGTGGACATGACTCCTCACTTTGATGGTTCTTTCGCTTATCAATTGGCTCCTCCTATTGATTCAAAACTCAACTTGTTCATAAAACGCCGCCACTTGTCGAATTCGACTGATTGAATGATTATGTAAGCGGAAATTGCTCTTCTCGTACTCAATTCTCCGCTATTTTTTTCGAAGCGAGCGCAAGTAGTTTAGCGGTAAAATCCATGATTCCCATTCATGGGCCCCCGGTTCGACTCCGGGCTTGCGCATTCTTTTTTTTCTGTGCATAGTGCGTAACCCTCCCAATCTCACTCATATCTTGAATTGTTGTTCGAAAGCTACATGCGAACGAAAAAGTTGGAAATGAAGCGCTACCAATATGGAAATGTTATGAGCTCGACTAATGACGAAGCTACTAAGACAATTTAGTGAGTAAGCTGTGTGGAATATAACGTCTCTGGTGTAGTCCTTCAGTCTGTAATTAACTGTCAGTGGTGATTCGGTATATTCTTCCGTCACTGCTCGCCCTAACCGGCTTTAGCATAGACGGTAGTCAGCTATCTTTATACACCTCTCATAATCTATGGATTGGCAATGTTGCTCTTGAACCAAAACCTAAACATTATAGTTGTTGTTCTCTACCATAGCTTAATCATACTTCTGACAGAAAATCACCTCTTTTCTTTGTTCATTCTCTCATAATTACTTATGATTCGGCTACGGGCCATGAAAACAACTCTTTGCAAGGGATCTTTCATGTCCTTCTCCCAAGGACAGTTCTTCATGTAGGACAACAGGCCACCTACTTTGACATTGTCAACGAAAAAGAGCATCCGTCTCAGAATGTACGTTGCGGCGTAGGGGCTATTCAGTAGTACCACGCATATCTTCAAAAGCTCGAAAGTCGACTCCTTGATGGTTGACCTTTCTTGATTCTGCGCCGTCTCTAGAAATTGTAAACTGTTGCTTTTCGCAAGCTTCCACAAACTAGCTCTGAAACTAGCCGACAGTTCGAAATCCCTTGGTGTCAGACCCAGGTACTCAAAGAAAAGATCTCCAAAATCTTGAAAGGGTGAATTGGTATAAAAATCAAAGGCAGCAGTATAGCTTTTATCAGTATTGTGAGAATATATAGTAGTGAAGTTATTGAGGTAGTTAAAACTTTCAATATAAGCATGAGCCAAGAGATCCATAAACCCTCCAAACAGTACATGAATAGGTTTCAGTGAAGTCACCATCACCTTTTGCTTCTTCCATGACTGGCTCAAGAACGAAGGGTACTCTTCCCTCAAATATTGAGAGATGGACTTTGATATTCTCTTCCTATTCCGGGGTACCTTCCACATCATCACTTCCCCCATCTTGGTGCTCCCATCTAGCATGAACACAGAAATGTCCTTAATATGGAGCTTTTCCTTCACTTCTCCCGGCATCGAACTCAGAATATGAGGGAATAGCTTCAGGATTGTGTGCTGCTCACTCTCCTCTAGCATATAGGTCAGGTTAGGGAATTGGAAAGATGGCATGAAATCTTCTTTGATCCAAAAGTTCGAACCATCGTCGCTATACATTATTCGATAGGTAATACTTCGCTTCAATGACCAAGGCAAGACCCCGTCTCCTTTGCGAAGTCTGTCATGTTTGTCTTGGAACCAATCCCAGTACGATTCTGGGCTCCATTGATGGGTGTAATGCCTCATGGAAAAATGGTAATCACCTTTAAAGTCGAGATTCATGTAGAGCTTCTGATCAGAACATGCTTCGCTCATGAACTTGAGTAGTGTTGACATGGAGGTCTTCCTCATTTTGTTGCCCTGAGGTACACTAAATTCCACACAGTCATTATGAACACGAGCTATTTGTGGTGGGTTATATGGTGTTTGGTCTTCGGGCTCTTTCATTGGCCGCCTTTTGCGCGTTGGTCTCTGTGGTTGCATGTTGAACTTTGATATAAATTGCCCGAGAAAGCCACGGCCATTGAATAATGGATTGAACTTCGCTGACACAGCCTTCCAAGCGGATGTCACTTCTTGCTCTGGTGGAGTTGAGGGTCTGGAAGGTTTCTCAAAAGGTGAGCGGTCAGGCTTGCGAGCTTTCTGTTTGCAGGAATGAGTAGGCATGAGCCTTATCCTATGGAAACTAGAAGTTCCCACTTCCAGCGTGTTTCTCGCAGTGAGATTCGTGATGAGTATACCCTCAGTTGCTAGGACATAATCACCACGACGTTTTCGTGGGAACACACTTTGTTTCTTCGCCTGATCCACCTTGTTACCAGTCTCAAATGATGAGCTCTGAGCTACTCCCTCAATGGTTTTACCATCGGTGGCATCAGCATCAACGCCAAATGATTCTTTGAAAATAGTGCTATGAGCCACTTTATTTCCTTGTTCCAGGTTCAGAAACTCGATATCATCTTCGCTCAAGATTGAGTCAGCACCATCACCATCATCATCAACTATCTTACAAATTGAATCTTGATTACGGTTAACTAGTGTCAGTACTGAAGATGAACTTAGGACAACAGTGTCTGAAGACCTGGTGTCTTCCAAGTCCGAGTCATTGTTGTCATTTTCTTTTGTAGCCAATATGGGATAGTTTCGATGTGAGCAGTTCAAAAACTTTTGCATTGAGTCTAGCATCGCTCAGGTTTGCTTCTGGACAAGAATTTGAACAGAAATGCTTTGGAATAACTCAATCATTGGCACTAGCATCCTCACGTAGCCGCAAATCATCTCCAAATAGTTCTCAAACTTCTCATTTATCGTCTTAATTGAAAACAGCTCATCGGACGCTCATCAAATTTGAGAAAGACCAATCAACTTAACAGCATCTACATGGATGATTCTCATCCAGTTTTCCAAATAAGTGTATTCAATAAATAGTAATAAATAATAAATAGTGAATCTGAGTTTAGTCAAAGATGCTCTTTTTCCACTCTCTTCTAGGTCCCAAGGTGTCAATGTTCAACGTGCTTCCAATTTCACGATTAAAAGGTGAGCCTCTTCTAAGCATTGGAATCGGGGTGTCTTCTCTGAATGCAGGTTTGACAGGCTGGATGAAGAGCGCTTCATAAACTTGTGCGCTTTTATTGATTCTCTCTTGATAATCAATAGTCTCTTCAGAGATTTTCTCAGGGGCTATTGGTTTAATCCACTTGCCGAAATATGATTCGCCATAAAATTTCTCATAGTAGTTATCGAAGGCAATGACTCCAAGTGAGCCAAACACCAATGCAGCCACACTGAGATATTTGGGATTATCAATCAGTTTCTCCTCAGGGGCTAACTCCTCAGCCTCATGGTGTCCACTGAAACGCGAGGCACTTGCGGTGAAGTTTCTTCTGGTGAATGGATTGGCCGCTCTCAAACATGGAAGCGTACGAGTCCCTCTCATGCGTTGGATTATGGCCATGTTCTTCTACGTGGTAGAGTCGAATGTTATTCAACAAGGTCTGTTGACGTTTAGTCCCTCTTAAAACTCGCTTTCTGCCAGTTTTTGACGTGCCTCGGTCCAAAGTGATCAATGGTGTTTGGATGTTTTAGGACACGCCGGTTTTTATATATACGAGAGTTTAATTCATGAAGTCAATATTGGTGTATAATGATCTGTATTTGTAGCGGAAGAGAGAAAGTGCTGCTGCTCTATGCAGCTAATAGATATTGATGGCCTATTGTTTAATTCAATAAATAATTCTATATGATTCTTTTCTCGGAAAACATTTTTTAATCTTAGTCAGGCAAGGTTTGATCTTTTTAATACATTCTCATTCAACTCATTGGCCATGATGTTCATGAAGATATTATTATTATAATTTAGCGTTGTTTTCTGATAAATCGTCATAACAAACTGGAACTGGTAATCAAGGAAAATGGTGATCGCATGAGCTATATGTGGCTATACATCAAAAATTACACCGAAAACGGAATCACCGAGCTCATGGAGCCCATAATCCGGTGCAAACTTCACGATCAGTAGTCAATTGAGAGCCAGTAGCTTATCATCCTAAACAACTGGAATTATAAAATGAGGTCCAAACGATGCTGGTAATTTTGTTGACCTGTGTTGGTATCAATTTGATGACGTATATGGGGTTCAATTCTGTAGAACGTGTTCGCGGGAAATAAGAGGAGACGCAGGAGCAATTCAATTTTTTTTTTATGCCAAAAAGTTAGATCATCATGAGATCGCAGATTTTATTTCAAAGATAACAAAGAAAATCCCATTCAGTCATTGATATTTTCAGTGTCCTGGAGACACGACCTTTGCTATAAAGACAGGAAGGGCTATTCAAATGAGAGGTGGTGCTTCTGGGGTTTGGGTACTTTGCCCGATCTTTCTGATTGCTTCTGATTTCCTGATTACGAAAAAGGCCTCTCCTCATCAAATTACAGCTACGAACAATATTGCTTCCCATTTGGCGAAGAAAAGGCTCAACAATAGAAAGGGACATGAATGAGGTCAGTCCACACCACAACATTTCACGATATTAACGAATCTTAACTAATTTCGAGTTTTAATACCCTTAGTTCACTGCTGCTGGCTCATTAACCATTATGAACGGTCGACTGCCTAGATTATGTCGATGACAATGGCACTTTGTATATAAGTTACGACATTGCTACATTACAGTAATAATACCACAATTACCTTTAATCAAAATGGTAGTCTGGATTGCGACTTGTCAGTTTTGATCTGCTTGTCCTGCCGTATATGCACTTTCCTTCTTTTCGTGCTAGACCCACTACTACTGGGCGATATGGATTTTGTACGAAGCCGAGACTCAGCGTATGATAATTTCTTTGAGGAGAATTTTTGCAAATCTAGCGATAGACTGCTGGAACCGTTAAGCTGTTCTGTCACTTCAATCGCATAATGGAAATCATCGTGCTCAATGGTATCAATGACATCGGTCCCACACTTGGTGCACTTAAACTTGCCCTCCGAGGTTGCAATATAGTTACTCTCCGAATCAGTTTGGGGTACCGTCTCCTTCAATTCTATTATAGGTTCCTTTTTCTTAAAATCATTTGACTTTTTAAACGCACTAGCAGCATCTCCCTTCTTCACAAACTTCATTATACTGCTTTCAGTCCCATCCATCGTTTCAAAATTACTTATAGTCATGTTCAAGTTGCTCAAGGGATATATATTACCAAACTGGCTCTCGAGCATCTTTAAAAGATTGAGACCATATTTATAAAGTGTCTCCTCCAAATCTTCCTTGGGCACGATAGGTAGTGAACTTTGCTTCGAGTGAGGATTATTGAAATCCCGAACTGATCTGAAGTGAAGAGTGATTGTTTTCGCTCTTGTCCGATATCCATTCTCATCATCTGTTTCCATAAGACGTTGGTACAGATCTGCAGCAAAGACTTTCAACCATTCAGCAGCATCTTTCAAACTTGCACCTGAGTTCCCACGTAGATTTTTACTGGAATTCATAGATCTCAACACTATTCTTTCCGATAAGGGGGAAGCGTCTTCTCCTCGAACCATGAGGTATAATTTCTCAGCCAAGGGTTTATCCTCGAGGTAGTCCTCCAATTCCTCCAAAGTATAGTTCTCTCTGATGTATTTGATAGAGTCTATCGATGGTGGTGAAAGTTTGGCCTTGATATATTCTCCAGTCTTACCACCCATTGACCAAAAATCTGTCAGATCAAAATTGCTCAAAAACGCACTTATAGAGGAATTCCTTACAATAGTTTGATTATCAGGCTTCTTAAAACCTGAGGCAAGTTTAGCAACGGTCTTCACCCTTGCCACACCACATGATGTGGTATAACCTAAAACTTGCTCAATTTTACCACGAATTTCATGCGTTATATTAGATCCAAGAAATATCAATACATCATCCCAATCTTGAATAATTGCTGTGTTTGTTGATTCTTCAGAATTGGGCACCACGTATCCATTCAACTCAAGTTTTAAATCCTTGGGCACTGGGGGCAAATAATCCAGTTTATCCATCTCACCAATCTGTTCTTTCAAACCTGGGATTAGTTTGAAAAGTCTCTCCAACACAAGTCTACCGAGATCTAGAAAACTTTCATCAACACTAGCCTTCTCCACCAAATCGCACTCAGATTTGAAGATCTTCATAATTTTCCGACTTTCTCGTCTATAGGGATCCAAGCTAACTTTATGACTTTCAGGGTTTGGATGATCCATATCCTCATCATGATAACGCCAGAAATTCTCACCCTTCTTGAAAACAGCAGTATGTACAGGTACAAGCTTATTGCACTTCATTTTGGCAGTTTCTAATGAATCCATTCGCCCAATACCATAGTCCCTTGCGGCATAACTCACAGCTATCAACGTGGACCACTGGACGCAAACCACAGGGTCCTCTTTGGACAAGCCTAGTCTTATCTGTTCCACTTGTGCAAAGAAGGCATTGACATCGATATGAGCAATAACGGCTAAAGGCGAGAGATATGCCCTTCTCGGATTCTCCAACGAGAGCAAATCTCGTACTCTAAACTTTGAGTGATCCTTATCGATCTCAGAAACCGTAGCAGTGACAGCCATAATCCGTTGGTTCGGCTGCGCGCAAGTGGCAAGCCCTAAATTGAAGAGTAGTTGAAGTTAGATAAACGTAATCGCGGAAACGCGTATTTGGATAACATCCACACACCATCCAGGCCCCCAATGCTGTTGTGGGCTTTGCGGAAAAATTTTCCTTCATTCTTTTTGTTTTATTGAAACTTCTGTGTTGGTAACTTATCCCTTCAAGGAGGTCAGGATCTTTTTGGCTCACAGGGTTACTTATGCGTTTGCCTTTCTGAGAAGTTGAGGACAACTTCGTACGTATTTCCTTCGGGTTTGTCTCTTGCTTGAGACCCATGTCTTGTCCATATTGCGCCTTTTCTCTTCAACTGATGACAAGTTGTCGCCCCAAACAGATTATCGTTTAACAAACATGATCGATTCGATTCTTCGCCAAACACTGAAAATTCTGATTGTTATAAGGATAAGGTGCTCTGGAAACAGACAATTTTCCATTTCGTGATATCGTATACTAATATCTAATAGGGCGGATAAGTTCCATTGTTGAATGTTCTTGTTTTCTCTTTGATGACATTTTGCTTATGATGATCAATACTTTCCATGCTAATCATGATTATCCAGTGATTACACAAAAGACTTTTTTTTTATTAGTTTCTGAAGCCAAATTGTCATCAATGCTTTGTTTATTTTTTCCACTCACCCTCCACGTAGTTTATCACTCACACTTAAACAATTTGCCACTGAAGCCAGTAAGCCATTACACAAACTCTTCAATGTTTAGAAGTAGACGCGTCAACACCGCGGATGCCATTGTTAAGCGGATCGAGGCCAAGGAGGCGGAGTTGGCGGGATTGCAAGAAGAGACGCAGAGGCTGAGCGCAGAGCTCAGGAAGATGACAGCGCTAGAGGCTGACACTATAGTGAAGCGTGACATCAAAGAGCTAAAGACCTACAACGAGCTGAAGGATACCGCGTTGAGCCTGATGACGATGATTGCAGACCAACGGCAGATGCGTCTGGCCGATGTTATGGCTGAGATCGGCGTTGACGACGGCGAATGAGCGAGGCAATTGCCACAGACAGCTTCTCCTTCAAATCGATACGACGCCAGAGACCAGACAGATCACGGCTTTTAAATACGGTTGAAGATTCAGGTGGATAGCCGAATCCCGTCTCCCGCCGGTGGCTGGTCTCCACGCGAACTGAAATTTTATAATGCTGTCTAATTATAAGCAACTATATATCTTCCTAACCACAATCCCTAATTTCTAAACTTGGGTGAGCCCAGATGACAATCCTGAGCCGACTGAAGAAGGACAGGCTAGAACCGCCGGCAACTTCGACACCAAAGTCGCTCAAAAGCAGACATGGATCCATAAGGTCAACCCCAGACAGCATTCCGAAAAGAATCAAAAGCCCGTTCAAGGGTCTTACAAAGGAACCGGGAAATCTAACCGAACCACTATTGAGCCCCAATTCACAGAGAAGCCGTCATAGTCTCCATTTGCGTACACCAAGGACACATTTAACACCTGAAATAACATCCGTGAGGTCCAAATCACCAAGACGGATTTTTAATAGGTCAAGAGACCAACATGACACCGATGAAGAGGACTCTAGTGAATTAGTTGGCCGAAGAACCACAACAACTGATAGCGAGGGGAACCCAATGGAACCACCCATGGTGAATCTTGCTATCAAAAGACCAACAGCAGACTCCGATTCCAATGCAGAACGTATCAAATCTCGAAGGAGCTCTAAACCAAACCTTTTGGATAATGCATCAGAAGTAGAAGCACACATGGCTAATACGGATTCTACAATAAAGCGATCAAATACTCAAGATGCAAACCATTCAGGGTTCTTCTCATCGGTAATGAGTGCTGCTCAAAATGCTGTTAGTCATATGGGCTCAATTACAGGTTCAAAGCCACACACAGAGATTGGTATAGTCCCACATCCACCCACCGAGGATAATGGTGAAGGGAATGCGAATTTTGAAGGCCCAAGCTTCATGCAACATTTGGACTCTTTACTTTCGAATCAGAATTCGAAAAGGCATAATGCTAATAACAACGATGATGATGAAGATGAATTTGATCAAATCTCTGAGGCTTCAAGATCAATAGCTCATGACGTTGTATTTCATCCGGTACGGAAAACTATCATTGGAACCATGGGGAAAGGTGAATTAACTTTGGAGGATCTAGGTGTTACAGAGACCAACAACGATAATAGTCATCATCATCTCCCGCAAATCGAAGTTAGTGACGCTACACCGAAAACTTCAAGGGTGGAGCCCAATGGTGCAGTACAACCTTCAGCGGGAGCAACAACAACAACCACAACCACAAATAATAATAATAATAATAATAATAATAATAATAATAATAATGTTGTTGCACCAACGTTGAATTTTGATGAAAACACTAAAGCAGCACCAATGAATCCCTCTCTTTCCACTAATATGATTCAAAGAATACGATCCACTGAACCTAATGTCCCACAAAACTCGAGATCATTATCCCCGCCTGCCTTCAAAAGGTCTCTTTCTCCATACGTTAACAGGTTTGAATCCGTTTTATTACCGGATGCTGTCAAAAAATTACCTCATAGACGAAGTACAAGTTCAGGAAATGATTACATGTATCGAGCAGATTCTACTGGTGACGTTTCATTTGATGCTCCATTAAGTCCCATGTCTAGTTTTGAGTTAAAGAATGTAACGTTTGCCAGTCCCAAGAGGAATTATGATTTCCATGCAATTTTCAAAAAGATCCCCAAAAATGAAAGATTGATTGATGATTATAGTTGTGCCCTACAGAGAGATATATTGATCCAAGGACGATTATATATAAGTGAACGTCATGTTTCATTCAAGTCTAACATTCTCGGTTGGGTAACGAATATCATCATTCCAATTCAGGAGATTGTTCAATTAGAGAAAAAAAGTACTGCTGGGTTATTCCCGAATGCCATTGTCATTCAAACTCTTCATGAAAAATATGTGTTTGCGAGTCTTTTGGCAAGGGATTCCACTTTTGATTTGATAACTACGATTTGGAATCAATTGGTTAGAGGATCAATGGGGATTGGCGATGAAGATGTCATGATAGAAGCGGATGAAGCGAGCCGTGGTAGAAGTCTATCCGATTTCGGTAGTGGGAGAGATGATGAAACCGATACAGAGGATGATGAAGAAGATGATTATGAATCCGATGACACGGACACTGGAATCGATGATGATAAGGTTGATGATGATTCAGATGTCCCAAACATTACGAAACATGCACCAACTGAGCCACAACATCAAGAAACTCCTGGTGAAGTGAAAGTTCTTGAAGAAATCATCCCTGCACCATTACCCAAAGTTTATCAATTACTATTTGGTAAAGATTCAAATTTCTTAGAGTCGACACTAACGAAGCAAAAAAATCGCAACATTTCCCCAATACCTGAATTTCAGAAAAAAGGTGAAACCATGACTAGAGAATATCATTATACCAAACCATTAAGTGGTCCAGTGGGCCCCAAGGAAACACTTTGTCAAATCACAGAGTCATTAGAGCATATTGACTTCAAATCCTATATCCATTGTACACAAACAACAAAGACACCAGATATCCCATCTGGGAACGCTTTTAGCGTTGTGACGTTGATATATCTTTCATGGGGCCCCAAGAATTCGACAAAACTGCTAGCGTACACATATGTTAATTGGACGGGTAAGAGTTGGATTAAAGCCGCCATTGAAAAAGGTTGTATTGATGGACAAAAGGAATCCCTTGGTACACTTGTTGAGGAATTAAAATCCAAAGCGTCTGTACAAAGTTCAACTTCTAATTTAGAAGATGAATCCACATCTAGTCTACCTTTAATCGGGCCGAGCACACACCCTTCTGTTAATTTTTCACCAAATATCTCATCGCAGGATACAGTTTTATTGGAGGAATCATTAAATGCACCATTGGGCACCGTTTTTTCTGTGATTTTTGATCCGCCATATCTTAAATCGATCTTAATAGCACAGAAAAATTTCGACATAACGCCAATATCTGCATTTCCTGATCAACCACCAAGGAAGAGAACGTATACTTATACGAAACCTTTGAATGGAGCCATTGGACCTAAGCAAACGAAATGTATCATCACTGAATCTATTGAACATTTTGATTTGAATTCTTATATCCATGTTCTTCAAAGCGTTTCGACACCTGATGTCCCCTCTGGTGGATCTTTTAACATTGCCACTAATTTCTGGCTTTCATGGGGTGAGAACAACAGTACGAAATTAGTTGTGAGTACAGTTGTTAATTGGACTGGGAAAAGTTGGGTTAAAGGCGCTGTAGAGAAGGGTAGTATCGATGGGCAACGAGAAAGTGTTTCAATTTTGATAAAAGAAGTGAAGAACACATTGAGTAAAGATGGTGGTAAACCCAAGAGGAAAAGAGGTAAAAGTGTCAAATTGAAAAAAGATGAACAATCTGATTTGTTAAAAGAGATCAATACTCCAAGGCAAAACTATAAAATTAATGGGTATCCAGGGTTTGGTTTTTTACAAAACGGACCAGTGGATTCCGTTATTGTGTTGGTTATTATTTCCATTGTTTTATGGTGTGTTGCTAGATGGTTTAGTGGTTCAAACGAGTATAAAGTGTCTCTGGATGGTATAAACAAAGTGATGATTGGTGGGAAAGAATATGTGATCATGCCAAGTGTTGATAATGTCTTATCAGACGAGAACAAGAGACAGTCACAGGAGTATGAAATATGGGAATGGATCAATGATAGATCACAAATTCCAGGTATCAAAACTGAGCCTGATGAATTGGTTAAAAAGCACAAGACACAAGACTTGAAAGAGATGGTCCAACTAGCGGAATTGCATCTACAACAGTTGAAAAGACAAATAGAGGATGATGAGAAAGTGAGCACGTTGATCTCAACTGGGTTTATCCAATAGCAAAAAATTGAGCATATATATATAGAGAGAGAGAAATAGAGCTATGTATTTTAGTAATGGCTTACGTAACTCATCGCTGATGTGGTTTTTAATTTTTTTTTCCTTTGTTTGGTGCCAGATTTTTGTAGTAAGTTTAGTTTGCAACTTCAAAAAGGCTGGTAATAATGGCAAGAAGTAATAGAGAGATTCTTACCGGTGGTAAGAAGTATGCCAACAACAAAGCCAAGAAGCATCTAGTTGAAGAGGTTGTATTTGATAAGGAGAAAAGAGAGTAAGTTTTTTGATTTAGTTGTGTATTGTTGATCCAATATTAACCCATATTGAAAGGGAGTACCTCACTGGATTCCATAAGCGGAAACTCGAGCGTCAGAAGAAAGCACAACAGTTTCAAAAAGAGCAAGAACGATTAGCTAAGATTGAAGAGAGGAAACAAACAAAACTTGAAAGAGAAAAAGAGCTGTTGGAACAAATGGAGAAATATAAAGAACAGATGAAGATTATGAGTGGTGCACTTGATGATGATGATGATGATGATGATGATGAGGAGAAGGAGGAGAAGGAGATAAATGGGAAAGCTGGTAGTGAAACAGAATATGAAGAATGGGAAGGTTTTAAAGATGAAGAGGAAACACCAAAGGGTATATTGAAAAAAGTGTATGGAGATGAAGGTACAGAAGTGACAATAGAGGAGATTGGAGACGATATTGAAGAAATTGCCAAATTAAACTATGTGAATTTGAAGAAATCTCAAAAAGTTTTAGAGGAGAGCATAGATAGGGCTAAAAAATATGCAGTTATAGCAGGAGCTGCTAAGCCAAAGCCCAAAAAGAAGAAATTTAGATATTTGAGCAAAACGGAAAGAAGAGATAACAATAGGAAGGCAGTATCTAACAAGAGAAGGTCTTAATATTTTATTAATGCATTAACTCAATTCATCTCTATATCTTTGTCGTAAAGGTTAATGTAATCCACTTCAATTTTGATGAAAACCCAAATCCATCTTCTTAGGATTTCCAATATCTCTAATGCAAACCAACCTGACTCAGTAGTGAAAAGATTTGAGAGTGTCAAGTATATGAATGAAGGGTTATCTCTTGTTGGTAGGAATTTGAAAACCCAAATGAATCTTGCAAAGAAATCGAAAAAGATGGCGAAATAGTAGAATCCACCTATATCGTAGTGAAGTTTCGATCTTAGATAGTTTGATTTGTTCTTTTTGAAGAGATTTAGATCCCAATCGTTATTAATATCCCAATAGAATGAATAAGTGGAGTTTAAGAATGCAAATGCTAGCCATAAAGAAGTCATGGCATCATAATATCTCATGAGTAATCCAACGAGGAGTAGTGGGATATTTGTTGTGTATTTAGCCAAATTCCAGATATGGATGACATCACCAGTTATTTTCCATTCTTGATAACACTGGGACAATCTGATGAAAGTTGGTAGAGAACCGACAATGGTATCCAACAGGAATTGCTCACCACATTTCCTATCAAGTTTGGACCCTGTAGTAGCATCAGGGAGACAAGATTGGAAATTCCATAAATGACAACAATAAATGGCGAAATCGACAAACACTTTGGAGTAAGAAGTGAGGGTATCGCTCAGAATGATATCGTTTGTTCTAATATCTCTATCAATACGCCCTAGGCAACATCTTTTCAAAGATGATCCGAATCGATTATTACCCTTTGCTAAATGAGCGATGCACCATACAATGACAACGAGAGGGACGATATCCCAAACGACTGAGTTAACGAGGTTATGAGAAGCGGCATAGACGAGATATGTCAGCAAGAATGCAATGGAAACGTTGAGGCATTTCTGTTCGATATAGGACTGGTGGTTCCATTTAGGGTCCAGCTTCAAGACGTGCACCAGGTTGATGGCCTTCGACGAGACTTGCCTGAAAGTGAGCAGCCACAGCCAGCAGCCGACGACGATGAGCAGCAGTATGCGGAAGGGCAGGGGAAGAAGCTCGTCCAAGGACATCTATTACTCTCTACTGACGCGCAAACAGAAAAGCAGGGCGGGAAAAAAAAAAAAACACACAAGCATATTAGATAAAAGTATTACAAACACACAACAAACCCGCGAAAACCTCTCCATACAAACATCAACACATCAACACATGAGCACTTTCAACGGTCCTCTGCCCACTCGTTCTCGCGCTTGATGGAGGCCTCCTCCTCCGGCGTGAAGTCGTTGGTGATGTTGAACGTGCTGCGCAGCTCGTCGGGCGTCTTGCCCTTGATCATCTCCGCCACGATCTTGCACGTGGCGTCGAGGAGCGGCCTGATGTTGAGGTAGTTGGCAGCCAGGATGAGCTCGAACATCATCTCCTGGTCCACGTGCAAGAACTCGCGGTCCCAGTCGTGCACGGGCGCGCTCTTTCTCGTGTCCTCGTCCTCGTCGTCCGGGAAGGCCGTGTTCTTGTGGTGCTCGGCCCACTCGAGGATCTTCTGGAGCACGCTGGCTCGAACGTTGGGCACTGGCACCTCAAACTCCTCCTCGTCGTCGCCCAGGTCCGCAAGCATGTTCTTGATCAGCACGCTGCGCTCGGCAACGGCACGCTCCACCTTGAACGCCTCGCCGTCGGAGGATCTGATAGTGACAAACGACATTTTTGGCTCTTTCTCTCTGCTTTCTTTCTGCGCTTTGCTGAGAAGAGCCTTTTTTCTGCTCTGTAAATTCGTGGTGGTTTTTTCTAAAGCGGAGATCTTTTCCCTACGCACGCGCAAGTCGGTACGGGGCAACAGCACACTAATAGCCTCTACAACTAAATCAAATCAAACCCATTAATTAACCAATCACTCAGCTGAAGTTGGAGTAAACACTGGCACTGAGCTCGTCCAGCTCGCCTCGCTGGTCCATCGCCTGGATGAAGTCGCAGCGCGGCTGGCGGAAAAGATGTGCCAATTTGGTCGTCGTGGCTAGCACGATCGCCAGCTTCAGCTTGTCCTGGCTGCTCTTGTCGATGCTGGTGTGGATGGACTCCACAATGACACCCATGGACGCGTTCACCAGTGAGTGCAGCACTATCTGGCTCGACACCGAGTCAACGTAGCCGTGGGTCTCGTCAACAAGGACTCGCAGTGTTCCCGGGTCTTTCATCAATGTTGCCAACGTCTCATCATCCAGCGTTTGCTGGATAACAAACGTTTCCAGGTTTCTTGGTGGTAACACCAACTCTGCTAATGGGAAATCCCTTTCAATCAATGCTTGTGTCTTTTGTAGCAATATGGAGAATTCTTGTACGTCAACTTCATACCTTGGAGTTATCTCTTCGAAAACTTCCTCTACAGCAAATTTAACACGTTCTCTCACTTGAATCCATCCTCTGTTCAATAGCCACCAACTGAAACTCAAATATGCCTGTTCATTGATATAATCCGTGTGATCCACCATCTCAATCTTGTTAACAAACCCATGTTTTTTAGAAGCCAACTTCAATGCATCCTCTAGATATTCCCTTCTCGCCAAGATATTCAATTGCAACCTGGTGAAGAGTACAAGAAGTGCATTGCAATATATCAATGTGAGTAATCTGGTCAAACTCATGATTTTCAAATCTTGCCATAACTCATTCTTACTCTTTCTCGCTGGTGATCCATTATTTACGTCATCTGTAGTGACACTAGAAGAGATATCGCTAACACCACTCCCATTCTCTACTAAATTCCCACCATTTTTTTCCAACCTTCTAGCTTGTAAAGCCTGTGTTATTGCCTCAACGTTCAAACTTTCGAAAATAGAGGCATCCAGTACCGAACATAATGAGTAAACGGTATATAACGCGTCTTTTTGAGTTTGTTCAAACCGACGACGGATCTGTTCTCGATGATATCTCTCCTCTGTTAAGCGTAATTGATACTCAATGAACTTCCTTTTGATGTACCCGATCCCAAAATAGACAAGTGCTAGAACACCTGAGCTAATCACCACTCTCCGTTTGTTTCTTTGAACGAATTGACGAATCGATTGAAACATGATTAGTTTGGTGGTTGATAAATGTGATTAAAAACAAAGGGAGAGAGGCCTTAGTCTAAGATTATATGGGGGAGCAACGCAGCTCCGAGGGAAGAACCCCCCGGATTTCAATACTCTCTGTTTTACACTATATGAAACCGTACAAAAGTGTATATATAAATGATCTATTTCTTACTCTTCTTTGTCACTTTGCCCTGGGTTGGCCTTTTTTTCGATTTCAACTTGTTCCTTACTTCAACTAATGATTCTTTAGCCAAGTCATTACCATCCGAATCCTTTACATCATCAAATTTTGTATGTTTCCCTTTGAAGTTCTCTATACTTATAGCTGGCTCCTTGGATTTCAAAACATCTTGTATAAATTTCTTTGCACTGTCTGTATCCACTTTAACATCGTTCTCCTTTGTTGATTTAGCTCTATTCATATAACTCTTCACCCTTTCCAAATCGTTCATGATCGGATGACTACTCGTATTAACACCAATGGACTTCAAATACGCAAAGCAAAGTGACACCAGTATGTATGCGTACCCATTAGATAATTTGATCTGTTCCAGACTGGAAGACTCATTCAATCGGTCTTCAAATGATTTGGATATCAGCTTTTTGATATCGGGGATCACAGACTCCAAAGAGGCATCGAGTGAAGATATGTACTGTTTGATAAGATCCGAGTTCTCCATCTCGCTTCTTCGAGTCTCTAATTAGCTACTGAGATGGTTTCAAGATGTTTTTGTATGTTTTTGTATGTTTTTAAGTTTTTTCTTCTCATTGCGCAATTTCCCAAAATGGAAGGAATGTACGCCAATTGGCGGAAACATATATCAAAAAGGGTAATTTTTGGAACATCAAAATGCTTCAGCAAAGCCAAAGAAACTTATCTAAATTATCTCTCTTTTCTTTTAAAGGTACAGATTTTGTCAATTTATAAGGATCCTCTCTAATCACCAATTGCTGTTCAGTTCTTGTCTCTGCCTGCCACACACTTGCAAAAAAAAAAGAACAAACAAACAACACAACAAAAGCACATACACTCCAAAGAATGGGTGAGGAATTAAGATCCAAACGCAGACTCGACAAAGTATTAGATTCAGAAGCTGAGTATTCACCCAACATAGAATCCATGGACGTTACAGAGATTGAACAATTACAGAAATCCCTTTCTGCAAATTATAAAAATTTGGCTAAAGATTTCTCTAAATCTCGTATTGCGAGGATTGAAGCATACATCAACAAGATTGAAGACATACAACGTTCTTTACACAAAAATTTGATCCATCATGAAACTTTGGTTCAAAAAAATATGCCCTTTATAGATTCAGAAACCAGTATAGAAGGTGGAAACGTGTCAAATGCTAAAAGGAGAAAATACCTCTATGAACCATTAGATGAACCTGGATCCCCACCACCACAACCTTCATCATTACCTTCATTGGAACTTTTACCGATATTTACCGATTCATTCGAACGAGTTTTGAAACCTTATAGGAAAGATTTGCAAACAATAAGGAATAGATTTGAATTATCTTCACAACTTATTGAAAATGATGCCATAAGGAACGCTGCTTTAATATGGAGACAACATGGGAAAGATAGAATGGCCCTCAGAGCTCAATTAAGGGATCAAGTGGCCCAAGAGCTTGCACAACTAGAGGAGGATTACTTCAATCAAAACAAAAATGAGAAATTACATTTGAATGAACAAAGATATAGAGCTTCTACAAGGAAAGTTGGAGAGAAAAAATTGCGTTCAGATTTGGCATTGATAACTGAGCAAGTTAATCAAAGAACGAAACATCTCATCTCAGTGGACACGTCATTACATTCACCTTTATCCTCAATAAGTGATCAAGAAGCTGAAAAGGACCTTGAAATGATCAAATCAGGCCGTGTCAAAGTGGAAAAAGTGGAGGCAAACTATCTATATATGGAACAACCTCTAAGAAAAACCAAACTCGGTCCAACAACAATGACAGACCTTGTGAATCATGAGATTGAGGCCAACGGCGCAGTTGGTGTTCAGTTTCAAATCATGGCTGGCCAGGGAAACATGGATGCTTATCCACAGCCCGACAACAACATCGACAACAACAACAACAACAACAACAACAGCAACATGGCTCCTTACCAACGGCCCTTCAGAGCTTACAATCCTTATCCTTACCCTCAGCAACCTCCACATTTCCCACCAACTGGCTCTTTCAAATGACAAAACGTTCAAGCAATGGTGCTGCATATCTTATATTACCGCATTGGGAAGTCAACATCCATCGTGCCATTTCGCGGAAAACAAAAAAAGAAAAAACAAAAAAACAGCCGTTAAAGACACGATTTGTTTTGGCAGAGTACTTTCTAGCTTTTCTGTTGTTGCCACAAATATTAAAAACACTAGCTTCAAATCTCATTCAAATCTCATTGTAATTGCGCATGGAATGACCGAACAAATAGACACATTCATGGCCATCACTGGCTGTGATGACTCGTCGATTGCCCAGAGCTTTCTCGAAATGGCACAAGAGAATTTGGAATCTGCAATCTCACTGTATTATGAACACGGCCCATCATTGGCGACAAGCACAACTGCTACTACCGGTGCAGAAGAGGATATAGCCATGGCTGAAAGATTACAGAATGAAGCTTATCAACAGCAGGAGGATACGAGAGCACCAATAGAGGCGAGACAGGAACGACTGGTTGATGATTTTGACGTCTTCCCGGGAACTTTTGGAGGTATTGGAGGTAGGTTCAACCCTTTACAAAATAGTGAAGAACTGATATTTGGGAATTCAAGACGTGGAATATTCAACCAAAGAGAAGATATGTTTGAAGATGACGAGGATGATTACGATGGTATGACCGAAGGACAAAAAAGATTGGCCAAGATGTTTAGACCACCGTTCGATATCATGGAAAAAATCGATTTAGATTCCGCAAAGCAAAAAGCTAGGAAAGAGAAGAAATGGGTCTTGGTCAATATACAGGATCCTGCTGATTTCCAATGTCAAGCCCTGAATAGAGATTTCTGGAAGAGCTCTACAGTGAAGGAGGTTGTCAGGGAAAATTTTGTTTTTTTACAATATCACAAGGATTCAAGAAGTGGAGAACAATATTCAAATTTTTATCCGTTCAAAGAATTCCCTCATATAGCAATCTTGGATCCTATCACTGGTGAAAGACTTAAAATGTGGTCAGGGATTCCAAGTGTAACGAGATGGTGTGAAGAAGTTTACGATTTTTTAAATGAATTCTCATTGGAACCAGGTTCCATCAATCCCGTGGTGAAGCATAAACCAGAAGTTGACGTAAGTACACTATCAGAGGAGAAACAATTAGAATACGCAATCAAAAAATCACTTGGTAAAGTTGGAGATGAAGAGGATGATGATGATGATGATGTTGAAATTCTGGAGGCTGGTGATGCTTCCGACCCTATACAGATAGACGATGATGATGATGATGATGATGATGATGTAGACAAGGTTTCAAGGGTACCTAAAGTCCTCACAGAGGAGGAAAAGATAAAATCCATAAAAACAGTGAATCATGAAGAACCTGATAATTCAGAATCAACAACAAGAATACAAATTCGGACAGGTGATGGATCAAGACTTGTGAGAAGATTTGATGTCAATGATACTGTCCGTGTCGTGTATGAGGTTGTGAAAACCCACTTTAAGGATAAAATCGGTGACAGCTTCTTCACATTAACAAGTCAGAGAGAAAACTTGATAAACAGACTTGACCAAACCATTGCAGAAGCAGGTTTGAAAAATGCATCTATCCTTTTGGAAGTTATCAGATCTGACGAGGATTAAGATCTACAAGGTGAAAAATTCTAATATACACTCGTACCGATCCCATTATAATGTAGTTGATTCGATATGATTTTTAAAATTTGAACCAAGGAGGTTCACTCGTCCTTAATGTTCACACCCATCTCCAACTTCCACATCCACCACTTCAGCCTTGAAATCATTTTTTTCGTTTTCAGCCTCCACGTTCTCCTGTATATCCTTCTTCTCAATCGCCTTCTTTGCACCAATCAAACTCTGCATTTCAGTCTCAACAGCTGGATCCTCCAGATAATGGTTGAAAATATCCAAGATCTTCAAAAAAATTTGATTATCCGCTTGGTCAAGTCTGTAGAAATGGAGGTAGATCTTTGATATCAGTTGGAACACTTCCAATTTGCCAATTTCTTCATTTACCAACGGGAACAGTCCAAATTCAAATATACCCTCTGCCGTAATATCATCATCAATTTTAATTTGCAAAATGGTCTCCTCTAATACAGCCAACGAATACGAACGAATCTGATAACATGGATTCAAACATTGATGAGCCAAAGCTTGAATCAGGGCATATATCTCTTCTTTAGACAGCTTTCTATTAGATTCAAGTAATGAACCTGTGAATTTAATCGACTGAAGAGAAATTTCAACGATATCTTCATATGGATTCTCCTTGGCAACTTTGTGGCCACTTTTGATTAAGCGATCATACTCTTGCTCCCATTGGGCACCAATGGCACCGACTGCAGAGATTTCATCCAACAGACCCAAGAGCCACATGAAGTTCTCTTTATTAAATGGCGCTTTACCCACTAATTCTTCTGCGAAACGAAGCACCCGTTGTGTATAGTCAGAAATCGAAGCAATAACTCTAAGTAATTTCCAATAATTCTCATGAATCAAAACATCATATTCACCCCTTGGTAAAGAGGTTAGGGGTTCGATGATCTGTAAGACTCTTTTCTCTAAAACTTTTCTATCAAATGAGAACAGCTCATCGATGACATGGAGGGCCATATCATCCAGATCTTCATCATGGCTTACAAGCAATAACTTGTATGTCACTAGCCTGAATACAAGCTCTGTCTTTAGCTTTAACTCATCTTTCTGAGCAATATAGTGGTCAATTTTACCAATGACAGTGTTAGATAACTCCGAATGCTCCTGGGCTGATAGTAAAATACTAACACATGCCTCGAAAACGAATATCAGCTGGGCCTCAAAGTACGAGTCTATCTTTTCAGAACGCTCGCTTGGGAGGTACTCTAGTAAGATGGGAATCACACCGTACCCACGAGAGCCGGACTGAGCCATTTCATTCAGAACTGAGTCCACACCTGCAGTTTTGAGGCAGTCCAAAGCCGATAGAGTAGCTTCAACCTCTTCGTCAGTAGGCTCTTCCTCACCTTTCAAGTATGATGCAAAAGTGGAAAGCAAACCTTTTGTATTAGCTGATCTGGAAATTACAATCTCCGGTTTGACACTTGGAATCTTCGAGAGGTGATGTGTGCTATGAAAAGAGGCAAAGACATCTGGACTCAACATACCATCCTCCAACAGAGTGATAAATATCTTGATGACAGAAGACCAGCTCTTACCCAAATTAAACAAGTCTCTTTTGATGATTCTAAAGAGCACAACCACTGAGATTTGAGCTTTGAAGCTTGTACCAAATAGCACAGAAATTTCACTCACATTGATGGTCTCTCCACCATTCTCCTTAATCCTGGTGAGCTTCAGAGGGATAGTGTTGGAATTTGCATCAGTTGCTATTTTAGGTGCCGTGAGCAAGCTCAAGCCGCACAGTCTATCGACAAGGTCATCAGTATACTCTTTCAGTGAAAAGAAGGAGCAAATTTGGGCAAGCTTATCAATCGCAGTCACCATTCTAGTTATGACATGGTCATCAACAGCAACCTCAAATATCTTGAACACAGTATCAGCAATCTTAGAAAACATAGAGCTGATCATGTACTTTTCAAGTTGTAACACGACCCCGATGTCAGCGTTCGAAGGGTGGTAATACTCTCCAGAAAGAGAGGTGTTTGCAGCCATCAAATTATTCCATGAATCGTCAAACCATTGAGCAGAGCCATGATGCTCTTCAGGCATAATGATCTCCTTATCTTGGATTGACCTGTAGATCTTCTCAACATACCAGTCAGGGAAGTTTTGGTGGTCGTTGTAAACACCTCTCAAATTTCTTTTGTATTCATCCAGCGTCATATGTGCCTTGATTTTGGGGTTATGCAAGTCTGTATTCAACATAATCATGGAATAGCATAGCACGTACAGACTTGTGGCATCCGGTTCAACAGGTTCTTCCTCAGTGGAAGGCCCATCTGAAACTGTAACAGTATCGGATTCGCCAGTTTTTTGAGGAGTTCGACATTCAACATAGCGAGCGGCAAATGCCTCAAGGACCCTCTCAATCTGCTGAGATTCCCCCGGCAATCGAAACGTTTTTAGCAATATCCTGAGAGCCTCGTCAACTCTCAAACCATTAAAATCAAACAGAGACATGAACTCAAGCAGCAACTCATTATTAGATGGTTTGGCGAGATATTCACCTAAAACCTTTTTGTTCAAACGGCTCGCTTTCTCGAAGAAAAAGAGGGCAAGCTCCTTCTTATCGTCCGGGGATTGAATGAAACCTTTTGCCGCTAACGCACTGATCCCATCTTTTGGTTTTTTGTTGAACAAGTTAGTAGCAGCAATGAATTCTTGCTTCTTCTCCTTGTTGAGAATCAGCTCATGGCTAGAGGGGTTCTCAGAGGATTTGCCACTGCTAATGTGGTCGCTTGTACTGTTAATGAAAGACAATAAGCCCTCGAGGCAAAGCGGAGGAACGCTTTCTGTTGTGATAAGAGCACTTTCGGGTAAGGAAAGTTGGCTCAAGAAGTCCATGAAACGGAACGCAAGATCATGTCTATGGAAGTTGCAATCATAATTAGCAAACAGATCGACAAATAGATATGGGAATCTTATCCATAAAATAGAGGTTTCCTCAACCATGAGCTCTTTAGCATAGATTGATTTTTGACTCTCTTCAACCGGGGTCGACGTCCCAGACTTGCTCGGCGCAACCTTTTTCGATGACACATCAGGCAGAACACAGTTGAATATGGTCAACAGCGTCAGTTCAATCTGGGCTTGCAAATGAGCACTTAGAGTTAGAACCATCGTTGTGAACAGTTGTAAAGCTGCCTGCAGAATAGGAAGAGAATTAGAGAACTGGATCAATTGAAGTGTATGTTTGAACACCGGGTCAGCAATGAGATTCAACAGACTAGGAAATAAGGGAAATCTATTAGCGCTCATCTCCAGTGAGGTCCGAATTAATGACAACGCAAACACCTTTGTAGATTCCGTATGTTTGAGCTGGTTCTCAGGTGCAATCATGGAGATAAGTATTCCTAAAAACTGTTTGATTGCAGGTAGACCAAATGGCTCATCAGCGCTATTTGGGACCTCAAATGATTTTTTGGGGAACGCAAGCTCTTCATTGGTACCGATGGTACCAACGAGCTGATCTGTTGCATAGTCATGAGTCTCCTCAACAACGTGTTGAGTCTCTTCAGGTGCAATATCGTCCAACCTTTTGAACACTCTAACGGTTATGCGATATACGGATAGTTCTGCGGCCCGACGAAGAACCTCACTTCTTCTCTTATTACAAGCTAGAGACAAAGACGTCTGCACAACCTCGTAAATGACCTCATCTGAGAGTAGATCGCCAAGTTCCGAGTCTATTATGGACTCCAAAAGCTTCAAAACTTTCAACAGCACTGCATCATCTGAATTTTGCTCAGAAGCTTCAAATCGACAATGTGTTAAAGAGTGCATTATGTGATTAAGAGTGAAGACGAGGTTTTTGGAATCTTTAGAGACGATTCCATAGGTGATGAATTTTGTTAACGAATCCAATGCAAGTGATGTTATGTTTCCAGATGTGGAACTTGACTTGATGACAAGCAAGAACGGTTGTAGCAACGTGAGACAGTCAATGTCCCTCAAATCTCGCTGACTGCTGAGCATATGTCTTAGCTGAACAAATCCCGAAAGCAAGGGATCGTTAATGCCAGAGTTGCTAGCACCATTGACACTTGTTGATAAGCCAAATTTACTCAGTTCCGCGTCTTCAGCAAAGGGATCACTTGCACCGGACCCCAGTATAGCGGCGACCCCAGATTGTGAGTATTTTGATATCTTGCGCATTGAAGAAGATATCAGGAAACATTCCTTGACAACCAGGGTCACTGGATCAATGGCAATGGAATCCTTAGGGAAATTCGCCACGTCAAGCATTGTACTGCTAGTTCTCTCCTTATATACCAGTCTCAACTCGCAGCGCTTGTTGTTAGGAATTGACAAAAGTTGAAACAGTCTAGGACGAGATTGAAGAGTGAACTATGCCGATTTGAAACACACTCTCAGCCGTCAGCGGTTCGTGATCTCGTTGACTACTTTCAGCCTCGTATCGATCTCGTTGTGATTTCTCATAACGTCAGACGCGAACTGGAGTTATGTAATGTCCGGGTGTGGTGATCGCTCATAACCAAGCATGCTAACATAGCCTTGCATAGTCTCCGGATCGATGACCAGAATCGCTTTTGGGATGAAAGGGTCTATTGTTAGAATGTCTGTTGACTCTTTCCTCCTAAAGGGCTGCTACTAAATCATATAATGTACTTTAGACCATCTAAAGGTGTTCTTGTTGTTGATCCAGTTGAGTGCCAACGATTACAATTGAAGAAAGGTGTCTCTGAGGTTTATATTCTGTTCCAGATCGACACTATAGTCCATCGAACCAAGAAGGCACCGAGCAATGCACCAACCTTGAAATGGAAAGAGAATTCACAGGGAAGATTTGACATAAGACCCGACGTTATCCCCTTACTAAAAGTCTTCGTGATGGGAACTATCAACCGGCTCCCTATCTGCATTTCTAAAGGAGAATTCGATCTCATTGACATGTTTTACGAGAAGGAGAGCACTAAATGGATAAATCTTGCTCCATCAGGACAATTGAATATAGAATTTACTTTTTACGAGGTTGTCCCCATGCCTCCTAAGAAGACACCGGGGAGACCGAGCGATGAGAACGGTGTCCCAAGGGTGGAGAGAAATAATGATGTCAAGGCCCAGAAGTTGATATCATCTGTTGATCAGGTGTTTGCTGATGATGTCAAAGAGGAGCGTAGCCGATTGAGAAAATTAGCACACAGAGTGAATAGGAGATATAGGGAGTCATTGAAGAGTCACTATGAAGGGAGCCATAGGCGAAAGTCAAGCAATGATCTATTAACAAATGAGCTTCGTACAACAAATGTCTTGGAGGAGCCTCTTGGAACCCACGACCAAGATAGGGACAGTAAACTGCAAGCTGTTGACAGCGTCTCTAGTCGTATGATTGCTGATCTTTCTGGACTGAGCTCCAAAGAGACTGCTATGCTGGACGGTCTTGACTTCAATAGTCTCCCCTTTTCAGCAAGCTCTGTGGGTCCCCAAGATACAGAGAGGCTCGAACTAGCTAAGAGAACGTGTGAGAAAAAACTGAAAGAGAGCACCAACTACCGTCCGCTTTCATCCGAAACATACTCTTTCATCGATCGTCTTGAAAAGGGGAGAATCAAACCTGAAGATTTCAGAATTGAAGGCGGTGTTTCAGGTTATAAAGGTGATGGAACTTGGAGAAGGGGAAGGCTCAGGGACTCCATACCTACTGACACACCACCAACGATTCCACCAAAAATCCCTCTGGGAATGACTGGAGAAGAGTATTTTGTGCTTTACAACCGGGACTGTATTAACTACTTCAAATCTGTATCAAGGCTTTAATTTGAAGTCACAGTTAGGGCTCGTGATTTGCATATAACCTTCAAAGGTCTCCAACATACTTCTAGTTGACGCTCGTCTAATGATCGTCCCTCTAAACCACGTACACATTACTTTGCCCAACATTTCAAAGAATCTAGTGGCAGAAATGAGTAAATTTTAGAGTTACACAACCTACCCTCTTTGGGTGCTAATAGTCTGGGCGGCTCAAACTAAGCATTTTGTAAAAAAGTCTGGAGACCACTGATCAGCTTCCTGAAGAAATTAGCTTTGATAGACAATTTAATCAAACAGGGAACCCAGAGCTCTATATCTAGGTATTGTTGTACATGTATACACCCTATTATGTTGAAGACGTGAAATATCCAATCGATCACTAGACATATTCTCAAATCAATCAATATGATGCCTGGCGCAATCGTGTGATACAGGCCTGGCCACTGGCGCTATTCTGGAAGGTGACTCTTAACTAATGAAAATCTTAGAGTACAGAGTTACTTACAGCTTGGAAATCCTACGAAGCAGTGGCGCCTCGTTGTGTCCATCAAACTCTCCTCCCTGTGATATCTGATCTCGGATTTCCGTCGAGATATGCGGAGCCTTTGAGCAGATCTTATCAATGGTCCTCTGTATTGGTAGTGCTTTGCTTTTAAAAACAATATACGATGAGAATATATCGGATACCTGACCCTTACTATAAGTTTCCAACTCTTTCTTGACATGGGTTTTCAAAGCGTCAGGTTGGTCTTTCATTAGCTTCTCTATTGCCTTCCAGAGAGCACTGAGTTGCTTTGGGGTTGGTGGTTCTTCCCTCCATTTGGCATATTTCGTTGCGTTGAAATAAGGGAAATGAGCATCCAGCATAGTCCTGACATGCGACAATGGGACTCGAATATCTTGCGTCACTGGAATCAAAAGACTGGCATCAAACCTCTTTTGATAGAAATTGAATCGTTTTGGGCCCTTACTCCCAGCCCTCTCTCTATATAATGCAAGAGTAAATAGCTTAGTTTGAAGCCCAGTAACATTTGGATTTAAGTAAACCCCAGCTGTAGATACCTCCTTTAAAAATTCTGGAGCGATGCCGTTAGGATGAATCTGCAGTCTTATATGAGCCGCCTTTGATTTATCGGGCCACGGAAGTATCCAAATATTACGGGTCGGACCCATGACCCATGGGTAGTTGGAGCGCTTTATGCAAAACTCTTCAAATGACCTGTATCGCTCAAGCTTACCGGCGAATCCTGGATCAGAGATAAAATCAGTTATAGAGTCAAAAGTTGTGAGCTCGATATTCTCAAAGGCGTCGTTGCTGGATTTAACGGATTCAACACCAGGCTGCAATCCTGAATTCAGTACTACCTCAATGGCTTCACGCTTTTCCAATTGCTGTTGTTTTTCAAGTTCTCGCTGCTCTTCTAACCTGTTCAGAGCCTCTTGTTCTTGTTTCTCTTTTTGCTCCTGTAGTTTCAAACGGTCTTCTTCCATCTCTTCTAACGTTTTACCCTGCAACTCATAATCAGGGGGAAGATTGCGCAACACCGGTGTTGACACAATGTCAGCGTTGTTAATTCCAACGAAGTCCACAACATGACAAAACTCCTTTGATGGGTGTAGCCTCAAGCCCCGCCCAATCATTTGAACTAAAAGTGTTTTAGATTTTGTTGGACGAACAAGCAATATGCAATCAATGTTCGGTATGTCAGTGCCTTCTGTGAAGATACCACAATTCATCAACACAGGAACTTTTCCATCCTTGAAATCTTTGATCATGCGATCCCTATCATCTTTTCTAGTTTTAGACGTTACACATCTTGCATCAACACCGTTAGCACAGAACACTTGACACATATCTTCCACGTGAGCTATGTCGACTCCAAATACGAGGGCAGATTTGACACTAAACTCAGCGACAAAATGTAGGTAGGTCCTTAAGACAAGCTCATTATTTGGGGCTGTATTTACAACTCGTGAGAGACTCGACATCACGAAATCTCCTCTCCTTGTCCGTACGCCTGATATATCAGCCTTTTCAAGCCTTACTGTAGTGAACTTCGCATCACTAAGATGCTTGTTGAGCACCATATATTCAATGTCCATATGGAACACGATCTGATCAAATACTGCGGATAGAGATTTTTCATCCTCCCTTCTGAGTGTGGCACTAAACCCAACTAAAGCAATATCGGACGTTTCAGATATTCCAAAATAGTTGAATATTGCGAGATATGAGTTTGCTGCTGCGTGGTGAGCTTCATCAACAATCAGCAATTTGAAGTCTTTCGGATTGAATTTATGTAGCCTTCCTCTCATAAGGGTCTGCACTGACGCCACAATAATGTCACCATGTCCCGAGGAGTTGAAGTTCCCCATCTCCACCTCAACAGATTTTTCTGGATATACCCTTTTGCAAGTCTCAGCAGCTTGGATGGCTAACTCTTTTCTATGAACTAGAATCATCGTTTTGTCGCCTTGGCCATTGCGAGGAGCAACCTGCTCAATCAGCTTGGAAAAGACCACCGTCTTCCCGCCACCTGTGGGTAAACTGACAGCGATTCTTCGCTGGTTTTCACCAAGCGCTTTCAAACAGCTTTCTAGGCAGTGTTTTTGGTAATCTCTAAGCTCAAAATGCGGTCTGGCGGTTAGTCGTAGCGCTGACTTCGTCGAGAAGCCCCGTACCGTATACGAAAGGCCAGCGAGCCCCCAAAGCGCAAGCCTCCACCGCGTGTTCACCATTCGCCCACCCTGAACAAGCAGCAACCCACCTAGCTGTGAATCGTGGTTCAAGTTCATATCGTGCGATGTTGGCAAATAAGTTCGCGCCTTCAAAAACCCTCTTCTGCTTTGTTTTGTGGGCATATGAGTAAGCTTTCGTAACAGCCAAAACACGGAAGCATGAAGGTGCTATCGCTTCTGCGGCTACTCTCAGTGCTGGGGCTCGCCATAATAGGCGCCTCTGAGTCATATAATAGCGAAGAATCAAGGCATACGAATAACTGGGCCGTTCTCGTGTCAACGTCCCGATTTTGGTTCAACTATAGACACGCAGCCAATGTGCTCAGCATGTATAGAACAGTCAAGAGATTGGGGATACCGGACTCTCAGATCATTCTTATGCTCAGCGATGACGCTGCTTGCAACGCGCGCAATCTCTTCCCAGGCTCAGTGTTCAACAATGCTGATAGGGCTATTGATCTATATGGTGACAGCATAGAGGTTGATTATAGAGGCTATGAAGTTACAGTCGAGAATTTCATCAGACTATTGACTGATAGATGGGGGCCAGATCAACCGAGATCCAAGAGATTGTTGACCGATGAAAACTCGAACATTTTCATATATATGACAGGCCACGGTGGGAATGAATTCTTGAAATTCCAAGATGCCGAGGAGATTAGCTCTTGGGATATAGCTGATGCCTTTGAACAAATGCATGAGAAGAAAAGGTACAATGAAATTTTTTTCATGATCGATACCTGCCAGGCGAATACAATGTATTCCCGGTTTTATTCACCAAATATCTTGGCTGTCGGGTCATCAGAATTGGAGGAAAGCTCGTTTTCCCATCATAGTGATGTTGAGATCGGGGTTGCTGTTATTGATAGATTTACTTACTATAACTTGGAGTTTTTGGAAGGAATAGAAAAGAATTCTACGAAAACAATGAAAGATTTGTTTGACTCATATACCCCAGAGGAGATCCATTCCCATGCCGGTGTCAGAACAGATCTTTTCCACAGAGATCCTAAAGATGTGCTGATAACTGATTTTCTTGGAAATGTGCAAAGTGTGATACCTGATGAGATCGAAGATGATATATTGTACCTCTTGAACCATAGGGAAGAAGATGTGATTGAGAATGTTGCACCGATTCGTGAAATATCACATCTAAACCATTCAAACATCAATACATTTCCACTGAAGGTGATCCAAGTGTCCGAAAAGAGAGACAGAACCTGGAAACAAGTGTTTGCATATACAACTTTGGGTGGTATAGCTTTAACACTCGGCTTGTTGAACCTCAAGCCTTTATAAAGCGGTTTAGTACCAATGGACGAATCCTTGGAAAGACTCCTAATGTAAGCCAGAATATGTCATGCCAGTCTTTAAAACGAATACACGTTACGAACTACAATTCAATTAAACTCTCGCATCGAGTTTCAAACCTGTAATTTAAACGATTTCCCCAAATCTATGCAACCTTTCCAAGAGTCTCGAAAGAAGACAAAAAGTAAAAAAAAAAAAAAACACACACACACAGGCAATCCAGAGAGGATATAACAACAGTCGTGCCTTTTCAATGATTATCAACAACCATAGGCCCCAGTTCCCTGACAGACTCATGGATCAATCGGTTCTTGTCATGTGCTTGCGAGGTCAATGAAACATCTGTTCGTTTACCAACACGCGTGACAAAACTTTTGTAAAATTCTGACTTTTCGAAATCGTCATCGACAACATCATCGTCAAATATCTCCACACTCGACGGAGGGAACCAATCAGTTTTATTTGTGGGGACAGAAGTGGAAAAAACATCCTTCTTCTGATGGATGCTCACTCGTGTAGGCCGCTTAGAATTAGAAGTTGATCGCCAATGCCCATGATAGTTCTCTCTATGATGAGGAGGAACGTACGGCTTCTTGATGTGCGCCTCAGATCCAATCAAATTCGAACCTGGATATTCGGGCTTCATGACAATATTTGTTGGATTCAGCGGTGTTCTATTGTGGATCGTAGAAGATGATGCCATGTGCCTGTTTCTGGACAGTGGGGTTGGGACTATCAACGATGGAGCAAATGAACTATCCCTAGAAAGACCCTTGCCATCGAGCTTCAAATCAGTAATACCCAATTCCACCTCACTTGTGGTTGTCGCCAGTGTATTAGGTGAAGCCTCCTCTAAAACGAATAGATCATCATCAGAGTCGAACGCATCGGCGGCAACGCTAGCATGGAGAGGAGATCTCATGATATTTGGAGACCTCAAGCTTGGAGGAACATATTTACCAGCACCCAAAGAGCTCGATCCGAACGAGCCCTTTCTCCATTTTTTGGCTGTATTGGGTTGTAAGGTTGCCTTCGGTGTCGATGGTCTATGATGTGGTGGACGATACACACCTTTCTTATTCCCCTCAGCAAATTTTTCAAGATAATGTGCTGTCGTGGCAGGTGGGGTGAAAAACTCCTTTCGATTGAAATCTTCCCGCTTGAAATCCTCGAGCTGATGCGTGAGATGGGTATTCGGTGTAGGGACCGCAAAGGGTTTTTTCACACTGTTGAAGGTATCTCCATACCCTTTGATGGAGATAGGCTTCACTTCGACTGATTGACTCAAACCCCTGTCCATCATCTCAAGCTCTTCATCAAAAGTCATTTTTTCAGCTTTCAAAAGCTGCTCTTTCATCTTACTCAGACTCCTATTATCTGGGTCCAAAGTTAGAGAATAACGCAAAACAGCAAATAAGTCTTCCGACATGTTGGAAAAAATATCGAACAGCGCTTCACGGTTGCGAGCAAAATAACCAAAAGACTTATCAGACTCATTGGCCACATTGAAAGGGTTCTTCTTGAACACAATGTTCAATAAACAGATCCCAATAGACCAAATGTCACACTTGGATGCATCGTAGACTTCAATATTTTGCTCATCAAAAAGCTCTGGAGCCATATACCGTTCAGATCCGACACCAAAGTCGTCACAAATTCTAGAAGTTGTGGCCAATCCCCAATCTGACAGGCGAATGGTATAATCATCAGCAATCAGCATGTTCTCAGGTTTGATATCACGATGGAAAATAGATTTGCTATGGGCAAATTCCACTGCACTGATAAGTTGTAATGCCACATTAACAATATCAGAAGTGCTACTAGGTCCCACATTAGCCTTGATAGCTTCATACAAATCACCCCGAGGACAGTATTCCAGGATAATGAACGATCCGAAGTAATCAACTAGAGAGATGATATTTTCGTGAAACCCCAATTTCTGATGAATTTCAATCTCACGTAATGCCTCTTCGCAAATATCATCATCCATCCGGTTCGTCGTGGTGTTCAAAGATTTAGACAACTGTGAATCTTTTGAAGGAGACTGCTCATCTTCATACTTGAAAATGTACTTAACGGCCACAAGCTTGGAGTTTTTAATATCTTTAGCTAGGGAGACGATCCCATATGAACCTTCACTGATGTCGTCTACTTTTTGATATCTCCCATTTAGCAACCCACCCTCTTTATAGAGCTCGTACGCCACAGTCATTATACCTCAGCAATCACGAAGGAGAGCAAGCTCTAGTATCCTCAAAGAATAGGAACCTTGGAATTCGGGCGGTATTGTATGAGCTGATGACAGCTAGTTTCAGCGGAAAACGATACAGTGCAGAAGTGGGTGGAGAGTGGTATCGAGATCTGTCTCGACGTAAAGAGGCAAGATCCAAAGATTTATAGTAGCGTGACTGTGCTGGTATTGGTGGAGCTCTTGAGTTTATCCGGATTGTGCCTTCTTCTATGAGTTTTGTAGCGTTTTTCACAACCAAGGATTGATATATCGTGTTGCTTGACAGGTCACAACTTTTTGAACCTTTATTCTAATCACAACCCAACAACAATAATACAGTGACAACAACCAAAAACTATGGGCCAAGAAGTTCTCTTAGAGAAGTCTGTGCAATATAATGGCCGCCTTCTTTATGGTTGAGACAATGTATTGTGGTCCCTGTTGGAAGAGGCCAAAAGGATGGAGCACCTCCAAGATCTTGATAAAGTCCTATGGGAAGGGAAGGGTGGGGAAAGGTGGCAGGCTTGTTGTTTGAGTGAGCTGGTTGCAAAGGTGTGTGTTCTTGGAGTCTTTTATGCTTTGTATAATACGTGATGTGATACTGGAAGGATTGCGTGTTATGTGAAGTGTGTCATTTTTAAAGGGGGCCGGGGAAAGGGTAAACACTCTTGATTACCGGATTGGGAAATCCCACGTTTGACACAAAATAGGAAATGCCTATAGTGAAAGAGTCATACTCCTCTGTCACAAATGAATTTGATACGAGATGATTCATCAAGCACGCAAAGCTTAAAGCGCGAGAGCTACAGGGACATCTTTGCCATCTCGATATGTTCATGATCTAAATTAGAAAAGAAGAGACCTCACACAGGGCTCTCGTTGAAACTTGTCTCCGGCTGGCTATTCATCACCGACGAATGCACAAGTGTTAGGACTGCTGTAATTGATACAACAGAGATGAGCGTACCGATAGGCGAGGAAAAGATGATGACTGGCACCGTGGTGAGAAGCAGTCCCAGATAAGCGTAGTTTTTATTCACAGAAATGACCTGGCCCCCTAGACGTATCTGATCAAGGCTGTACTTATTAATGGCGAAGATACCACCAGATAACACCGCTAGCGCAAGAAGTAGGTATAGATTTTGAAATAGCTCAATGATGGTCACTAAAAGAAGCACAATGTAGTAGTTGGATTGAAAATGGGTCAGATTGATGAGTACACGACTTTTCCATTCCGTGATCGATTTGGGTAAGCGAATATTAGCGGTGTTGAAGAATTCCTTCATTGGTTTGAGATTTGAGATCTTGTGATGGATATATGGCGTCTGTTGCTACAGATCTCTAGTTAGTTGACCCTGAAAAGATATTAAAAGATGAAATAACGGGCACTTACTTTCAAAGTATCCATGTTCCATCTTGAGAAGCCAAATTGACCAGCATTGAATTGTGGAGGGTAGCTCATTTTCTCTGGGGCCTTGATCCTTTGTGTTATGATGATGATAGTGAAAATAGTTAAATGTAGATCCGAAGGGTAACAACAAAGACGACGACGACGCTCATAACCATATGGAGCAATATATACAACCCTTTAAATTATCAACCATGGCAGTCTCAATGGACAGATAAACAGTCACCAATGAAACTATCAGGCGATGGAAGCTAGTTCTACATTCTTCTCTTTCGTATCTTTTTCATTATTTGAGCGGTTTTCACGCATTATAATACAATAGCCAACGGAATCAAGTCTCACCAGCCTTTTTAGAATTACAGGCAACTATTCTGATCTTGTCTGCTTGAATCGATTCATTCTGATCCAGCTTGACAGTCACATCTCTCACGACAAACGTCCACACATCGTCGCAGAACCGATAAGTGCTCAAATGGCCTTTAAAGTTGAGTTTGGACTTTACATTGTCCTTCAAACTTTCGGCAACAACACGGTCAAAGTTTGCTAAGACCCGCATAGCAAGCTGAGGCTGTATCCGTTGATCAGAGATGAGCGTATCTAGAGCATCTGTGAGAGAAGTTCCAAGCCTTTATACCAATGTTAGCGTTGATCATAGAAAGAAAAAAAACAAATAACCAAAAGAATCGGACAGCACTGCCAAAAGCTGCGATAGACAGCCTCTTTGCGCAATTACTCACGTGCTTCTTCTATAGAGCTCATAATAACCCTGGTTGCTCATTCTTCCGCTGGGTTTCCAAAAGTGGCGAATCGTAGGTTTTTATATTTGTTTTGAACTTTGAGCTACCCGCGAAAATCGAAGTCCACCAAACTTGGCTCTTTCTCAGCTACTCTCTCCAACCTGAAATAAAAGGCCAAAAGATATGTCCTCCACCATTTTCTACCGCTTCCGCTCTCAGAAGGACACTTCGCGTATTCTGTTTGACGGGACCGGTATTACGGTGTTTGATCTAAAGAAGGAGATAATTGCGGAGAACAAGCTGGGGGATGGCACACAGTTTGACTTGCGAGTATACAACAGCGATACGAACGAAGAATACACTGATGATACGCTCGTGATACCACGTTCGACGTCGGTTGTGGCCAGAAGGTCGCCACCTGCGAGACCTGGGAAGGGAAACGGCGCACGTTATGTAACGGGTAAGCCTCGTATCACCAAGATCAGCTTGAACAACAATAATACTACACAGAATAGTGCGCAACAGGCAGAGACCAATACAAACATGACGGAAGAGGAAAGAATATCAATGATGTTTGCTAACCAGGACGATCAATGGAAGCAGACCCAACAGACAATGTCTTCAGCCACCCCTGTTTATAACAAGCCACAGAATTCATCCGCGGGCCATAACCCTGATGATGTACCGCCTCCTGGATACATGTGTTATCGATGCGGATCCAAAGATCATTTTATCAAAAATTGTCCAACAAATGACGATCCGAATTGGGAGGGTAAACGTATCAAGCGTACTACAGGTATTCCGAAAACTTACTTGAAAACGGTGGAAAAACCAGACGAGGACCCTACAAAGACGTATTTGATGAATGAAGATGGTCAATATGTGGTTCAAGTTGCAGATGAGAAAGCTTGGGAAAGTTATAGGAAAAAAATTAGCAAGACTAATGAACTTGATGATTTAAAAGATGTTGATCCAGCTCTTCTTGACCCGATAACTGGTAAGGTGATGGTGGATCCTGTTATTACTCCATGTTGTGACAAGACTTATTCAAGAGACACTATTGAGAACGCTTTACTTGAAAGTGATTTTGTATGCCCCAACTGCAAAAAGGAGGATATCTTTTTAGATCAGCTAAAACAAGATGAGGATAAGAAGAAGAAAATTGATGACTTGTTAGAAAAAGAAATGGAGAAGAAAGGTACTAAGAGGCCGTCAGCATCTAACGATGAGAATAATCCAAAGAGACAAAATACTGGATTGCCACAAAAACCGGATGCTAGTATACCACCAATGATGATGGTACCACCATTTATGCCCTTCCCATATGTGATTCCACCAGGACAACCTACAAATAATCAAACATAACATCAAACGACAATTACATAGTAAAACTTAATTGGTTTTACCACTAGAGTAGCTAATAACGGCATATTTACCTGAATATAACCAACCAAGCTTATTCTCGTCATGTTTGCTCCATTCTTGAGAAATTTTTTCGTATACACCTTTTTCCAATCCGACAAGAACATCAGCTTTGATCGTTCTCAATGAAAGAATCTTCAATCCATTTGTAGCCAAAGGACCAATTGCCTCCAGGAAGGATGTAGTTGGTGGCCATCTTCTATCACCAGTAAGCTTTCTATAATTCATGTCACCTTTAAATACAACAAGGGATGACTCCAACAACTTATGGTAAAGATCAGCACCACCAAACTGATCAGATTTAGGTTGGATATTCCAGAAATCTTGGTCAAGAGTCCAAAAGGGAGAAGTTTCAAGCGTCAAGACACCAGTGTTGTATAGATATTCAACCTTGTCCACAAAAAAATTCAACTCACGTCTATGATCAGGGAAAAGCTTGTTGTTCTTCAATTGAGATAACAAGATGGTGAAATCCTTAATGTTCACATCTGAAACCATCCACGGGATATCCTTGGTATGTAAAACAACTCTATCACATAGTTTGAAATCAATGAGAAACAAGGCAAATACCAAATCAGTATACAATTCGAATCCCGAGTTATCAAGAACGATATCCACTTGTTTGAGTTTTCTGGTTGAAGATTTCAATTGATCGTAGGCATCATCCAAGTCATTAACCAGAATTTTATCCTCTGATTTCTTTCTAGCTTCTGCGCCTTGAATGGATTTGATATCGTCCAAAGTTGCCGTAGCTAATAAAGACAAGTCAGTAGCATTCCCCCACAATGAGATCTCTGCAAACTCTTTGAACAATAGCTTCACAATGTCATCATCCACTTTTGTTTGGTTGTGCTGCTTAGTCAACTGTGTGTAGCGGATGGAGAGCTCAACGACGCCGGCAACTGAAGACTCGAATGAGCTTTCCTTAAGCCCTGCGAAAACGTCATAGTTGAACCACAATGGTTGCTCTAAGAACAAGTGATTGATATAGCGATACAAGTAGTTTTCAAGCAACAGCCATGGCCCAGTCAGCCATGTATAACTCTGGCCCTTCAATGCCCTGTTGAAGGATTCGTATTGTTTCAGGGAGTTCTCCGGCAATGGCCTGACGACATCGTCGTTTAGTATCTCTTCCTTCAGCTTGGTCAACTGTTGACTGATCAACTCGCCTTGCGACCGATACTCGTCATCCAGAGACCGGCTTGCAGCGGAGCTCACGTCGTCGATGGCGTCTTGCACGATCTTGATCCAGCGGACCCTGGCGGTGGAGAAGGCAAACGAGTCTGAGTCCTTGTTGAAGTACACCGGTGGCAGTGTCATTGCGTCGTGGTGGGCGCTTTTCCCGGCTGTGTGTGGTGCTCCGGGTGGGCGGTGGGAGCTTTTTTCACAGAAGCTTCTTCTCTCGGCTGGAGGAGCTCCACACACACCGCAAACAGGACAACAACTCGCAAATGGCTGAGCGGAGTGTGAAACAGATCTACAACGACTGCAAGAATGCGCTCCAAGAGCTTCAGGCCTCGCCATTGAGACGTGACTCTGACGAGTTTCAAGCCATTTTGAGCGACACGATTCAGCAATGGATTGGTCTCAAGTCTGCTATAACACACGCAGCTCTCTTCGCATCGAACGAACCGTTGGAAGACGTCAACACTGCGGAGATCAAGTATCTGTCCACAGACTACTTCCTAGCACAGCTGTACGCAGAGCTGGCCGTGCCCTCTAAGATTGTCAATTTGAAGAAGGCCATACTTTGCCATATCCATTTCTTAACCAACTTGCAAAACTATGGCGTGTTGACCAAACCTCAGCAAGACAAATTGGAAACGTTGAAGGAGAATCCGTTCGAGCTGAAAGAGTTACATGCCGCCCCAACGCTTAGACGTGATGAGAAAATAGCCAACTACAAGCTTGAGAAACAACTCAGTGCTAAGCTCGAACAGTTGGAGAAATTGGAGAAGAATGACACTGAGTACCAGAATGCCGACGAAGAAGTTATACGAGGACTGTACATCAGTCAACTTAAACTATACGCTCTTAAAAGCTTTGATAACATTAGGCTTCTATCACAGGAGATTGAACTACTACAAAATATACCAGAACCTAAAATTGTGGAACATCATGACGAAGAAAAGAAAGATCCAACTAATTTCACAGAGAATTTGGAATACATCAACAAGGATCTTTTAACTAAAGAAGGGAAGATACTGAGACCGTTTACGTTGGTGAAAAGAGATGATTTGCGCAAAAAAGTGTTTGGCACTGGACAGTATTTACCAACAATGTCAGTGGAGGAATTCTTGGAACAAGAGCTGGCCAATGGTGGTATGGTTTCCGGAGGAGGTAACGACCAAGAAGAGAGTGAAGACGAGGAAGATATTGAAAAAGTTGACAGGGAGACCTATAAACAGAGAGAATGGGACGAATTCAAAGAGACTCATGCAAAGGGAAGTGGTAATACAATTAACAGAGGTTGAATATTACACTGAAGACATTCATTAAGAAAATGTAGATATTGCAAACTCTAAGCTTGTTAGTATCACAATCTTGTGATGATAACTAATCTAATCGGTTCCTTCCAAAATCACTTGTTTATATCAGCCTGACATGCAAATCAAGGGTAAAATTTTTTAATCATTTCATATTCATGAAGACTAATCGGTTTTAAAATCATCATTCAAGAGAAGAAACGGACAAAGGGAACCAATTTAGATAAATTGAGATACATACTCTTCAAATTCTTGTTAGTATTCTGCAAATATACAGTAGATTCATAACTGGGTGTATTTCCTTGCTTTATTATCAGGACCACGCCCTGTCAGGGGCGGAATATCATCAAAGTCTACTCTTAACATAGAATAGACGCAGTTGACCGTCGTGAAATGTGGTAATTCATCATAAACAGCTAGGAAATAAACCCCGTTGCACTCAAAAGAGGAAGAAACTCACTTGTAGTTGAACCATAAGATAAAGTTCTCATGCTCGATTTGAGACATCAGACTGGAAACAATTTCTCTCCATGACGAAGTCAGACATATGCTTGTCTATAGATTTATTTCAGTATCATCCTCTGTCATCAAAACGAACAGGAAAAACCCTTTTTTCCATAAAAACGATATTCTAGAGGATTATGTTAGCAAACCATGTTTTTTCCCCCCCACAACTTGCTCCGTTATGAAAGCTTCCCCATAGTCGAAATCAGTTAGGCATGAATGGTTATTGAAAAAAAGTTTGTCAGCATCGGGAAACCCGAGATATGACTCGTCATCTAAGGTATTCATCACTCAACTGTATGGAAACTTCCTTTTCCGGAACAAAGTGTCAACTTACGCGTTCATTGAGAAAGTTCATTTTGGTATAGGAAGGATCAGTAGCGTGGGTTTTCTAGGCCCACTAAAAAGCGTGTCAGTCATGAAAAGTTATTCAGTGCCCAGTGCTATGCATCGTCATCTCCAACCCATATACTGAAGATTAAACAAGAAAAAATTTGAAGCATCTATTCAACAACCTGTTAGTTCACGAGTTTCTCTTCTCTATACATCATCAAAGGAGATCAAAAGGTTGAGATTTACAAATCAGGATAGTGCAAAACGTTATCAATCACAGAGTTTCAGCCAGTAATTCCAGCTTTTGTTTTGTTTAAATCATCATCTAGACTCCAGCCTTTAAATCTCTCTTTGAAAAATCCAACTCAAACATACTTGTTCAAACTTTTCCAATGTGAACTGGATAGTATCTGGGATAGAATACCACTGTATTCAACTGGGAACAGTTAGTTGAACTGCTCACGAACTGATGTTAGAGGCAGCAAATGCTCCAACACTTTGTTGTAACTTTCAGAAAGCCATGCATGAAATGTTCCGATCATTCAATAGTCACATACTCTAGTTTGAAATTTCGTTGGATCATCAGAGTAACAACAAAGATATTGGACCCTCTCGCCGCTCAGCACTGTTTACTCACACTTTATATCCCATACTCCCGCAATTCACAATTCTCAGCGATTGGCTGAATGTCAGCGCTCTAAAAGGATGAAAAATTTTCCCGCTATTTATATTCAAAGCGCGGCAAACACCAAGGGAGATATATCTGAAGTGTGTCCGTAGCATTATATAAGCCGTCTGCGGGTAACCACTTAGGGCTGAAGTGTGTGCAAAGTTTAGTGGTGTCTGGGTGTGATTGGAGTCTCAGCGGCTTTACAACTTTTCAGTGCGCCAGAAACGTAAACATTCGCAAGCGAGCTCTCTGTCAGTTTTGCAAGAATGGCTCTTGTGACGAAACACACGAGGGAGAACGTGGTGAACTCGGGGCTCCCTGTGCTCGAGCTTGATGTGGCTAGCCAACTATGGTCTTCTTCGAGAATTGAAGAAAACTCGACAGATCCAGAGTACCTGTTTAAACTTGGTCTCGCATCGAAAACAGATATCATTAAACTATCTGATGGCGCTTTCCCAGGTCTTATCAACTACCGGATCATAAATGACGGTCTTTCCATCGTTTTTGCTCCGGTTGTCTTCAATAACCCCTTCAACATAGAGTTGAGATCATTGAAAGTTAACCTACCAGATCGTATAAAGAGCAATTGTTTTGCAGTAAACCGTTTCACCACTGCAGACGGAGAAAATGCAATCATTGCTGATGCTATAACCGATATCGGGGTACTGATTACCGTTGTGATCAAAATCGCGGACTTCATAACAACTTCAGAATCCACCATAAGTACAGAGACTTATCGAGAATGGTCCAAAATATCACAACCATATGGATTCGATATCCGCCAGCCACACATACTATACTCTTATAACCACGACTATTTGATTGTCCTTCTTAAAGATGGTGGGATCATTGCCCTGCAAAGGGACTCTAACTTCGAGGTTGAGCCTGTCATATTCAACGATAATTCATATTTAGAGAGCATCGGACGCTTATTGAAACCATGGAGCAAAAAGGGCACTTTCCATGGACCAAAAGATCTTTCCTTGAGAACAGTGGTAGATGCCATTCATTTTCAAGACTACCTCATGACTGTCACTATCAGCAGACACTTGAGAATTTGGTCTATTAGCAAACAGAGTCTAATCCTCGAGAAGGACCTTACAGAGTTTTTGTCTGCTAATGTACAAATGGATAATAAACCATATCTTGACCCCACACCATCAAAACTGATGGATATCTCCTCAGTGGATGTTTTCGGCTCACAAGTGACCTACTTTACAATCTTTTTGCCATTTGGAAGTGGAATTTTCAAAGTTTTCTCATTGAACCAAGATAACTTTGACATTGTCGATCTTGGTCCAAGATACGAGTTCAAAGCTGCTTTACCAGATTCAATATCTATCTGGCTTATTGGCGATTTCCATGTCCTGAAAGAAAATGATATCATACAGCTCTGGGTTGTATGGAAGAGCAATACCTCTTCTTTTATCCAACATTTAGAATTCAACGAGAATATGGATTCTCAATGGTTTGCCGTTAATGATTTCAGCCCTATTGTCGAAAGAAAAACCTATGAGACATCCACTGAATATTTTAATAGAAAGCTCTTCCAAAGTGGCTTATACTCTGAGGATATTTTGAAAGCTGGATTAAGAATTTTCGAAAAACACTATCGGGATAGCACCAAAGGCGGAAGCGTGAATATTTTGGATGACCTGTCTCTTTTTGACAGGATCTCCAAACTTGTGAGTAAAAGCATTACTTTTAACTCAAAATACGATCTCACAGTGGAAACTCAATGGTCCAGGTTTGACATGCTATGTCAGGACTTCAAGAAGCAGACTGATGAGCCACTGAAAATTTTCTTTGAGTCTGGAATTGGCCTAGTTATAAATCGCTCCGAATACGCTTATATTGGGGAATGCTCGCAACTTGCGTTACTGAATTATAATAAGCATTTGAGGCTGGAACGAGTCGATAACCTGGACAAAATCAGTGATCATTTGAAATTCCTCAATATAATCTCAGACTTCAAGAGCTCATTACCAAGCGTGGTATTGACCAAAGTGAAGAGTGAGGTCTTAAGAGTGTTTACCAGCCCTCAACGAAATGCAGATGCTCTCCTTGCTTCCATATATGATGAAAACTTGAAGGACAACCTCAACCCAGCCAATATGAGTAAATTAGTTGAGGAGCTTTCACAATTTGACAATCTACTCAGCATAATCAACAATATTTTGGACCTTGAGAACGTCGATGACCCTCAGCAACCCCAAACCACCTCAAATCTTACACCCTTGAGCATGTCCCTAATAATTGAAACAACCAGAAATATGATGGAAGCTCACAATGACGTTTTGCTCTCTCTACTGATTCTCTTATTAGTGTTGGATTTTGATAACAAAGCTTTGCTAAATGACATCTCAAAGAAGTTGATCAAATCAATTATTGCTTTTGATATTGTGCGAGAAGCATTTGAAGTCAACTTTAACCCACAGACAGACGAACTGGAAATTGATAGTGTTGGTGTTTCATCTTACAGCCTATTCTCTAAGGTAATCACAACAAGATTTCCAGATGGTTTCCCAATTCACAAATCTAACATCGTGAAGTTTACTACTGAGAAGGTGCTACCCTTTGTTAAATCCTCCCAATGTCTTTACACTGTCAGTGCTATTTTAATCTCTAGAGGATTATCAGAGCTTGTTCATAAGCGCTTCTTGAAATATTTCGATTCGACCCCTATCTTCCATTTTCTGAAAGCATTTGTTTTCCTCAAGACTAATCAAGCTGTCAAGGCTGCCGAACATTTTGCCAATAACGCTGAGGAGATTTTGAGATATGTTCTTACACCCTCTGATCGTATTATTTTAGAAGGAATTGAGGACTATACTGCATTTTTCTCTCCAAATGGCGGGAAATATTATTTGAACGTGGCCATTCTTTTCTTGAATGATCTACACTTCGACCAAGCACTGCATTTTATGAGATTAGCGGCTGAAAAGAGAAGACATACTGGGTTTGAAAGAAAGTACCTTGAGCATGAATATTATACGTTATTTACCATCGCCATTGAGAGGTTAGACCTGGTTGTTGCCAACTCTGCATTGCCATATATCAAGGACGCTAAACTCAAAGAGGAGGCACTTTCCAAGTTTTTGTTTTCGATGTACAGAAACCATTGTATTCGAAAATTGAACGAGTTTAGTTCCTTCAAAGGAGATCCAGCGATGGACAGTTTGATATTGAAAAAGGCACAAAGTAACGACATCAAAAAGTCATTATGGTTCTACCAAGTTTTGTACTCGTATCGTTTGAATTCTGGAGACTACAGAGGATCTGTGGAGGCATTGTATGAATTCATCAGTAAGAATAAAGAGACTTCTGATGAAATAGTGAAGTTGACCATTGCTGAGTTGTACACTGTTATCTTGAATCTCGTTAGCACTCTTGACGAGGACGATCGATGGCTGATAAAGCATGGAGCAGAGGAGGAAGTTATAAGTCATGCAGACTTGAGAGAAGAGAGAAGAAAATTCGTGAGCGGCTTCACCAAGGAGCAAAGAGCTAAATGTGAAAAGTAATGTAACGTTTATGGCTATGTCCGGGTATTGATTCGTATAGATATGCATAATGCTGCCCAGGCAGTGACGTTATTTTTTTTTTTTTTTTTTTGTGTTGGACTAGGTACTGAGAACCTAAACTCGCGCCTAAAAGAATACAAATCCCTGTCTAGGATCTCTAACTGGCTCCAGAGTTTAGCGAGCGTGGACACTGGATGCCGTCCCAAAAAATTCGCGACTTCAATGACTCAGCTGGGCGCTGCATTGAAAAAAAAATTTTTTTTTTTTTTTTTTTTTTTTTTTGCTTTCAGATAAGACATATAAAGAGCGCGATAGTTCCCACTTTAATTCTATTTCTACTTCTCATAGACGTTCAGAGGCTTCGAAACTCGCTGATTTGAGAGTGAACGGGGCAATTGCACTTTTTATGAAATTTATCACTGAATTCACCTGTCAAGACTATATATCAGATCACATTTGGAAAACTAGCCAGCACTAAAGAGAATTAAACAAAGAGAAAAAAAAAGCACAATTATGACTTTGCTATTAGCCAGAAGCTTTATCAAGCCAAGACTTGTTTTCCCAAAATCGTGCGCTGTTCGCTCTTTGGCAACAAGCACCAATCTTACCTCTGCTTCAAAACTTGACCGTGCTACTTTCACCATCAGAAATGGGCCAGTCTACAACGGGTACTCATTCGGTGCCAATGCTAATGTTTCAGGTGAGGCTGTTTTCACTACTTCGCTTGTTGGTTATCCTGAGTCCATGACTGATCCTTCATATAAAGGTCAGATTCTGGTTTTCACCCAGCCACTTATTGGCAACTATGGTGTTCCTTCTGGGCAAGCACGTGATGAATATAACCTCTTGAAATATTTTGAAAGTCCACATATTCAATGTATTGGTATTGTTGTTGCCGATGTCGCTTTGAAATATTCCCACTGGACCGCGGTTCAGTCTTTGAGTGAATGGTGCCAAAAGGAGGGAGTTGCTGCCATCACCGGTGTCGACACAAGAGCTATCGTTACATATCTGAGAGAGCAAGGTTCCTCCCTTGCTAGAATAACTATTGGTGAAGAATATGATGCAGATGAAGATGAGGCTTTCATGGACCCTAGTGCCGTCAACCTTGTACATAAAGTTTCCACCAAAGCTCCATTCCACATTCCATCTACTGGTGATTATCATGTTGCAGTGATAGATTGTGGTGTTAAGGAGAATATCTTAAGATCGCTTGTTTCAAGAGGCGCATCTGTCACTGTGTTCCCATACGATTACCCTATTCACAAGATTGCTAACAACTTTGATGGTATCTTTATCTCGAATGGGCCAGGTGACCCAACTCACTGCTCCTCCACAGTTTATCATTTACAGAAGACTATGGAAACTTTTGAAGGGCCAATTTTCGGTATTTGTCTTGGTCACCAACTGCTTGCCCTAGCTGCCGGAGCCAAAACTATAAAGATGAAATATGGTAACAGAGCTCACAACATTCCAGCACTTGACTTGACAACGGGTAAATGCCACATCACATCGCAAAATCACGGGTATGCTGTTGACTCTACCACTCTTCCAGCTGATTTCAAACCATACTTTATAAATCTGAACGATCAGTCTAATGAGGGTATGATGCACGTGTCGAGACCAATCTTCTCTACGCAGTTCCACCCTGAGGCAAAAGGTGGTCCACTTGACTCGTCGTACTTGTTTGACAAGTATTTTGACAACATCAGAACCTACAAGCAGAAACAGGGCGAACTTGTCGGTGTTGTCTCAAACAAGCCAAACGACCTCTTGGTGAACATTCTTTCCAAGGAAAGAGTCCAATGAAGACTTTCCGTCCAATAAATGTAAACGCAGTTGTTAGCTCTAGTTAATATAGGATTTATGCCGTCTGTCATTTTATGGTCGCGATAGTTCCGCGCATAAGTTTATAAAGATGTAGCGCCAGTATTCTCAATGTCCGCCTCCCCTCGAAGGCATATCGACTTGCTATTCGAATGGGGAACCAAGACGATTGTATCGTTACACGGCTTCAGAAACTATCACGTGTCCAACTGGAAGCGCGTGATGTCTTTGGACGGACAATCATCCATATCATCACGATTCTCGGGCGTTTCGATCTGCTTCGAGTACTGATAAAGAACCCACAATGCCAAGTGCGGATCAAAGATTACGAGAACGGATGGACCGCGTTCCATTATGCTGTCTTCCACGGTAAATTCAGCTGTGCTCGTCTGCTGCTCCAGCATGATCACGAAATCATCAAGGTGAAGGACAGAAATGGGTTAACTGGTCTTGATATCTATCATCTAGACTTTGCCTTGACTGAATTCAAGATCTGTCCACAAAGCGCATCTGAGGGTAAAATTTTGTATCTTGAGAGGTTTTCTGGTGAGAAAAAGGCTGAAGATCCGCTCATATGGTGGGATAGAGATTTACGTGGTGGCTCTGACTTATACACGTTTGGTATAAATGTCAACTATCAACTGGGCACTGGGGATTCCGATGATAGGCTCATAACACCGTACAAAGTTAGAGTTGCTAACACACGGCTAGAGAATGAGAATCTTAGCATTGCTGATAGACTCGTCAAACCTCGCATCAAGGATATCAAACTGTCAAAGAATCACTCTGTTTTGCTTACGAACGAACGGGTACACAATATCTTAGTTGCCGGAAATCCATCTCGAGGAAGATTGGGTAACAGCTCATCTGTGCCGCTTTATAGTTTCAAGCATGTGGACTTCTTTGAGGACGAACATGTCTCGGAAGTGGCAATCAGTGATGACCACACTTTGGCACTAACTTCACGTGGCGAGGTTTACTCTTGGGGGCTCAACAATTTCCATCAGCTGGGCTATATCACGGAGAAGATAAAAGAGAAGACTGACACTTTCTCAGCTTCCCCGAAAAAGGTCGTTAATGGATTGAAGAAGCTGAAAATCAGGGGAATCTCTTGCTCGAAAATCCATAGCTGTGCCTTCAGTGATAAAACACTCATATTATGGGGACTGAATATTGGTCAGATGAATTTCATCACAATAGGAGAGCCTATCAATCATGGCAAACTAAGAGGAACAATTCAGGTACCCAGACAGCTGGAGTTTGCACAACGGATAAAACAAGTCATTGCAACAGAGGAAGCCACTATTGTTCTGTTAGAATCAGACGAATGTCATGTTCTTATCGGTGGGAACTGTATAAGATTCCAACTACCGCTATATAAGTCCCTAAACTGTGAATTTGACTATTTCAGACCTACAGTGTTCTCGAAGAAGAAATCCATAGTTAAGTTGGCATCAAAAGACCACAGAAAAATAGCAATTCTCTATAATGACGGTACAGTCTCAAACTTTGGCGTGGACATCTTTTCAAAACCATCAAATATCAAATATAACGTTGTCTGGGACCCCAGAAATGACCATCTCAAATGCGTTGACGTTGATATTGGATCAGATGGTTCAATTGTCATTGCTACAAAATCAGGATGCGCTTACCGAAGAGAGATTCGGAAAGGTGTCAATGGCTTCAAGTTCACCAAGATTGAAAAGCTATTCAAGATTGTTAAAGTTTCTTGCGACTCTTTATTCTCATCATTTGCATTCATTAGAGATGATGTCGATCTTCTTCCACAAACATTGAGAAAGAATAGGTTTTTCTTTGATCTCAACAGCCTATCACCGTTATTTTTGTGCAAACCAAGGTATAAACAAGTCATGCTGTTTTCTGAGGATAAATCAGAGCCATATATTGCTAATTACCTGCAGCTGCCTAAATGCGTGCCTTCAGCTGATGAGAGCTCTGATCTAATTCAACTCAGGTTGTCAAATGAGGAAGATCTGACACCAGAATTGTCGGATCCGCTCTTCTCTCAATATCGAAGAAGATGGTCTAGGGCGCAGACGATTGAATCAACGTTCGAAAGAGCCCCATATTGGTTGATGAATAACATATGTGATCCATATGTTCTTAACAGTATCAAGAGGCTTGGGGATCAAGAGGACAAACGGTTTGATTTTTACTTCATCGTGGAAGATTTTCAACTTGGTGTCCATAAGTGCATTTTGTTCTTCGCCGAAAAATTCAAGAAGATTCACTCAGAGGATCTTGTAATTGGTGAGATCAGGTTCCATAAAGTGAAGAATGATCGCATTTTAGTGGAAGGCCTTCATCCAGTATCCCTTATTATTATGCTGAATCTCCTTTACTCAGGAACCTTGGCTAAGCCTTGGGAAAGACCTGATGTAGATAGACCTCTCATTAACGAAATCAAAAGAGAGTGTCTGACTTTGCTGAAAGGACTTGATCTCATTGATGAACTTCACAGAGCAAAATTTGATATTTTGATGAAGTTTGGTAGTCGTGATAACTTCACAAATGATGTGGTAATCAGGTTGAAAAATGGCGAAGAGCTCCGTTGTTGGTCGCTGATTTTGAGGGTAAGAACTGCTTACTTCGAAACCCTATTCTCCGATCGTTGGATGAAAAAGAAAGTGCTCAACTTCTCACACGTTAGAAAGGAAATATTCGAGGTTGTATTACAATATATCTACGGTCGTGAGCAAATGACCATGCTGAATGAATTCCAAGACATCAAAGGAGTATCTGAGTTCATCAACGTGTGCTTTGAGCTCATTGAGCTCAGTGACGAGTTGTTACTATTTGGGCTTAAAGATTTCGTTCAATTCATGATCAAAGATTTTATCGACTCTGAAAACGTTTTTCTGATTTTACACCACGCTGAAATATTGGGCTGTGAAAATCTCATCACCCAGTGTATTTGGGTCATCTATAATAACGTTGAGTCTTTGCTGTTTGATCCTATGTTCGAAATCATATCTGAACGCACAATCAAAAGAATTGACAATTTTTGTCGATGGATCAAACAAGTCAATAGAACCAGCCCTACGGGAAACACCAAAGCTTGGTTCGACAGCGATAGCGACGCATTGCTAACGAAGTTGCTAGGAGATAAGAGAGACTTCAATGATATATTTCTAGAGAGTGACGACTTTGTTCCTCTATTTGACCTTCCACCTAAGAAAGAGGACAACACTGCAAAGGAATCCAAGAAGGCCAAACCTGCCTCTCCGGTTCCAATAGGTGCGAGGAAAACATCAGATTTCAACTCCCAAGCTTTTGGGAAAAAGCCAGAGACGCTTGTATCTTCTAGGAAATCGAGCTTTTCTGATTCTTCAGCGATAGAGTTTAGCGATGATGACTTCCAGCCTGTGCAGAACCGTCGCCGAAAATCATCTGCCCATAGAAGGGTAGCTCTGGCATCATCAGGTACGATAAACACAATAGTGGAGTCAAACTCAAGAACCGGATCCCATTCAACGCCTTCAAAGGCAATTCCAATACCGCGTGCTGCAGTTAGAACGAGCTCTGTAAGCGCGTTGAATGATGATCATTCATGGCCTGGTTTTGGAAACTCGCCTACCACAAGCTCTCCATCTTCATCCAAAACTTTATTTCAGAGAGAATGCTTGACTACCGCAGGAACATCCAAGACCTTAATCATGGGTCCTAGATTGTCCCAAAAAGAGCGGAAGAAACTGAAACATTCGATATTTGAGGATGCGGGATCACCAAAAGCCAGTACACCATGGAAGATTCCTCCGCCTATTTCAAAAGAGAGATCACCCTCTCTCTTAGTAGCGCAAGAGGAAGCTATTGCAATGTCATCTCCAGTACCGTCATTAAAAGGTATCATACACGAAGAAGAACACAAAGTGCTTGAAAGTACCAGAGTTGAGGTGAAATCCCTTGCCGAGATTCAACAAGAGCAAGAATTCGCTCAGTGGTGGGAGGAAGAGAGTCGAAGAGTTCAACAGCAGATGGACAGTTCCAAGTCCCGAACCGCACGAGATGACAATGTAAAAACAGAGAGAAGAAAATCAAGAAAAAGATATGATAGACCGTATAGGAAACAGTCAGTTCCCTGATTTGGGCTCTCTCTATTCAGCCAAGAAAAAAAGATATGAGATGATGATGTTTGACTTACACTCGAATCGTGATTGTAGTCATCAAAACTCAGTCTCCGGGAACCATCCGTACTGCCCAAAATCGGTTTTGCGATTTCCGTAAAACTGAACCCCTTCTGACTTGAGCAAATCCTCTTGCAATTGCATCTCAGCTGCTCCTCGAGGACTTATTGCTCCGGTGCTCGATATGACCCTCCACCAAGGCACATTCTCAATAGAATATGGGTAATCATCGGAGCTTTCACGCGGGAGGGACTTGAGTGCTTGTCCCACATGTCTCGAGTTAAGTGGTTTGTATATAATTTTTGCAATGTGACCGTAAGAGGTGACTTTGCCAAAGGGAATTTGCTGAACAGTCTCGTAGACCGCGTAATGAAACGCTCTAGCCTCGTCCAAGCGTGACATATATCTAAGTTAAGCACCAAATCAACAGATAGGCAGAATGCTTGAGAAAATACCGTCAGAATGAGTACAGATAGCGCAAGTGATGGGCTGTTCAAGGCTGTTCTGAGTGGAGCATGGGATTCTCAAAAGTCTGCTGGGGGTTTCGAATTTCCTTCGTGTGTATAAGTAAAGACAATGCCGCGTTACCCGGACGGGAAATAAGTCTAGCAATTTTGTGTATAGAGGGCTTTTCAAGCGACAGAGGGCTTTGAATTACAGCATGCAATCACCTCCAAAATGAAACCGAATTGCATTGTCATTCGAATGAAAGGAAAGGTACACAAAGCTTTTTGAACTCCCGGTGCCGAGCTCAAAAAGGAATGGTTATGAGCGCTTACCGCGTCTTGCTCTCGTTTTCGCGGGCGCATAAAGTTTCACGTTTTGGCCTTGGGCTTATAATTTTTCCCAATTTGTAGTTTGATTTCCCTCTTTCTTTCTTCCCGAGAGGTTTGAAGCTCGCGGCTGAGAGATCATAAGTTGGTCAATTTGACGAGAAAGCAAGTGTGAGCCTGGTACCGGAGGAGTCCAACACTTATTAGATCTTATTCTCATCTTGCAGATCAGCTCGCATAAACATGTCCAGTGTAAGTAACTCCTGAATGGCTGGGCCCATCAAGGCGTGGCAAAACAATCATAGCACTTACTAACACTCATAGGAACAAAAAGAGACTAGAGAAGATCGAAAGAAGAGGTTCTTCCTTCATGATGATCCAAAGACCGAAAGACTCAAAGATAAACACGACACAACCAAGCGATTCAAATACCTATTGGGTCTGACTGATTTATTCCGCCACTTCTTGGATACGCGATCTTCTAGGGATCCTGAAATAAAGAAATTGTTGAAACAGATAGATGCCGACGAGAGAGCGTCGCCGTCAATGCCAAAGCGGAAGTCGAGTAATTCTAGGCGCAGAAAGACAGAGAAGGAGGAAGATGCCGAGCTCATGGAGGACGAGGAGTACGAGGAGGAAACCACGGTCTTGACAGACTCACCAAGCTATATACATGGGAAGCTTAGGGACTATCAAATTCAAGGTTTGAATTGGCTGATTTCCCTTCACGAGAATAGTCTTTCTGGTATATTAGCAGACGAGATGGGACTTGGAAAAACTTTACAGACTATAGCTTTCCTGGGATATCTCAGATATAATAAGGGTATTGATGGTCCATTCATAATCATAGTGCCCAAATCAACCTTAGACAATTGGAGAAGGGAGTTCGCCAAATGGACTCCAGAAGTCAACGTTGCTGTCTTACAGGGTACCAAGGAGGAACGACTTGATATCGTACGGAATACTATTCTTGAAGCAGACTTTGACGTACTAGTAACTTCTTTCGAGATGGTTATAAGAGAAAAATCTACATTGAAGAAGATTGCATGGCAGTATATCGTTGTGGATGAAGCTCACCGTATCAAGAACGAGGAGAGCGCACTGTCGCAGATAATAAGACTCTTTTATTCAAAGAATAGATTGTTGATCACGGGGACACCCCTGCAAAATAACCTACACGAGCTTTGGGCATTGTTGAACTTCATTTTACCAGACGTTTTCGGAGATTCCGATACTTTTGATCAGTGGTTTGATAACACTGATGACGATCAAGATACGGTGGTACAACAATTGCATAAAGTACTGAGCCCATTTCTTTTGAGAAGAGTCAAAGCCGACGTGGAAAAATCCCTTCTGCCTAAAAAAGAACTTAACCTGTATGTTGGAATGACTGACATGCAAGTGCAATGGTATAAAAACTTGCTGGAGAAGGATATCGATGCCGTAAATGGTGCGGTAGGTAAACGCGAAGGAAAGACTAGATTGCTGAATATCGTGATGCAGTTAAGAAAATGCTGTAATCATCCATACCTATTTGAAGGAGCAGAGCCTGGCCCGCCCTATACAACAGATGAACATCTTGTGTACAACTCTGGGAAAATGATTGTCCTAGACAAACTTTTGAAGAAAATGAAAGAGCAAGGCTCAAGGGTTCTGATTTTCTCACAGATGAGTCGTTTGTTAGATATCTTGGAGGATTATTGTTACCTTAGGGATTGGGAGTATTGCCGCATTGACGGTTCCACTTCACATGAGGAACGTATCGCTGCAATTGACGATTATAACCGCCCGGATTCTGATAAGTTCATATTTCTGTTGACGACAAGGGCTGGTGGCTTAGGTATCAACTTGACATCTGCGGATGTGGTTATACTCTATGACTCTGACTGGAATCCACAAGCAGATTTGCAAGCCATGGATAGGGCCCACAGAATTGGTCAAAAGAAGCAGGTTCATGTTTATAGGTTTGTAACCGAGAAGGCCATTGAGGAGAAAGTTATTGAAAGAGCTGCTCAGAAACTTCGATTGGATCAATTGGTTATTCAGCAAGGCAGAGCTGTGAATAAAAACACATCCATCGGGAACAATAAGGAAGACTTGCTCGGCATGATCCAATTTGGTGCTAAAGAAGTATTCGAGAACAAAGTCACCACAGTTGATGCTGACATTGATGAGATTTTAAAGAAAGGTGAAGAAAAAACGGCATCGCTCAACGCCAAATATTCGTCATTAGGCTTGGATGATCTTCAAAAATTCACTTCCGAGCACTCTGCATATGAATGGAATGGTGAGAATTTCACGAAAAAGAATACTGACGAGTTCATGTGGATCAATCCATCAAAAAGAGAGCGCAAAGAGCAGACGTATTCGATTGACGGTTATTACAAAGATGTTCTACAAGGAAAAGCAACCCCTCAGCCTAAAGCTCCAAAGCCTCCGAAGTTCATCAACATACAAGACCATCAGTTTTTTAATCCTGAACTCAAGGATCTCTTAGAAAGGGAATTGTTATTTTATCGGAAATCAGTCAACTACAAGGTGACCACTAACGACTTTGATGACGAAGAGTTTGCGAATCAAGATAAACAAGAACTGAAGAAGATTGAACAGCGCAAAATAAATAATGCAACACCCCTCACTGAGGAAGAAGAGCAACTAAAGCAGAAGTATATCGATGAGGCTTTCACAAGCTGGTCAAGACGAGACTTCACAAACTTTATCCAGTATTGTGCAAGATATGGGCGCGACAATTACGAGATGATCGCTGCCCAGTACAACAATAAGACCGTGGAGGATGTGAAAAAATACTCCAAAGTTTTCTGGGAAAGGTACAGAGAAATCGAAGGTCACGAAAAGTACGTTTCTCAAATAGAGGCTGGTGAAAAGAAAGCTCAGAGATTACTCACACAATGCAAATTGCTAGCACAAAAAGTGAAACAAACCCAAAGGCCTTTAGACAATCTTGTCATTCAATACCCTCCAAATAACTCCAAAAGACTCTACTCGATTCAAGAGGACAGATTTCTCCTTGTCACAGTAAATAAATTGGGTCTCATGACTGAGAATCTTTACGAAAAGGTTAAGGCTGAAATCCGGAGAAGCGAGTACTTTAGGTTCGATTGGTTCTTCACATCCCGTACCCCACAGGAACTGGCCAGAAGGACTAATACATTGCTTCTGGCAGTCACAAGAGAGTTTGAAGGGCCTGATGCTTTGAAAAGGAAGAAAAATAGGTCCAATAACGATCATACGGGTACCAACACGCCTGTACTCAGTCGCCAAGGAACGGTAGAGCCGTCTGTTGCACCTTGTACTACGCTAGCTGATGAGCCATCGAAGCGGTCTACAGAGGAAGATCTAGGGCCAGAGAGTAAGAAAGTCAAGATATAGCTCAATGCATTTTTAAGGGCCCCTAAGAGCGTAGGATCATGGAACCGTGCGTCGTTATTCTTCATAAATATATCATATATGCTGGTGTTGGGAGGTTTCGAATTTCCAATTACCGAATACGGAAATTACCCCTTTCGACGTCTCCACAGAAAATCAACCGATTTTAAGGAGTGACGGACACCACAATCCACAACAAGAAAGACAACAACATCACACTAAACCCGCCATTGCCACCCTCATTAGCGCCACTGAGTCTACCTGTAACATGCTTTCACGACTCAGAACCTTCTCTCGTCCTTTGTCGCGCCGGTTCTCGCAGTATTCTGCCCTCTACGCCGAGGTGGAGGTCACCGTTGATAACATTAAAGTGAAGATCGAGAACGGTTCCTCCATCATCCAGGCTTGTGATAAGGCAGGGGTTACTGTTCCTCGCTACTGCTATCATGACAAGCTAGCAATTGCCGGTAATTGCCGTATGTGTCTTGTTGATGTTGAGAAAGCCCCTAAGCTTACAGCCTCGTGCGCTTTCCCTGTGAGAGACGGTATGGTCATTCACACAGATTCAGAAAGAGTCAAGAACGCAAGGGAAGGTATTACTGAGTTTCTTCTTCAAAACCATCCTCTTGATTGTCCAATTTGTGACCAAGGTGGTGAGTGTGACTTGCAGGACCAGTCAATGAGATATGGTTCTGACCGTGGAAGATTCAAAGAGGCTGCTGGAAAGAGAGCTGTGGAGAACAAAGCTATCGGACCCCTGATTAAGACATCGATGAACCGTTGTATTCACTGTACCAGATGTGTTAGATTTCTGAACGATGTCGCAGGTGCTCCAGAGTTTGGAACTTCGGGTCGTGGAAATGATATCCAAATTGGAACCTACGTTGAGAGAAACGTCAATTCTGAGTTATCAGGCAATATTATTGATCTATGTCCAGTGGGTGCCTTGACATCGAAGCCTTATGCGTTCAGAGCGAGACCATGGGAATTGAAGAGAACAGAAACCATTGATGTCTTGGATGCCGTTGGTTCCAACATCAGGGTAGACTGTAGAGGTGTTGAGGTCATGAGGGTGCTTCCACGCTTGAACGACGATGTCAATGAAGAGTGGATCTCTGATAAGACCAGATTTGCATGTGATGGGCTGAAGACACAAAGACTAACAACACCATTGGTTAGGGTTGGAAACAGCTTTGAGCCTGCCACTTGGGAGGAGGCGTTGTCTACTATAGCCTCTGCATACAGTAAAATTCAGCCAAAGGGTGCTGAACTCAAGGCTATTTCCGGTGCGCTAGCCGATGTCGAGTCTATGGTGGCTCTGAAAGACTTATTCAACAAGTTGGGCTCTGAAAATCTCACCACTGATGACATTAGTAGAGAGAATGAACCGGCACCATACGGAGCAAACATCAAATCCAACTTTCTTTTCAACTCATCAATTGTGGGTATTGAGCAAGCTGATCAAATTCTGCTTGTCGGTACGAATCCACGTCACGAGGCCAGTGTATTGAATGCCAGAATTAGAGGTAGATGGCTCGACAGTGACTTAGAAATTCATCATATTGGTGAAATATTTGACTCTACCTTCGATCTGAACCATCTAGGGGAAACGGCTAATGCGTTGAAGACAGCCCTCGAAGGGGAAACTGGAAAGAAGTTGGCAAATGCCAAAAATCCAATGATTATCATTGGTTCAGGTGTTGTCAATTCTCCAGATGCGAAGGCCATTTACTCAATGGTAGGTGATTTTGTCAAGAAGCATGAAAACTTCATCACTCCAGAATGGAATGGGCTTAACCTACTTCACCGTGAGGCATCTCGTGCAGGTGCTCTTGAAGTTGGGTTTTTCAATACCTCTAAAGCTGCTGCTGCCACCAAACCGAAGTTCATTTATCTTTTGGGTGCCGATGAGGTGAAAAATCAAGACATACCTCGTGACGCATTTGTTGTCTATCAAGGTCACCACGGTGACGTTGGTGCCTCACTGGCCGATGTCATTCTACCTGGTTCTGCATACACTGAGAAATCAGCTACTTACGTCAACACTGAGGGAAGAGTTCAAAACACAAGAGCTGCTACCAACCCACCTGGCTCTGCAAGGGAGGATTGGAAGATAATCCGTGCTTTGGCTGAATTTCTACAAATTCAACTGGAGTTTGAAGATATATATTCCTTAAGAGAACGTATGGGAGAAATCTCACCAAGCTTGTTATTTCCGGATGTGATTGAGCCAGTTAGTGATGCTGTAGCCAAACTTGGTGTCACAGCATTAGCTGCTCTTGACAAGAAATCCACGGGTGCTCTTTTGAAAAACCCAATTGAGAACTTTTGGATGACCGATGTTATTTCTAGAAGTTCTGTGACAATGGCTAAATGTATCCAAAGCTTTGGGGAGAAGGGTGATAAAGTCTTTGACGATAACCCACAATTTGCCATGGCCTAAAAAAGCTTTTGTCTGATTGTCAGCTATTTATTATTTATTGAGAAACTTATTTATTCCTTATTTGAAGCCCTATTTATCACATATTTATACAAGTTTATAATATAGTTCATGTGTTCTTGAACCCGGTTAATCTGGACTAACATGATCTGTCTTCAAGCCACTAGAGCCAATATTCAGCAACATTATACAAGTTAAAACCGATCCTCGTATGATACAGGTCTTCGACTGCCTCCTGTGCGGTCTCGCTTTGAGCTTGACTTATTCTGTTCGATAGAACTATCCGATAAGAGTGATACTGGCGTCGTCTTCGAGGAATTTATTGCCATGTCACGTTTTCTAGGTTCATTAGTGATCTGGGGTATAGATTCATGTTTGTTATGATCATCCTTCTTTTCTTCCAAGTTATCGAAGGAGTGATTAGCGGCAATTTTGGTTTCCTCTTTTGGCATCTGTGCTCTTAGTCTTGCGTACTTCTCAATTAAAGGTTTGTCTTCTAAAGCGGCCATAGCTGCTCTAAAACCAGCTTCTTTGATACTTTTCCCAACCCCTGTGGCGAGTACTGTTCCATCACCAGTTTTAATTTGCACTGTGAACGAAGTGTGAAATCTACCAACATCTCTATGGACGGTCTCGTAGTGTAATCCCAACCCTGCGTAGCCAATCAATGAATATAACCTAGTCTTTGCCTGAGTGTCAACGGTATTGGGGCATGAATCTTCTTCTCCTTTCCATTTTCGTAATATTGGTTGTGCTAATGCCCTGAGCCATTTATATATAACTGGGTAGTTTCTGGGTGATTCCGTTACTAGTCCACCGATATAAGCTTCGAATACATCGGAGTAGATCTTCATCTTACCTTTGAACACACTATCGTCGGTGTTCATTTTCAGCTTCTTGTCAAGGCCGTAAAGAATGGACCATTCACGAAGAGTTTCATTGTTGATGAGCTTAGCCCTTAGTTGTGACAATTCGCCTTCTGCAGCGTTGGGGAATGCGTTATAGGCAATCTGGGACATGATGTTGTTTAGCACCGAGTCACCAATGAACTCCAGTCGCTCGTTATGGGCGTGCAAGGCTTCCTTCTCCGAGATGAAGAGTTTATCATTGATCAACGACTTGTGAATAAACACACGAGCACGTATTGCTGGGTCTGTGATCTCTGGTATTTGCGGGATTCCATCAGGACGAGTCTCGATATCGGCACCGTCCAGTTGATCCGGAGCAGAGGTGCTGAAGCTCAGACTCACTTCCTGTCCTGAAAAAGACCCTTGGAGCTTCTCAAAATCAACGATTTGATCAAAAATTGCAAGTTTGCCCTGAGCATGGAGACTCTTTAGCTTTGCAGCAAGGGTCAGCTTTGACCTTGTCAAAGCCATCAACATTTCCGGTGAGGCTGTGTTCTGAGCTCTTTGCTTCAGCTCTTCCAGCTGAGGCTCATCTACAGACAGGCTCAAAATGTTCTTGATGGAGTTTTGCAGGTTGTTCACTGCGTGTTCGATCATCAAGACATCTTTTAGCCCCAAGTCATTTTCCTGATCTTGATTATCTAACCGTACTCTTTTACCGTGGTTCGCCGTGTCGCTGGCTTCTTCCTTGCTCCGTTTCCCCATTGATAACTGATATTGAGCACAGGTTGACGAGTCTTTCACAGAGCTATAGCGTAAATCAGCTCTGGTTCTATGTGATGGTTATGTTTTTTTTTTTTTTTTTTATATATAGCTTAC
>PPLE02000018.1:0-67127 GCA_003707735.2 [Candida] freyschussii | reverse complement strand
CTCTTTGAACCATCTTGTTCACCTTCGCTCTCCCTTTTCTTCGTAGGAATGTCGTAGACTCGTCCCGAGGACATGAACCCACCATCAGCCTTGGTCTTCTCTTTGATGATCTCATACAGTTTCCTTGGCTCAACATCTTTATTTTCCACCACACGAGACGTGACTTCCACTTCAGGTAATGGTACATCGTCCTCATCACTTTGTTCATCATCACGGCGTGGTGTTTCTTCCCGCAGGGGAACATCCTCGACAATGACTGCTTCATCCTCATCTTCATCTACATACTGTGGTTCCTGATCACTTTCACCATCCTCTTCTTCCTCTTCTTCCTCTTCTTCAGATTCTTCCTCATACGACAACAATTTTCCAAAAGGCTCGAGTTCAACGTCATCTCCACCAATAATCTGGTCGTTGGTGATATTATCCTCTTCCTCTAAAGGTACATTGTACCCTGGTATTTTCAAATCTGGATAACTTGGAGGCGGCCCATAAATTTGCATTTTTTGCACCCATGGGAGCGTGACACCCTTGGGTACCCCTAATGCGGCTCTCAATTCCTCCGATATCACACCTGGTCTGAACTTGCTAACGTCATACTCTACGGACTCTCTTCCCTCGTAGTATAGATCACCAAAGCCATATAGCCTTGGCTTTGTTTGAAACTTGAAGAATGCATCGTGTAGTTTCTGATAATCCATATCGAGTCTGTTTAGTTTCGGCTGTACTCTTTCCCTTTGTCTTTGTTTCAAAGAGGATTCATCCTCCTTGGTAGTGTCTCTCATGTCTGTGATACCAGTGTCAGTGATGAATTTAGGTAATGAAAATGGGGGTTTCTCAAATCCTCTTTTCCCCGATAGATAATCCCGCTTATATTGCCAATGTTGAGGTATAGGAACGTGGTTTTTCTCACATTTGATCTCAACCACCAAATAAGGATCAGGTGCATCGGCGTCATACCATTGTACAAGTTCAGGGTACTTTGCCTGTGCTTTAAGTAAAGCCAACGGGATCTTATTTGCCTTTCGTAGTTTTTTTTTGCTTAGTTGTTCGGTTTCCTGTTTCAAGTCATCTTCAGACGAATGATTACCCTCATCATCACTACCTATTAAATCACCCTTTCCATCCTCTTTTTCTATAGGATCTTCCATATGGAATCTATCAAAGACATGTTTGAACTGCGCAAACTCGGGTCTTTCCATGAGTCTATCGATCTCTGTTTCAAACATTCTACCAGAGCTAGCATCACTGGCTTTGATCTCCGTTATTACAGCTAAACCCGAGTCCTTTGGGTTACTGGGAGTCTGATTTTCCTTCTCTTGAACATCCTCAGCTGTATGGCTCTTCTTCTCCAGTTTCTTCTGCTTCAGCCTTTCTCGACGGAGCTGGTTTTTAGATACACGTTGTTTGCCCATTGCTCCTATGGTGGGCTCTAACTATTCCAATCTTGAGAGATCTACGTAACTAAATGGATTCAGAGTTATTATATTATGAGTGTATTAAATGGTGTCCGGGTGTATGTCACCAGCACCACCAGCATCACCAGCATCACCAGCATTAACCTAAACGTTGAGCAGATGGGAAATCGTGAAGTTCGTTCCGATATTACTGGTTTTGCTTTATCTTCGCTTCAATCTTGTCGAGCTTCTGGTAAATCTTGTCCACTTTGTATTGTGGTTGTCTTAGTACAGTGTCTGGAGTTCACTATTTGTAATACGCACCTCTGGACAACAATAACTTGTCATTCTCCTCGATTTTGTCATTCTTTATGATGTTAGTGCAAAGCCACACAAGCTCAACACAAGGCATGACTTACGATTCCCTGTAGCATCGTTTCGATCTCGTTAGCCACGTCGAATATCGTCACTGTGCTGGACTTATCCGTTGTTTCAAGCTGACCTTTCACAGGAGTTGACAATGGAGGCTCCACGGGCTTGTCGTCAACCAATGATTCCACAGAGTCGCTCATCGTGCTTCCACAAATCGTTGTAAAGAGAGAAGGTTCGAAACATCAACATTGGAGTATCGTAGCCTGTACAGCGTCAGGGTAATCCTCGGTAATACAAGTTCTTTTCTAAGCGTGTGTTTACTTTTCGCTTTAGTTTGTTTGGTGGATTCAACTTAGGGGGATGCTTAGGTCGGTGCCACGAGCTTTCGTGAGGTTTTACTCGTCGGAGTCCATCTCTCAATACTCGGACATCTCTTCATACCTCAACTATGCAAAGACAAACCTGGTTAATCCTGGCTCAACCGTCTTTGTAGGCACGTTATACGAAATGGCTGCTAAAACCGCACTTGAATCATCTCTAGGCATCCCACATTTGACACATTTCGGTGGCTCATACGACAATGGTCGAGACCTTGGTGGTGTTTGGGACATTTCGCAGTTCATTGAAGATCCAAATCCCAAAGCTGTGAGACTAAGAGGGAAACTGATCAAGCCCATAATAACGAGGAAATCCACTGAGATGGACGTTTTGGTTCAATGTAAGGGGTTCTCATCCAAGATCCAGGCCAAGGAGATTAGAGAGCTTGGTGGAATTTTTAGTTTCAACGTGCGAACCTCGGACAAGAATAAATCTTTAGCCATTATGTGTTCACCGAGTTTATTAACTCCTCAAGCACAAGTACAAATGGATAGAAGCGATGTCCCCATGATTTATTGCCAAATTCCTAGAGTTAAAGTCAATGAAGAATATCAGTTTAGTCCGATTCAAAGTGTCAAAGTTGAACGTTTATATTGTAACCCATTGATAACTGCGCTATGGCAAGGGACAAGTCTACTACACCTTTCAAACACAATCATTTAAAATTTGCATAATTTGAGTCCAACGCAACAAGAGCGTGATACAACATAACTCAAAGCACCGCCAATGGCCAGACAAGATGAGTATATAATGAAATTGTTGTATTTCTGTATTTGACCATCGTCAATGATGGCACCTCCAATCGGCACTGCTGCCAACATACAGAGTGAGACGAAAATATACATAGTGCTGTATCTTTTCCCAAACTCCTCTGTTCTTGAGATTTGACCACAGCATACTGGAGACAATGACAGTATCGAGCCAGAGAAAAACCCATAGAGAGCAGCATACCCATACAGGACATTTAGACTCGACCCAAATGGCAACCACATCACTAATGATAAAATGGCACAAAGGAAAATTGTCATGATACAAATATTGAATCTTCCAAGGTATTTGTCAGCAATATAAGCTGGTACATAACGGCCAAGGATCCCCGTTGAATTAACCACTGTCACCAATAGATATGAAACATTCTCTGAAAATCCTCTTTTGATTGCATAAGATGGGAAATAAATTCCAGATACAACAAGAGACGATTCCGCGAGGGCAACACCCAATGAACAGAAACTAAATCGTGGCTCAAGTACTGCCTTGGAATCAAATACATCTAGCATATATCTTTTTATGAATTGGCGCACTGAACGCACTTCAACATCACCTTGCGTGAATCTCTCTCTGGCAAACACCAATGCACAAACACAGCAAAAGAGACAAACAAAAGAGAGTATCCTCAAAGCCCATTGAAACCCCACTGTAGCGTATAGTTTCCTCAGCAGTAATGGTATGACAATACCACCAACCGAACCACCCGCAGTAGCAATACTAGTGGCAATAGCCCTATTCTTATAGAAATAGTGAGATACAACCCCAACCAAAGGTGAGATCAGCATCCCGTTTCCAAATCCAACCACAATACCGAGCCCAAGGATAAACTGATAAACGGTATGTGCATTGGCAGTGGCAAACAACCCTCCACAGAACGCAATAGTGCCAATCAGCAATGGACGTAAAGCTCCGCGTCTATCGAAAAAGGCGCCTGAGAAGATCTGTGAGCTGAATGTGACAAACGTGTAGATGGAAAAGATCCAAGACACCGTAGAGGCGGAAACATCAATCAGTTGATGCGATGAGACATAGGCCTGGATGGCACCCACAGAGTTCACCATCCCGAACGCTGGGATCAACCCCATGAACGAGCCGAAAACAACGAGATAAGCCTGGAGACCACCCTCTGGGAAGTCCAGTTCTTCGTCGCCAATCTCCAGCGTCACTTCGTCGCCAACACTCAGCTCCTCTACGCGACTTTGCACCGACCCAGCTGATACCGGGTTCAGCGTGAAGCCAGAGACCGAGACATCCTGTGAAGGCTGTCTGTGTGGCGAGTCGGCTGTGAAGGCCCTCTTGAGAGCCGTCTTTGGGAACGAAAGCTGAACCTCGTCCATTTGTTGTATTGGCATTGAGAAAGAGTCATCGATTTTGATCAAAACACACTTCCATTATATACACACACACCAAGAGGAGCCAAGATCCCACACAAATGGAAGTGAGAAACGACGACTTGCAGCCACTGGCACTCCTGGCAAATGCACTGGCTGACTCTTTCCAGACGTCTCGGACCAAGACCGAACGGATCGAAGAGCTGATAAGGCAGATTGGCTCGTTGTCTGACATTGATGTGACCCAGAGGAGCCAAGAACCACCTGTTGCAGAAGAGGAATCCGAGCTCGAGACACTCAAGAGGGACAACTTGCAACTCATGTTAGACATACAGAGAGAGGAGTTCATCTCGAACAAGTGGAATAAGATTATTGAGCAGTATCAGGAGCTGCTGGAGTTGATTGTGAATTGGGTCAAGGATAACGAGGAGACGAGGACAACAGCACGGATGAAACTGAGAGCTGATGAGTTAATCCAGGAGCTGAACGAAAGTACCCAGTCGCTGCTACAGGATGTAAAGATAAGTGAGGAGAAAATCAAAACGTTGTTGACCATTGTCAGAGAGTTTATCAGCATGGCTGACAAGGATATTGAAAATCCTACAAGGTTTGAAAGTCGTAGAAGGTTGATGCTAGACAGGACAAAAGTTCTAGAGGAACTCTACCTCCGACAATGGCCTCTACAATCAGACGCTTTCTTCCAAAATGAGTGAATTCATAAACCTAATTAATTCTGCTTGACACGTTCTACATTGATCATCATCTTTGTATCTTTCCCCATGAAACCTTGCTGTTGCCCAACATTCTCAATCCTGCTAAGAACATTATCATTAAACCATTTAACAGGCTCATATTGCTCAATCATACCCCACATTCTCTTTATTCTTTCACAATTGAACCGGTAATACCACATTTTCCGACACCCTTCCATGCCCATATCCGTCAAACACGGATTTGTTGACTTTATAGTGTTCTCCAAACTCTCCACTTTTCTGACGAAATTGTTTACACTCTCCTGGGTATCTCGCACTCTTGTTGACAAGAGTCTCATCTCATACTGGAGTCTCGCTCCTGTCGCTTTGACATCTTCTAATCTCAAATGACACCTCTCATCAGTTTGCAACTGTACATCACATTTACTCAAAACTAATTTCACTTGTTGATTCAGATGGAAAAGTTCGGATTGCGCTCTCTGTAATTGGGATTCATGAGTCTCCTTCTGTTTCAAATGATTATCATACCCTTTTTTATAACCCAACATTCCCCTTTCAACTTGTTTGACCCATTTTGCAATACACTCTGCTGTAGCAGTTGCTTCCCAAGCATATAAAGAATCCTCCAAAAATGAACAACTCTTGGTCCTTTTCAACACAACAGCATCAGCTCTTCTTGACCATAAAGATGTTACATGGTTTTCATACTCCAGCTGTGAAGGGCTCACGTCATCTTTCAAATACGGAAATGACATCCTTCTAGTTCTAGCCTTAGTGAATACTTCATCGTCACACATAAGCTTCTCCGTACAAAGTTCTTGTTCATGTTCATAACTATCTTGAATCAATTCACAAATTTTCTCTGCATCAGCACATTCACCATCATTTTTACACTCAGTTGTTTTATCAATTTTTTTTCGTATCGTTGATGATTCCTCTGATTGAAGCTTTCTAGGCAATTTTTTGATTTTGCCAACCCCAGACCTCAACGTAGAGGTACTCATAACCGAAGCTGAATTATGATGAAAATATTGGAACTCTTTAATGTTATTGCAGTCGCCCTTCCCACACCATAAATACTCCAATCTTGGACTACAACTGAAGTATTTGATGGCCTTTTCAAGATCTGTAGTCAAAACTTCCCTGGCTGATTGTTCAGAGCTTGCTCTTCCAGAAATATCATGAACTGTAGACTTGACAGCTTTCTTCAACTTGGAGATATCTGAAGTGTTTGATTTGGACGTAACCCTGAAAAGCTTTTCCACAGTTATGGGGTCTAAATACCAAGTTCTTTGAAGGTTGTACTGTTTTTGAAATTTGCCAACATTGACACGGAAACTGAAATAGTTGAACGGTTCTTTTGGAATATCCACTGATGCCATATCTAACCTGTAGTGACAGCTCAGAACAAACCCAAGAATAGCAGATACTGTCGTTGGACCCAGTATCCCATCTTTGGGTGTGACACCAAAATACATTGAACCGAATAGATTCCACCAATCCTTGATTTTCTGCTCCGTCTTATTACAGAGCAATCCATCAACAAATACCGGATCCAAAAGCTTAAAATCCACCAAACAAATCTGGACCAGAGTAACAAGTTCTTTAACAGCATAAAGGATATCCACTTTGGGGTGTGTCTTGTAAATTTGCCTAAATTTATCCTCACAAGCATCAGAAGGGGCGGATAAGAACAGGGCAGATCTCCCACTGCAATTCATTCTTCTGAGGTTCACGTTAACTTTGAAATAGTCCCAAACACCCAATACATCACCATTTGGTACTCGAATCAAATTAAGATCAGAAGGAAACGACGACAAGTTTGTGATAAACAAATAACCGTGTTCAGTCTCCTTGAGCTTTGAGCCTGATTCTTCAATTTCTTTAATGAGATATACAACCTTCTCAGACCACTTAGTCCTGTCTCTGGGGAGCTTTACCTGGCATGCTTTAACTTTGTGCTCGCTGTCACCGGTATAAGAGGTCAACACTGTGGAATACCGTCTATCACAGGCCCACTGTTCTACAATGTAGATCTCGAATCCAGATATAACAACAGTGTTGGATTCGCATTCCGAAGTTATGGACTCGAGTGCTTTAAAATCTGGGAAGAGATAAGTGACTGCATCGCCATTGATATCCTCAAGATTCACACCTTGGTTACAACCACCTTTTGCCAGCTCATCCAGCGCAACTGTCGAGCGTGAAGCCCGTTTGATACTCTGAGGCGAAGTGCGCAGATCCAGCTGCACTACCGACGAAGCCATTACTTTCTTGGACTTATCGCAGGTACAACAAAGCTGTCTTCCGATTGGCCTTATATTATGGCTTCTCTGGATAAATGTGGTCCCAACCACACACACGGGGCTGTGTAACCTGATGTGTGTCGCCTGATATTAACTTACGTAAGCATTATGTAATAACACCCGCGCGCTCATAGGGGATTTTGATCCGCTGAGTTATATAAGAGTGATCCTCTCACCTATTCACAGGAGCCTAGCCGCGCGCGCATTGTCCTTGGAAGAGTCGCGCCATGACGGTAGAAGAAGCCATATTCCGTATGTGTTTGCCTGGCGCAAGCAATTGAGCGCCATTTCCCTCCCGTCTGCCTCGAGTTGAGGATCAGGGTACTGATTTCAACACCGTGTATACTAACTCGACTCTCAACAGGCTCTGCGGACATGTCCTTCGTCCAGCTGTACATCCCGAGTGAGATTGCTAGAGATGTTGTGCTTGCGCTGGGTGATCTGGGCGATATACAATTCATTGATTTGAATGCCTCTGTGAGCGCTTTCCAGAGAAGTTTTGTCAAGGAGATCAGAAGACTCGATAACGTTGAACGGCAACTCCGATACTTACAGTCTGTTATCGAGAGCCAGCATGGTCTCCCGGTATCACACAACCCTCTTCTGAATCTCTCGCCGAACTCTGTCTCAAATATCGAAACCCTCTCCGCTGAAATTGGCGCTGTCGACGGTAGAGTACACCAACTGGAGACATCATATACGGATTTGAAAAGGAGGTATGACAGCTTATTAGAGAAAAGAGACGTTCTCAATGGATCAAGAGCCTTCTTTGAGAACAGTGTCACAGAGCAAGCTAGAATTAGTATAGACCAGGTTGATGATGCACCATTACTTTTGGAACAAGAAAGTCTAGAAGCTGGAATTCAACTCTCAAATTTACAAGACTTGGCTCTCAATTACCTTGTTGGTACCATTCCAAGGAGCAAAGTTGAGATTTTAAATAAAATCTTGTGGAGAACTTTGAGAGGAAATCTTTACATGAACCATACCCCTATCCAAGAACCATTACTAGACTCACGTACAAATGAAGAAGTTCACAAGGATGTCTTCATCGTGTTTACACATGGTGAGCTGTTACTATCCAAAGTGAGAAAAATCATCGACTCCCTTGATGGTAACGTTTACAACGATATCCATTCAGACCCGGAAATATATCATCAATCACTTCAAGAGATAAATGCACAAATCACTGAAATTTATCAAGTTTTGCAAAATACACACCAGCAACTACATGCGGAATTGTTTGTCATTGCCGATCAATTGGAGACATGGAAGGGAATTTTCAAAAGAGAAAAACTTATTCATGTCACGTTAAATAAATTTAAAGATGGTAGTAGGGGATTGATCGCTGAAGGTTGGGTCCCAACCTCAGAAATTGAGAAAGTGAAAATTGTACTGAGAGACATTGAAGGTGGTAGCTCTGCAGTTTTGAGCGTGATTCGAACAAATAAGGCACCTCCTACATTCCACCGCACGAATAAGTTCACTGAAGCCTTCCAGTCCATTGTTGATGCATATGGGGTTGCCACGTATCAGGAAGTCAACCCAGGATTAGCCACCATTGTGACATTCCCATTCATGTTTGCTATTATGTTTGGAGATTTGGGTCATGGGTTCATTGTATTTTTGGTTGCGCTTGCTCTTGTTTTGAATGAGAAAAAACTAGCATTACAAAAAAAAGATGAGATTTTCGACATGGCGTATTCGGGTCGTTATATCATACTGCTAATGGGTATTTTCTCAATGTACACCGGGTTACTATACAATGATATTTTCTCCAAGTCGATGACACTATTCAAATCTGGGTGGAAATGGCCTGAAAATTTTCAAAAGGGCCAAACAATACAAGCTGAAAAAATCGGAGTTTATCCTATTGGATTAGACTGGGCTTGGCATGGAACAGAGAACAATTTACTTTTCACAAATTCTTACAAGATGAAACTTTCAATATTGATGGGGTATGCTCACATGACTTACAGTTTTGTGTTTTCATTGGTGAATTATATGCATAGAAGATCTAGAGTTGACATTGTGGGGAATTTTGTTCCAGGGTTGTTTTTTATGCAATCCATTTTTGGTTACCTGTCTGGAACCATTATTTTTAAATGGTCTAGAGATTGGATAGCCCTAGAGAGACCAGCGCCTGGGTTGCTCAACATGTTAATCAATATGTTTCTGTCACCAGGGACTGTTGAAGAGCAATTGTATCCATATCAAGCATTTGTGCAAGTTGTTTTACTTCTTGTTGCAGCCGTATGTGTTCCCTGGCTTCTTTTATACAAACCGATGGTTTTACGTAAACAAAACAATAAGGCCGTGGAGGCAGGCTACGCAAATCTTCATGAGCAATCCCAAACTGATACTGTGATGGAAAATGAAGATGATGCTGGTGACGATTTTGTCATTTCTCATTATGAAGAGCCAGAGGAATTCAACTTTGGTGATATCATGATCCATCAAGTCATTCATACCATTGAGTTTTGTCTCAATTGTGTCTCTCATACCGCATCATACCTCAGACTATGGGCGTTATCGTTGGCGCATGCTCAATTATCGTCAGTGCTGTGGTCAATGACCATTGCTAAAGCCTTTTCTAGTGAGAATCCAGGTAGTCCATTGCAAGTTGCCAAAGTATTTATATTATTTGCCATGTGGTTTGTCTTGACCGTGTGTATCTTGGTGTTAATGGAAGGAACGTCTGCCATGTTACACTCGTTGCGTTTACACTGGGTGGAAGCCATGTCTAAATTTTTTGAAGGTGAAGGCTATGCGTATGAACCCTTCAGTTTCAAAGCCGTTAATGATGACAGTACTACGGAATGAATGGGTCTCCAGCGCTAAATAAAAAAGTTTTTTACACTCTATCAAAATGTAGCACATCTATTTGAATACATCTCAGTCACACATTACAATGTGAAGTTCCATCCTCTTTCATAGCTTTAATTATCGTTTGAGTCGATGAGATAAACATGGTAGCAAATCCAAATGCTATAGTCCCATAGTATGGCAATTTTTTCATCATTGATTTTGAAGAGTTGGTCATTTTCAAATTGCACATTGGTGGTAATATATATGCCATTATAGATGCTGTTGTAGCACCAATAAGTTCAAATAAGGCACCAAGGTTACATGTTGTCAAAGAGATCCCCATTGTGATCAACACAAGGATAATGGTGAAAATGATATGATTTTTTTGAGAAAGCTCGAGACTTTTCGGATGGTTGATATAATACAAATCACGAAGAACGTCACGAAGGACAAAAATTTCTAAGGGGTAAGTTGTTAGCATGTTGAACCCGAAGCAAAATCTGGCAATATTCACCACATTATCATCGCCTGGGAAATTGTTCAAGATGTTACCCTTTGTTTTGTTCTTAAAGATAAGGAATCCACCGAACCCAAGAAGTCCTAAAGCAACCATCGATACGAAGCAACTCGCGTGTGTGACTTTATCAAATCTGTTTAGACTCGGATTCTTCAAAGAGTGGAATATAAAACTAGTGTTATGGTGACACACAAGTGCAAATGATATGACACTAATCCCCTGGAATATTCTTGGGGTGATAAATATCGAGGATAACGGAATTTCACCTCGAAGATTGGATGGGAGTTGAGGACCTCTGATAAGTACAATGACGATGATGACACCCATGCTAACGAGAGCGAGGGCGCTTGCCTTGGCAAGATTTGAAATGTCTCTGCTGAGTGATAAGGGTAAGGATATAATGAGGGTAACAAGCACAATGATGAAGTTTCTACCAAAGATGATACTCAAAAATGCAGATTCTTGATAACTGGGCACAAATGATCGGAGTATATGAGGGATAGTATCCCCTATGATGATACAAAACCCGATGCTACCACCAAATGCAAATAACGCCTGCGTTAATATGATGATGATTTTGCCGGATTTCCCGAAGCAATGTTCGACAGTGTCTTGGTAAGTAGTTTGTCCTGATAACTTCAAGTTTATCACGATGAGCCGTAGAGTGAAATCCACAAGCACAGTTAAAAGCAACAGGGCAAAGGCACCACCCAACACTCCGCAATTACTCATGGCAAATGGTGTACCGATAGCACCGGCACCAAGAATTGAGTTTGCCATGTTCATGAATGCCATTTTCAGGGTGGATTTATTCAACTGATCGAAATGGAAGGGCTCGGGATCCTGATCAAGTACATCACGAACCTCATAATCCAACGAGTCCAAGTCAGAGAAATTGTCCACATCCAAGCTTAGTCTATCATCCTGATCAGCTTCCCTTGAAGTTTGCGCTACAGGCTCATAAGGCCTAGCCATCTTCCAGCTTCTCACAACTAGCACTAATTGTGGGTCGGCCTTGGAGTAATTTTTTTTTTTTTTAAAAGTTGTTTTTTGTTTTCTTCCGCACTACAAATTTATCAAAGTCAAGGAGCATTAAGCAACCCTATCAAGGACCCGTTCGTACACTTTGGATAGCTCGTAATGAAACCCTTCAATGTGATTCTTCTCAAAAGTGTCAGCCACCACGATTCTGGCTCGCTCTGCAATCGCCGTTAGCCGTACAGTTTCTGTCCTGCTCATCGCCTTCCCACCGGGTATGGCTCCATCGATAAGCCGGGCCAGTCTCGCGTCCATGGAATCCAAGAGCTTGAGCAATTGCACAGCGGTATCCCTGTCTGGGATGCCTAGTTTGGCGGTGTAATCAAGTAGATCGTTCGCAATGCTTATCAGATAGTCCGTCTGGCCGAAAAGCGGTGATGGCAGCTTCTCCAGTTCCTCTTTGGAGAGCTGTGGCGGATTGAGTGGCTCGATGGATAACCAAATGAAATTGATGAGCTGTTTGAGGTCGAGCAGAAGCTCAGACAGGGATGTATACCCGATATCGCTGAGGGCAAACGATTGCACAAACCGCCGCTGGATCTGTAGAAGCCGCTCATCCACGTAGTTGACAAACTTGGACTGCTGGCTCACTGAGAGTCTTCTGTGCCGCCCGGTGTTGCCACTGGCTGTCACTGGCGACGGTACGATCACAGGCTCGTAGTCCTCGCGGTAGTCGCCAATGGCGCTATCGTCCTCCTCCTCGCTCTCCACTGCGGCCTCCTCCTCTGCGGGTTCCAGTGCGGGCTCCAGTGCGGGCTCCTGGTCCAACTCCGGGTTGAGATCCAGAAAGTCCAGCTCGTCTTCGTTGATGCTTGCGGGGAGCTTGTCTTTGACCTCGCTGTCCGCCTCGGGCAGCGGTGGTGAGCCTGGTGTCTTGTCGTAGCTGGCCATTCTTGCAACGACGTGGTGATGAGCTTATGAAAACAGCAATTTTCTTTACACAAATTTAGTTAATATTACAAAGCTCAATCTCACTCAGAAAATGTCATTCACGATCCCAACACCGGTGAAAGCGCTCTTTGATCAGTTCCCAAGGCATCGGTACCCTCCAGTGCGCCAACGAACCGAACAGGAAGAGCAAGTTGTCGAAGCTCGAAGCTATAGCTTTTCTCAGAGGCCAACTCCTAGCACGGCTCATTTCAAGCTATGTGTTTACAATGTATACCAGAGTGAAAACTCGTTTCTCGCTACAGACCCTCTGTGTCTCAGTGCCCAGCTGGCGCTGGGCTTGAAGAACGATATCAAGCTGCCCAAAGTGAATAACGACCATGCCGATAAAAGCCGAAACTCACTCTTTATCGTCTCGCATCATGCTAGTCCAGAGGGACATTTACCAATGTATATCGAGGAGGACACTCACAGAAAGTCTCGTCGGTCGGTGAAGGACTATGTCAGTGTTGAGGAAGCATTTTTGTCGAGGGTAGAGTCGAGTTCTGATTTGATGCTCATTACCCTCGTTAATAACGTTGTATATGACGCTTGGATGACATCTATTCTATTCGCCAATAAAGATGTATTGAAGTCGATCTATTTCTATCAAGACTCTGCGGTATATGATCTAGTCAATTCTCTGGCTCTATCAGGATTCTTGAGTCAATTGGTGCATAGAAATGGATTTGCCCTGAGAAATCCTCACATCACCAAATGGTTTGAAACTAACTCTACAGCTCTGATATCCCGCGTTGTACCACAGGTTTGGAAAGGCGTTGAATCGGAAAAGGAAAATAATATCAATGAACTCGAACATGCATTGCAGAGTCTTGAAAGCGTCTTGATCAAACGGGCCACTCGGTTTTTCGAAGGCGACTCCAAACCAGGACTACTAGATGTCAAGCTTGCCAGCTACATTACCCTCACTACAAGATTCCTACAGGATAGTCGGATGTTCTCTATTGTGTCTCAACGTTCAATTCTTTTAGATCATGCCAAGGCTGTCATCAAGTTTTGTTCCTGAGAAAAGACAAGAAAAAAAACGGTTATTTCCTTTACTGGATCATTGACTTACCAGATACGGTGATATGAAACACATTCAGGTACTTATATATCCTATTTACTACATTTTTAGTCCAATATAGAGGCATGTTTTAGCCAAATTTGTAGCCTCAAATCATCAAGTAGACCCTCGGATTTGTGATGGTTTTTCCGCAAAGGACTACCCTCGGATTGTTTCATCTTGATCATCACAAATCTGATAAAACCAGCGATGAAACCACTTTTCTAATATCCCTCCAAGTGGATAATTCCCAGTTCTTTGTTAGTGTGTTTCTGTGTTGGCTCAGATCGTAGGGATCAAGAGTCTATTCAATCGTTTTTCACCGTCTATTATTCCCTCTGAGTCGCTATACATAACACACACACCCTCTGTGAAAACCCAGCCAGAAGAAAAGAAAAGCTTGCTATATAATAACAGTCTAGGAGGAGGAGACCAAGCCCGATTGATTGCTCTTGCCAATATGGAAAAGACATCTCAAAAGTTTGATGATTCCATTGTTCATCTAACTCCAGAGCAAGTGGAGGAGAATATGAGGCTCATTGACGATTTGAAATTCTTCTTAGCAACGGCTCCAGCAAATTGGCAAAAGAACCAAATAATAAGAAGGTACTATTTAAGTCACGATGAAGGGTTTGTGAGTTGTGTTTTTTGGAAGAATTTATATTTTGTCACAGGGACCGATATCGTTAGATGTGTCGTATACAGGTTTGAACAATTTGGTCGTGAGATTGTTGATAGGAAAAAATTTGAAGAGGGAATCTTTTCAGATCTTAGATCACTCAAATGTGGGACAGACGCTGTTTTAGAACCTTCAAAATCACCATTCTTAGAGTTTCTTTATAAAAACTCTTGTTTGAGAACTCAAAAAAAGCAAAAAGTGTTCTTTTGGTTTAGCGTTCCTCATGACAAACTGTTTGCAGATGCTCTTGAAAGGGATTTGAAGAAGGAACAACTAAATCAACCGGCTACAACAAGGGTAAAGTCCGAACCAGCTATTTCATTCAAATATGATCCAAACCAACCCTTGCATGAGCAGTTCTTGAAATATGTTGAAGAAAAGAAAACCAAAGAAGTTGATACACAAGCCACTACAGAGCTGGACTCTACACCTATAAGCGCTGATGAAGCCACTGAACCTCAGTTTTACTCAGATCCAACAGATATTACTCCACAAACTTTCTTCATCAAGGAAGAGAATGGAACACCTTTAGTGACACCTGGGAGATTAGAAGAAGCGTTCCCATTAGATTACTTCCCACCAGCAAGCGAAAGTGGGCCTTTTATTATTGATCCATCCGTTTTCATCCATCCACCCGAAGCCTATGACGATCAACTTCTCATTGAGCAAACATATGCAAAGACACCATTTCTTGAAACCGGTTTCGAAAGAAACACAACAGAGGATGAATTTCAAGATCAATACGTACCCATCTCACAAGTACCATCGGGGATGTACCATACCGCTCCCTCGCCACGCTATTATCAACCTCATATCACAAATGGTCAGTACTATGACAGTCAACTCCATGGTGAACCCATAGATTTACCAACAGCTGGGGATCCCACTGGAGTAAGGGGGTATTATTCTTACCCTAACTACCTTCAAGCTCCATCATATCAATTCGATCAGTACTACGAACAGTATGAGTACCCTCCATTTCTACACAATCCAATAGAAGATGGTGACGATCAGCTTTATCCTTTTGAGAGGCCACAAGAAATGTCACCTTTCACTAGAGTTTTCCCCTCTTTCCAAGCCGCTGCTCCTCCACCACCGAGATCTGCAGACAACAGGGCACGCTTTCCCACGTCCGCCAATACCTCCCGTGTGAATAAACCGTCCTCGTTGAGAACACAGAGGTCCCGAGGTACAGTCCTTACACAGAGGATGCAACAAAGGGAGAAGGCTTCTGATGATGTTTCTAATGAATCAAACCAAGCCGGATCAGGGGCCAACCACAGAAATGTGTCCTCAGAGGAAGTCAAGATTGAAGAAGAGGAGTATCCAACACTACCAACCCCGGAGTCTACGGCGCAGGAACATCAACACTCTGCAGGAAGCTCTGTTGTTAACGACGGTTTAATGAACGATTTTCTCGAAGAAAGTGATTTTGGTCAATAGGATTAATGAAATTTGCACACCATTATGATTTTCAAATTCTGGGGTAGATATTTAGATCAACTTAAAACTCAGCTGGGCAACTGTGCAGCTTAAATATGTAATTCAAAGACATCCCGGAAGTCCATCGGGTAGAACTTGAGTTCACGTCCTGGCTCCCGGCGAGTCTCGGGTTTATACACCTTCCCCATATTGCATCACACCAATGCGAATGGCTGTTGGTAACACCGAGGGCCCTGTGTATATAGGACAAGTTAACTACTCAATTATAGCTGGTTGTATTTTGCGAGGGGATTTGGTGCATAACCTGATCACATGAGCGCATTGTATTTTGCAACGGGTCCAGTCCGATAATGGGCATCACGTAATGTTAGAGCTACACGTCCGTACGGTGCTGGGGATTCCCGGGACTTGTGGATATTTAACACGTTTATAGTTGGATCAAATGCAACCAGGCCATGATCATGTAGCGAAAAGATTCGTAGCGGGGCACTTGTTACCGAAAGCTGTGCTTTTTATTGAGAGAGTCAAAGGGCAGAAGTTTCTCCGCTTTGTGCATCTCCCGGAGCGCAAAGATGGTCTATATTGACCACAGGGTGACTCCAAGCCTACGAGGCAGGTCATCAGCTGGCTACTACGACTGTCACCAGAACAAGCAACCACACAGAATTTCTTGAATCATAAGTTCACGTCGTTGACTGATGGGCGACTTCTTTTGTTAGGCGCACTCGCCTTGCCCACCACGTAACGGCCCTTACCCGAACTTATATAAATACGTCCACCCTCCGCACAAGATCCGCTCCGTTTTCTATTTTAACTAGAAAGCATACAATCAATTTTGAAATGGGTGTTACAGAAGTTTTAAAGAGAAAGAGCGGTGTCATTGTTGGCGATGATGTCAAGGCATTGTTCGACTATGCTCAAGCACACGGGTTTGCCATTCCAGCTATCAACGTGACCTCTTCTTCCACCGTTGTCGCAGCTCTTGAAGCCGCTAGAGACAACAATTCTCCAATCATCTTACAAACCTCCCAAGGTGGTGCCGCCTACTTTGCCGGTAAGGGTGTAAAGAACACCAACCAAGAGGCTTCCATCGCAGGTGCCATCGCTGCTGCTCACTACATCAGATCAATTGCCCCAATATACGGTATTCCAGTTGTTCTACATACCGACCATTGCGCTAAGAAACTTTTGCCTTGGTTTGATGGTTTACTTGCTGCAGATGAGGCTTACTTCAAAGAGCATGGTGAGCCATTGTTCTCCTCTCATATGTTGGATTTATCTGAGGAAAGTGATGAGGAAAACATTGGTACTTGTGCCAAGTACTTCAAGAGAATGGCTAAGATCAACCAATGGTTGGAAATGGAAATCGGTATCACTGGTGGTGAAGAAGATGGTGTGAACAACGAGCACGTTCAGAAGGATTCTCTTTATACTCTCCCAGAGACTGTTTTCAAAGTTTACGAGGCTTTGGCTCCAATTGATTCTAAATTCTCGATTGCTGCCGCCTTCGGTAACGTTCACGGTGTCTACAAGCCAGGTAATGTCCAATTAAAGCCATCCATTTTGGGTGAGCATCAAGCTTACGCCAAGAAGCAACTCGGCTCTACATCAGACCATCCATTGTACTTGGTGTTCCACGGTGGTTCTGGTTCGTCTCAAGAGGAATTCGACACAGCAATCAAGAATGGTGTTGTCAAGGTCAACTTGGACACAGACTGTCAATACGCCTACTTGACCGGTATTAGAGATTACGTCCTCAACAAGAAAGACTACATTATGAGCCAGGTTGGTAACCCAGAGGGTGAGGACAAGCCAAACAAGAAATATTTCGATCCAAGAGTTTGGGTCAGAGAAGGTGAGAAGACCATGTCTGCTAGAGTTGCTGAGGCCTTGAACATCTTCCACACCAAGAACCAATTATAAAGAGGTACGATAATTTGTAAATGAACGTCTAAAGTTTTGATTCAGTCTATATTCGATTGCCAGTAATCACTAAGTAGCGCTATCTTGTTATCTCCATGGCCTTTCTCTCTTCTTATTTTGGTTGCTCGATTGTTCCAGAGTTCTCTCCGGGTACCCTCGGATTATCAGAATTTCGGCTTCGTCGACAAATTTTCAGCGGTAAATTGAAGCTGACGCCATTGAATAGCCAAGTTGTTATAACCAGTTTGAATCATTTAGTTTCGCGTTTGAAGTGGATTGTAATTGTCAAGCAAATATCAACTGAAGGATTCTACTGTTTGGCTCACCCCTGAAATTTCAATTAGAATTGTCTCAAAGGAGTGCACATTTGAAAGCAAAGTGTTTCCTGAGCTGACTGACAAGTAGAAACAAACGTTAACAGCTCAATCAACTCACACACACACACACACACATATATATATACACAAAGCGGAAAATGTCCGAATCATCACAGAAGCCACACTCAAGAAGGCAAAGAACTTACAAAAATCAATCAAAGAAATTCAACAGTGGCAGTACCAATGGTGATTCAAAGCCTAATGATGATGTCAAGAGTAAGCTTTCTACGTTAAATGAGCTATTCCCTGATTGGACTAAAGAGGATTTGATCGACCTTCTCAACGAATTTGACGAACTTGAAACCATCATCGAAAAAATTACCACTGGCGCAGTTAGCAAATGGGATGAAGTGAAAAAGCCGTCCAAGAAGGAAAAGCAGCAGCATGAGCATGAGAAAGCCCCAATCAAGGAGAATGGTGCCTCTCATCCAAGAAGAGAACACAAACCAAGAGCTGCAAAATCTCAATCGAAGCCAACAGCAAAGAAGACGGAAAAATTATCTTCGTCTGCAAATGTTTCCAAGCCATCATCTGCCTCAGCAGTTCCATCAGGAAAGTCATCTTGGGCTGATGCGTTAGCTGAGAAGCCTCACTCTGCACCAGCTGCAAAACCTGAAGCAGTCAATGTAGAACAATCTGAAGACAAAGAGCAAGCACCACAAGTCCCAGTGGAACACAAGGAGCCAGAACACCCACCAGTAAAAGAGAAAGAGCCCCCAAAAGTCACTCCAGCAAAGCCTGTGGAAACACCATCAACGTCTGCAAAATCTTGGGCTAGTATTGCTGCCCCTCCAGCTCCAAAGCCAGCTCCAAAAAAGAAAGCACAGCCAAGATCAACCAAAGCTCCGAAAGAGAAAGCTGCTCCAGAGGTCGAAGAGGTCACTGTTGCAGTTGAGCAGATCACTATTCAGGAAACTCCAACTGAGCTTGAGCAGACACCAGTTGAAAAGGCTACGTCTGCTACTTCGCATGATCTGAACGAGGTTGAAAGGGCACAGCATCAAAGAAGAAGACTCCAACAGGATGTTCCAGTGGTTCTACCAAACTCTGTGAGCCACCTTGGGAACATTGCCGGGATTTCCTTCGGGTCATCATTGTTGACTGAAGAGGAAACTGCAGCTCAATCTGAGCAGCAACAGCAGCAGCATCAAGCTCAGCAGCAACAGCAGCGTCAATACAACAACTTGTACCAAAACCAACAACAGCAACAACAGCAGCAACAGCAACAGGTTCCACGTCAAGCACAGTATCAGAAGACCAATCCAAGCAACTTGTACCAACAGCAGCAGCAACAGCAACAGCAACAGCAACAGCAACAACAACAACAACAACAACAACAGGCTCAGCAATACCCTGCGCAACAGCCTACTCAACAAACTCCTACTGCTCCAAAGGGCTACGACCAATTCTATGGTTACCAATCTCACATTCCAGGTTACAACTACGGTGTTGATTATCAGCAATATGACCGCACTGCAGTGAGCCAATACGGCAGCCAAAGAGATGGAAGAGCATATGATCATACCCAGGCCGTGCCACAACAGCCCCAGCAACCTCAACAGTATCAGCAATCACCTTATGGTATTCCACCACAAGCTGCGCCAGCTCTTCCAGTTACAGCTGATATAGCTACAGCCTCACCAGTCTCATCTGCTGCTCAGCCAGTAACTGCTACCCAACCACAACCAGGGTTGCCTTATCAGACACCATTTTACCAAAATATGCCATATATGTACTATCCTCAACAGTACCAGCAGTTCTACTTGCAACAGCAGTACGCTGCTGCTGCTGCTGCTGCTGCTCCGTATAATCAGGGACAACCAAAGGCTTATGGTTTTGGTGCTCCACAACAAGCTCCGGGCTCTGCTCCGCAAGCTCAAGCTCCAAGCTCCCAGGCCTCCGCTCCACAGGCCAACCCTGGTTCAGCCAACGGGTCTGGTAGTGCTGCTCAATCTCAAGGTGATGAAGTCTCTGTTTCTGGTGCATCCGGTGCTCAGCATCCGTACTACCAGCAACAACAACAAGGTAATTACTACGGCGGTGGTGCAGCCTACGGATCTGCTGATTATGCTCAAGCCTACAGAGGCTGGTCGTGATCTAAAATCCCCTCCAGGAGTTCACTTGCTTTTCATGAGCTTGTGATGAACAAATGTTTCTGATATGTTGAAACGTTGAGTTCGGGTTCCTAAGACTTATCCACAAGTTTGCTTTTTTGAGGGATAAATTGTCCTCAATGATAAATAGATGCTGCTGATTCAGGTTTGTTCAAGCTTTTTGCATAACATTTCTAACAGCTTTGTCGGGAATGCGTAGCGGCCCAAGTAAACAATTCATAATCTTTGATTTATTGAAGTTGAGAGATCATCCAAGCTGGCTTCATGGTAGCTACTCATACTCTCGTTATAGCGTGTGCTGGTTGTGAGGAGGTTATTGGTCACTATAAAACTTGCTATGTAGTTAAGTTTTCAAGTCGTATTCGCTCAACCCCACGATCCCACCTAAATGTTCAAACTTTTCGAAATAATGTTTTCTTTTCTTCTCTGTCAACTCTACTAAAGCAGGATAATAAACCTCGTGTCTATACTCAAAATTCAGTCTACCATTATAGTCTTTATCCAACTGATCATCATCAACGACTGTTGAGAACTCTTTGTCGAAAACCAGCTTCTGCTTGGTGTTTGGATCGATGAATGGGTTGATTATCTTCAAGAAAGTGTATGCCACCATGGGTAAATTTGTAAACAGTGCCTTACCTAGCCTCTCGGGGTAATGAGATTGTAGGATATGTAGCACTTGTTTGCCTGTAGATATTGAGGGGAGCTTAGATGTCTCTCCTTCAACGTCATGATGTTTGAAGTCAATCAGTAAAGTTAAAGTTTCTTGGCCAGCAGGCATTAGATCAATAACCTTTTCCAGGAACCAAACAGTTGACTGGATCTGTCTAAATGACGTCTTTGTATTTTGGCGTCCAGGTTTGAAGTACAAGATGGGTCTTGCCTCTTTGTCATATCCTAAAATCACCTGTTTACCCGTTGTGTTCTCCGGAGCAACAAGGTCTGGTGTAACTAAATCGTTTTCGCCAGTGATGCCAAATTCTCTTCTCCATGCAATAGTGTACTCTAATCTCTCTATGGCCTCTTTTACATTCCCCTTCGTTGCTCTCAGGTATCTCATCATGCATTCTTTTGTGAGCCAAGCCTTCTCATGAGGCGTTAATGACCTCTTTACGCCATGCTTTCCATTCTCCGTAGTAGCCACCTTTAACTCAGGGTCCTGGAAGTGTTTCAATATATCATTGTACTTCTCTTTATCTGAGTCTGATAGTTCTCTGGGTTCAGGTGCCTTGACTGTGTCTGGTTTATCATAGGGGGTATGAACATCAATCAGGTCATCTCTAACAGTTTGGACATGAGTCTTGCGTCTAAAATATTGCATTTTGCTAATCGGCACTACAGAGGTGAATCAGTACATTTTTTTATATCGAAACTAATATGTAGAGCGCTCGTTTAGCTTACCAGCACCGGGATTATTTCTTTAGTAGCATAAAATGGCAACCATTGTTCGCCACTTTTAGTAAAATAGCAGTTTGCCAAGCCCTAAGGGACCAGAGAGAAACTCTTCAAACAGCTGATGAAGAAACAGTTGAGCCAGTGCGTTGGTCATGAATCTCCATAGAATCGTGCCCGACGGCTAATCTGAAATGTTGACGGCTAACGTAAGAGGATTTTTCAGCTTTTCCTTTGAAAATAACCGCGGCTTTAGCTCAGTCGGGAGAGCGCCAGACTGAAGATCTGGAGGTCCTGTGTTCGATCCACAGAAATCGCACCTTTTTTTTTATGTTCATGAGAGGGAGGTTTATCTCTAAACTTGAGTTTTGAGTCCTGACAGCTCCCTCCCCATATATAATATTTAACTCGAGTGAAAACTACAAGATGGACGTAACTTCTCCATGAGATCTTTTTTTTTCTACTGGTTTGTAATGGTAGTCTTGAAGGTAACGACGCAACCATTGATCTTTAACTCACAAATTCTATACCTTTAGTTCGTCGAGTCGCCTTAGTTTCATCAAAGTTAGGTGCATATACTCCTCGAATGTCATTTCTTCTTTGCTCAGAACCTCGGCTGTTCTTTTCAAATCATTCAATGGTTTAATTTCTCTCAATAGCCCTGACAGAGACTTGTACATGGAACCTTCCCATATTCCAGGCTTCGAACCAATACTATATTGAGAAGCTTGAATTGCAGCAGAGGAATCCTGAAATACAACTAGCCCCGTGTCGTACCTTCCAGAGGTGGACTTTCTGGGTAAAATCTCCGCTGATTCCACAGCGCCGAAGACAGACATTAGACCTTCGAGGATATCACTGGTGAACAGTTGAGATATTCCTTCTTTTGCTCTCCACCTCACCTTGACGGTTCTCGCGCTCTTATCGCTGTCAATGTGGTTCCCCCTTCGCTCGCCGCTATCATATCTCAATTTCTCACGATATTCAGCCTCAAACCTTCTTCTTTTATCTGCCCCTTCCTCTCGCAGTCTTTCAATCTCAGCAGCAGCTAGGTTTTGAGACTGGAACCCCTGCCTTCTGTTCCACCCAGAACGCACTCCATCAGGTTGCACATTCTCAGCTCTCTCAAGCTCTTCTTTCATTCGCTTCCGGTTAGCGTCCAGCTGTTGGACCCGGACTTTAGCGAGTCTTGTGGCTTGTATCCACTGGTCATACTCTCTTCGAAGCTCTTTATTGCTCAAGACGTTAAGGGCGAGTGAAATGAAATGAAATCTTTTCGAAGCTTCATCGCTAGGATTTTTGTCTGGATGATATATAAGGGCCTGTTTACGGTAGGCTTTCCGTATGGTAGTTTCTGTAGCAGTTTCCGGAATCTGGAGCAGATCATAGATGTCCACATTCTGGTTTCGAAGCGTCTCAAGATCCTTGTTCGACATTGTTTGATTGTTGTGGATGGAAGCGTATAGCTGCTTATTAAAGAAAATGAACTCTAAGAAAACCAATTGTGTCAAATCTCGTTGCCCTGCGCAAACTTGATTGAAAATGAGTGGCGATGGCGTATCGTTGGCAGAACTCAAGCTGGATGAGGAAACTGACTCCCAATCGGCGGTGACTTCGCTTATTAGAGAACCGAAGGCGGCCGATCTTAGCCTGAAAGCTCTGTTCAAGAACCCTACAAAAGAGGACCTCGAAGAACTCAAAGTCAAATTCTCCACGGATATCGATGGCACGCTATCCCTCGTGAAAGCGGCTGCTGATACAAGGACGCTAGTGCAAAACGTGTCCAAAGCAACCTCTCTCAGGTACTTGGGCGCATTGAAGGATATTTTGAAGAGATCAAAAGATGAAGAAGAAATTAGATTCTCCTTGGAGCTTGTGGATGCCTTCGTCAACAACATCAAATATGACTTACCGGAGATCGCACCGGTCATATCAGTACTGGTGCCGAAAATAGCAAAGTTTGACATTGTAACAATGACTTTGGTGAAGGTTTACGCTCTATATCAGGAAAGTGCAACTGCCTTCTTTGAGCAACAACTCGAGATACTGACTTTGCAAGAGCCATCTGCGGCTTTCACTTTCTTGGCGTTGGTGTTTCGATTGAATTCACCAATGGCTGTGAAGATGTTCAAGCTTGATAGTCTTCAATTGCTTTTATGTGAAGTTGGTCCTAACTCTCCGTTTGAAGTGATCAAACGAGGTCTTGATTTATTATCTACCGCCTGTGTTGATGAAGCGCTACGTAAGGAAATCGCAACGAAGTATATGAAATTGTTAATCAGTGGTGCCAAATACTCGAAAGCTGAAATCAAGACCCTCGCCGCATTGGTAATAGTGAAAACTTGGGACTTCATAGCCCTAAATAAAGAGCACTCATTGACCATTGACGATCTCATAGATATCTTTGTTTCTGACCTTGGAGTCTCTTCTATTGAAGGTCTGGCTTATCTTTCGATCAAGAAATCTGTCAAGGTGCGACTCAGGAATGACGCTGAGTTCATCTTTGATCTGACAAAGCTCTTAGATGCTCCACAATCCGATTCATTATATGGAATTTTGGTACTTATTGCCAATTTGACCACAATTGAGGAGGAAGATGAAGTGTCCGAGCTCAAGAGACATGCACAAAAGGGTCTAGAGGATGAGGTTGAAGAATCAATAGAAGATGTGAATAGCTTCATTGAAGATCTTATTGAAAGAGAAGTTCTCGCCAAGATTTGCCCAGCATCCAAAATATCTAAAGCTGCAATGAACCAAATCATTGTAATCATCTATAATCTGAGCAAGGAGAAACGTAATCATACGCAGATAATCAAACAAGGTGGGCTTCGCAAACTACTGGAGTTTCTGGGCAAAGAGCCTAACGATTTTGAGTTCAAAGAGTTGGCAATGAAAGCGCTCTCAACCTTACTGGTAACCACTGATCCCTTATTAGCCTTTAATTCGTACTCTCCAAAGAGTGCAGTGAATTTTTTATTTGAGTTTTTATCTTTCAACGGTATAGCTGAAAAGTACAAGTTTCAAACTCTGTTGTCATTGACCAATCTTTCGGTTCTGGATAACGGTCCATTAACAAATTCACAGTGGGAGCTTATCGACAACTTTTTACTTCAGGACAACGTGCTACTTAGAAGAGCAACGCTCGAGCTCATTTCGAACTTAATGCAGCATAAATCAAGTCTTCCAGCTCTCTTCAACTCTGCTAATCCTGTATCCAAGAAAAGGTATGACCTTGTTGTGAAATTCATGAAGCTTGATGACATCAAATCCCAATGTTCTGCAGTGAGTGCACTGTCGTTCGCCGTGTCTTTTCATTTCATTGCGGAGCAACTTGTGAGCGATGAAAAGCTTGTGAGAAATCTGGTTTCCATACTTGATGAACAATATCAGGCGGAGGATCTAGTTGAGAGAGTGCTATTTGTGCTGTATCATCTTATCTTTTACTCTGAGGAGAACCCTGAAATAGCGACTCGTTTCCAGAAGGACGAGAAACTTCGTAGGGGCCTTTCAAGCGTTCTGCAGACGGCAAAAGGTGAACAAACCCTGGAAATTGCCAGAGAGATTCAATCGATCTTGAAGCTATCAATATAAGGAATAAAGTATAAAAGTGTATTGCTTATGTAAGCACTCTGTAACTGATTCTCGCGGACTTCGGTTTGGCTTATTGGGCTGTGCGTATATACCTTCACAGCCTAAAACATTGGTGGTCACTCATTGATTAATTTTAAAATCCAACTTGTTCGTCTGACAGCGCAAGTGTCTTCATCTCCAAATCAATAACAAATCCGCACAGAACATCACTTCCGCTATGGAGAGTCCAAAAAGCCCAGAAATGGCTAGCCCAACAGAGGACACCGATGAGATGCCTCCAAGTCCTGCATCGAGCTCTTCGATGAAGCCGGCTCATGAAACACTGAAAGAAGAAGAAAACGACATCATCGTGTCGAAATATATGCAGGCCTGCCAGGTAGGCGACATTGCTACCGTTAAGGATTTGGTAGAGTCGGGCGCCGTGGAACTGGGAAATGACACAGACTCCAACAATGTAACGGGTCTACACTGGGCAGCGATCAATAACCGGCTGTCTGTCGTCAAATTCTTGGTGGAGCATGGCGCAGAGGTGGACTACGCTGGGGGCGATCTTAGCGCCACACCTTTACACTGGGCTTGCCGATATGGATTGGTGTATATTGTGGACTATTTGATCAAAGCGGGCGCTGACCCTTTGAAAACCGACTCCCAGGGCTTTACTGCACTGCATCTTGCTGTGCACTCCTCTAATATCATGCTGGTGATTTACCTGCTCGTATTCTTGGATGACGTGGACGTTGACATACCTGATCCAGCGGGGAGAACAGGGCTGCACTGGGCGGCATACCAAGGCGACTCTTTGAGTGTTGAAGTTTTATTGAAGTTCCAAGCAAATGTGAAGAAAGTGGATTCTCAGGGTTTTAGTCCTCTTCATTGGGGCTTGATTCGTGGTCAAAAAGACGTACTAAAGAGTCTAATCGATAAAGGCTCCGATCTATTTCAAAAGACCAACGACGGTAAGGATTGCTTTCAAATTGCCAACGACATGAATAGCACCGCTGCACTTCACCGTGCTTTATCTGAATGTGGCTTCAAACCGACGGGGGAGCCTATGTACAAAGCGTTTGATGAGAAAGTGGCCAAAGCAATCACATTTTTCATTCCATACCTAGTAATAGGTGTGATTATTAAGCTAGTATCGTCTTCACATCCACTTTTCTCTGGTGTTTCATGCATTGCGTTGTTTCTCATTACATATAAGCTCTTGAACAGCTATCTCTTTCCCTGTTATATTCGCACAAGTCACGCATTTCTTAATTCCCCGTTCCTTGCAGGTGTCTTCTCTGGAAGTGTGTTTTGGGTCATAGTTGATTGGGTCACCACCATTCTTCCATACACACTCACTGAAGCGCCAGTGCTCAATCTTTTGTTTCTTTTATGTGCAGCCTCCGTTTGTTTTTGCTTCCAGAGGTCGATGTTCAAAAACCCAGGAATCATCGAACCCCCAGAGTCACCAAAAGTGATCCAGCAAAGTATTGAAGAACTTTTGAAAAGTGGAAAATATGATGCAAAGCATTTCTGTATTTACACTTTCGTCAGAAAACCACTAAGAAGCAAATACTCTAATTTCACTCACAGATGCATCGCAAGATTTGACCATACTTGTCCTTGGGTCTACAACGATATAGGGTTGAGAAATCATAAAGTGTTCATGTTTTTCGTCATATCCCTTGAGCTTGGAATGATTGTTTTCTTATATCTTGTTTCAGAGTTTTTTGATACTCTTGAAGATGACGATCTCAAATGCTCGTTTCTAGAAGATGAACTCTGCGCAGGCCTCACGTTTGCACCGTTTACTTTTGTCTTGACAGGATGGATAATGCTTCAGCTCATATGGGTTACTTTCTTATTGTTCTCTCAATTCTTCCAAATATCAAAGGGTGTCACTACATGGGAGCTGACGGCACTAACGAGACAAAATGAATTAGGTGCCAACCCACACTATTCTAGTGCACCTTCTGAGCTTCTTGGTACAGCTTCGGTAAACTCCGGAACTCCAGTTGGTCCACGTCAGAGAAACTGTTTTTCCACCTTGTGTCTTTTAACTGGTCTCGACCAGTTCCAAATTGCCCTCAAGCAAACCCTTGGATTCAGGGATAATTCCACAGCTTTTGAAATCCAAACGAATTATGGAATCAAGCAAAATTGTATGGATTTCTGGTTTGCCAGTGGTGATGATCATTTAAAATTTAGGAACCTGATCAAACTTCCTGTTAATGGTGAAGCGAATCTCAATGGGGTCACTGTGGATTACTACAAGCTATATGATTTGCCGGGGAAGAAACCTGCTTACGAGAACGTCGTTTAGCAGAAGCAGAGTTACTTTCACATCGGTTAAGATTTGAGCCTCCTCAAATTCTCCCGTATCTTTTATCAATTTTCGTGTTGTCAGGCGCTCATGATCTATCGATATGTGCTTCAAACGTGTGAGGAGCAACTATGAATTGGACATTCGACGCAGATTCATACGTTACGTTTATGCTATTTAGCCAAGAACATTAGACTGATTTCCTAAATAAACCCCAAAGTGCTTTTGTCTGTCTCAGAAGTAAAATGGTAATGTTTGTTATGACTAAAATGCTTCCTCAATATAATCTTTGAGTAGTTTGAGATCGTAACTGTCAGCGATTTGGTCATAGGTGGCGACATCCTTCTCAACGTCCTCTTTGCTCATCGTCGGTATCCATTTGCCGGAACACGAACAAAAGCTTGACATGTCATCATCCTTGATCTTGTGACACTTTATACACTTGATGTCCTGAGTGTAGTACTTCGTTATGGTCTTCTCCATCTCCTCTATTAGAAGCAGCTCCAGGTGGGCTTTATTGTATGGTTTTTCGCAGTTCTCACAAGTCCACAAGACTTTGTCATCATCACGACAAAAGTCGAAATCTCTAATATAATGACAATATTCACACAAGACACCTGGCAATATCAATGATGTACTTGGATTCTCGAAAATAGATTCTTTGGAGAACTCTTTAACATCCACAATCTCCAACATCTCCCTTCTCAAAAGTCTCATCTCAAGGTTTCTCGCTTGTGACAAATTGAAGATAGCAGACAGGTATTTGATAAGCTCCAGTAAAGGATTCTTAGGATTTAAATGATGGCCAGGAGGTTTTGGAAACTCATATTCAGCCTTTAGATCAGGATCTAATATACCTTCGGTTTGGTTACGTGCAAGCTGTTTCAGTCTTTTGAGTAAAGGCTTTCTGAAAGAGTTTGTTATGCCATTCTCAACATCCTCCTCCACAGGTTTGGAGCTTTCTAGCTGCTTGTTCAAAATGTGTGCCAGCTGGGTCACCCTGGGCGTACCAGGCATGTTCTTTCCCATCTGGTCTTTGCTCTTGATCAAAGAATCTAGAAAGATCACCAACCAATCTTCAAACTCTGGCTGATATATCTTTGGAAGAAATTGCTTGATCTGCCATTTTGAGATCCCAATCAATTCTTGCTCTTCACTCTCAGATATCTCCAAACAAGCTCTACCTGCGTAGTTGAATTGATCCATCCATACTAGTAGATCCCAATATTTATCGATAGTCAGATCCAGAAAATGAAAGAGAGGTCTTGATCTTACGGCTTTAACGATGTATTGAGCATAGGCATATGAGTTCTCAACGGATATCTTGCTTGTTTTCAAAATCATCTTGGATCTGTCAGCGAATATAACGGAAGCGCCCAGTTTTGAAAACTCAGAGGCCAACTGTAACAAGGCCTTCTTTGTCAAATTGTGGACATGGAACTTCAAGAATGAATCAAATAGATACGAATATCTATTTTGCACCCAAGCCACAAAAGTATGGACCATAGAGTCCGCATTTGTGTTGCCTTTCAGTGCATCATCCCACCAGTCTTTAACCATGGATCTCAAGACGCTCAAGCTCGGGCCTGAAAATGAGTCCTCTGCCAAGATAGAAGAACCGTTACTCTCTCCAAATACGGTTTCCACATCAGCCATGTCAGTTCCCTCCGCTTCGTTGAGTAGGGCTGATGTCAAAACGGAGTTTATCGTCAAGTTACCTATGTCAATTTCGAGAGAAGTTGTTTCATAAATCTCAGGATTGTTGATAACGGGGAACTCAAAACTCTCATTCTCCACTAATATCATGTCCTTCTCCAAACCGCCATAGTCAGGAACGGGTTTTGGTGACCACCACAGTACAATGTCATTTTTTTTCAACCTTCTGGCATATTGAACATCGATCAACAACCCAGTATTATCACTCTCTAAATTGCACAGAGGGATATTGCCATATTTGGCCAGGTTTTTCAAATGGTTGATCCAGGAAGCCAAAGACAGAAAGTGATTACAAACTCGTTTCAAGACAATTGACTGCCAACCTAAAGCTGGTAGATGGACTTGGGTGACGTTCATGTTGATTGTAGGGAAATCTGTCAAGGCCTTGAATATTTTGCAAAGCTTCTTAGAAATCGGCGATTGCAAGACAAAAAGAGGCTTCGTGGGTGTCTCTTCGTTAATTTTATTGATGAAGCTGTTCACTTTTCTATAGAGCTTGGATAAGTCATCGAAATGGGATGTCTCAAACTCTAATTCACTTTTGTAATCTATGATGTGGCTCAGCTCTGCTAGTGTTTCTCTCTTCTTCTGATACAACTCATTGTATAGCTTCTCAAGGTTACCGGAAAGCGGCTGTGCATTTCGAGATGGCTTGAGCACGAATATCAGAACCTTTTTACTCCATGAACTGAACAGAGAGAATATTTGATACTCATTGCTAATCATATGAAAGAGATAAGCTGTCGCCAGAGGAAAAGTGTCCAAATAATGCCCATTATCAGCCATGCTCAAAGACTTCAGGTCAAACCCATTCTTCAAACACTTTCCTAAAGCGCCCACTTTCGTACCGCTGAAGGCAACGGAGTTTCCAAGCTCCATTATGGCTCTCTCAGTTGGCTCGACTTGCGACTCATAAATACCTCTTGTATTAGGGTCTTGCAGAAGACTTCCAACCCTGTTTATCTCTTCCTGATAAACAATCTCAGGCATTGTCATCTTATAGAGATTGATCACCTTGGACCCGTTGGGTAAGACGCTGCTCACCTTCTCCACCTCACAATTCGGAACAGAACCATCTGGAAAACTTTGAGCTCTGAGATTCAAATATATCATGCGAGGTATGTGGAAGATAAACGACTGGATCTTTCCATCTATGAGAACGAACGCTCGAATATCTCCCGGTTGACTGTCCAGTTTGTATTGAAGAACTTGCCAAGTTGACCCAACAAGGCTCTCTGCCTGGTGACGTACAATGTTACCAACTGTCGATCTATGACTAGACTCAACGGAGTCACCAAACAACTGCTTGCGTCTGCTTCTGGCTTTCTGTTGAACTTTCCATTTGAGCTTTTGATATTGCAGAAACCCTTCATAATCGGATTCGGGTGATGGACAGGGGCCATTCATTAGGTTTATCTCTTCCTCAGTTAACTCTTCTGGTTCTTGATGTTGTGTCCTACGCTTCCGTGAGGTCACTTTCCCTACAATCGGTTTAGGGTAGGATCCATCCTTACCGAAGTCTTCAATATCTTTTACGATATCGATAGGGTTCTCTTTGGTTTTGGAGAAAAAACTAGAGAGATGAGACTGCTTTTGTTTGTTGTTTTGAGCAAGAATTCTTTTCTGTAGCCAGTCTGGATGAGCAACTCTTGGTACAGGATTCTCAACGTTTTGTAGAGCTGCTGGAATGGTGATGATTTTCTGTACAACTGATTCAAGACGCTCTCTGTAGTATTTCCAATCAATGATGCTTCTTGGATCAAAGTCGTCCAAATGAGGATCGAGTAGCCATTTCCTTAAAAAACTTCTTTTGGTAGAGAGTTCAGCTGAAAATATAGAAACCGGTACAGCTCGTTCAGTGACCGGGGCATTTAAAGGTTTCTCAGAAATAATGTACTTCACAGCCAAACCCTTGTCTTTCACCATCTCTGCTCCCAGAAACTCTCCTAGTCTCTTTGCCGTTGTAATTGAAGTGGATTTTTGACTCCCGTATTCCTCCAAACTTTTGCTCATGCTCTTATTCTCACAGATCAGCTCAAATAGGTCTTCATCTTCAAGGTTGCATCCTTTAGTCTCAAGAACATCCAGCCAACGATTCGCCACATTCGCAACGGCGGCATAACAACTCTCCAGTGTATCTCCCTCCAGAAACAGTTTGAAGATATCAGACTGGAAGTTTTTGATCAATTGTAACTCGCCACGTCTTTTCAGTTCAAAACCTTTCAATTCGGCCAGCGTACCGTCGTCATTGAAAACGGCATACCGCTTTTTCAAACCTTTCCCTTCTTCCTTAGAAGTTGGGAGAACCATAGCCTTGTAAGGCCCATCAACTTCAAAGAAGATCGAATTGTCACTTCTGGTTTCATACCTTTTGTTTATCGGGTCCACAAGCGTTTGGTATTGATGATTCGTAAACTTTTCGTGAACCAGATAATTAAGCATAGAGCAAGGGTAGGAAACAAAAACGCTCTTTCCATTTTTCAGATTGAAAGTATAGTTCTCTGGAAAGGAGCTGGGTATGATACACCAGATACCATCTGTATCGAGCTCAAGTGGTCTTCCTAACCTTTCAATCAATGATCTGGCCATCTGGATTATGGTTGCTCCAGTCAAACAAGTGATACCAGCCATCTCAATAGAATACCATCTTGATCCTTTTCTCATGACATACCCGTAGAAACTGTTTAGGATGACCTTGAAAGCCAGTTGCAAAGAATCGTAATAGACAACTCTTTTCAATGAGTCTTCCTTCTCTTGGGCCGTTTGGCTCCCTGCTTTCTTCTTCCAAGTTTTGGCAAGGCCTTTGAACTCATAACGCTTGTCTCTGAAATCCCTGACAGTGTTCACATAGAATGGGTTTTCCCTTTGGCATATAACTGATTCTCTTTGAACGGTCTCAGTTTGCTTAACTTTGTGATAGACTTTACGCGAGTAATCTTGAAGTCTCTTCTTGATATGGGAGACTTGCTCAGCATATGATAGATCCTCAAAAGTACGTCTGGGCTGGTTTTCCCATTTTGGTGGAAAAGTTTCATTCTGTAACGATCTCTTGACTAGTTGGTATTCGTCCATCTTTGCTGGAAAGAAGTCACCCCTCCATGCCCATGTCATTCTTCTATCACAGGTCTTACCTGGCCTATTGAAGTCACAAGCGGCACAATCTTTCTCAGTCTTCATGGAGTCCGGTTGTAATCGATTAGAGCAGATAATGTTAGGATACATTGATGCAACGTCAACGTGGTAAATCATCGGCTTCTCGTTTCTCTTTGGGTTCTCTTTCAAATTCAAAAGCTTGCTTTTGATTTCTTTATAGACTTCATCAAAGTTGGTTACATCTTCAAGCTTCTCTTTGCCCTCAACTGTGATGCTGAATTTCAATGCATTTTCGAGATCACCGACCAGCTCGTCAATGACGGTAGGATCGACTTTAAATTCATAGTCCAGATCCGATCGGAATACACCAGCCTCTAGAGACTCAACATGACCACCCACGTATGTCTCTGACTCCAAAAGATGTCCGTCATAGAATCTTTCGAGGGGTTCAACGTGCTTATTCGGAAGCAGGATATTGTTTGCATATGCCTGTACCATCAACAACATTTCACACAGGGTACCGGTACCTTTTCTCAGTAGTTCATCTGGGTTTAGTGGAACAATGATACCCAACGAAATAATGAAATTGTTGATAATCTTTTTGTATAAATAATAAGTTGCAACAGCATCTGAAACGGAGTACTCAGATAATAGCTGAGGTTTACTATAAGCGTAAGGTGTCATGAGTTCTGGATCCAACTCTGTTGGATTGTATCCTAGTTTTGACGTGGTGACCGCTTTCAAACCTTGAGAACCCTGTGGTAAGTAAGAGTCTCTTTTGACCCATCTGAAACAATCCATGTGTGCACAGTAAGTGGATTTGTATTCTCCTTCATTATCAATGGCGAAACCTATCTCATCATACATGTTCAAGTCATGAACTGCGGCCCTAGCTTCAACAAACGGCCAATCAAAAAAATCACCATTAAATGTTGCGATTATCTGCGGCTTGGCTTCTCTGATATGTTCAAAAAACCTTATTAGTGTTGCTTTTTCATCAGGTTCGTTGAAAACAGTAAAAAGACCAGGGTATTCTGCCTTTGGTGTGTACTCGAAGTCTTCAATATCCTCCGAGATAATTTCTCTATTGGTGATCAAAAATCCATCCCCATCGATCATGTACGATATCATCATCACTTGATCCGTTGCACTGTCTGGGAACTTCAAAGGTCTCTTTGTAGTCTCTATGTCGAATGCCAATATCGTTACGTCTCCGAAATCAATACGTTCAGGTATCTCCTGACATTCAATCTCTCCATGGTCAGCTGAGACTTTATACCACTTACCGACCCTCAAATCTTTATCGATAGAAACTCGCGTACAGTAGGGAACATCATGTTCTCTGATATCTTCAATGTAATCAGATACTTCGGTGACTTTATCTGTAGGTTTTCCGATGGAAAATTCATCTTTGTATCCAGTGTTGACAGCGGAGTATATCTCTTTGGTTTCTTTTTTGCTTTGATTTTCCTTAACAATAGGTTGTATTATTCTCTTAGATTCCATGAGATCGTTCTGGTTTGGAAAGCTGAGTTTTAGTAGAGATCTGCGAATGCCTATCAAATGATTTGGGATGGAGAGATCCTCTTTTTGAACCCTAACAACAGCCTTCACGTATGACTCCAGCTTCTTCTTTAAGTACTCCTCAACTTCCTCCTCCATACCAGGGGTACATGCCACATAGAAATAAGGATCGTATTGTATCGTAGCTTTGAAACTACCTCCATCGTCATCCAAAAAGTAGTAATCCACGCCTGAGACACCAGCAATGAAGTCTTTACTTGGAATAGTAGTCGCATGCATATTGAGCAGCCAACCTACTCTAGAAGGGCCTGCCTCAAACCTCTCAAATCCCATCATAGCATCAATCTGGTCAATTTTCTTAACCTCTTCCATCTTTGACAACCGATCCTCTCGCTGAGGTCTAGCTCCCGCTGACGGTGTATAGGCATCTCTCTTTGAATTCTTGACGTAATGAGCTGCTGATGAACCCTTAAACGGGGCCTTGGCTGGAATGGCCATGACTTGTTATTCAGAAATCGAAGAAATCAACTCCGGCAAATAAGGCGGGTCCTAGTCTCTCAAGGAATAAGCTCAGTATTGGTTGTGTGCTACAAATGAACCCAAAGACGCGTCTTACGCGTTTAAGCGCGAAAGCGAAAGCACGTCCCAATTAGGCACGTTATGATCACGTGATCATTTATTGATAGGGGCAGCAGGATAGAAGAAGCGCTTATAGATTCGATTGGATCAGGAAAAGAGCCCAGCAGCCTTCGAGCTGAGCTACCGCAAGCGCAATGTCGTACAATCCATACGCAAATATCGCAGACGGCGATGCCATACAGACAAACAGGTTGCACCAACCTCAACCTCAGCACGTTCCCGGTGCTCAGCAGCCTCACCCGCAACAGTCATCGTTTCAGCCTGCTTTCATCAACACTCAAGGACAACAGCCACAAGTACAGCAAGGCTCATTCGTGAACCCGATTGATAGCAATGCTTACACGGGCTTTTTCAACGACCCAAAGGCCGCTATGACGTTCCAAGTTGGACAGAATGCAATGCTCGCCGGGTCCCAATTCGTTGAACAGAACTTTCAGAAATACGTTCCAACTGGTGCGATCAAATCCTATTTTAAAGTCTCAAACTCATATGTCCTCTCCAAGCTTTGGCTCATCATTTTTCCCTTCAGAAACAAGAACTGGGCTAGAAGTTATAGAAGAGTAGATTCTGGACAAGTTGATGCCGCGTCAGAATCATATGCTTTACCCTTGGAGGACACCAATGCACCAGATTTTTACATCCCTTTGATGGGTGCAGTCACATATATATTGTTTTCTGCAATGCTTGCTGGGTTGAAGGGTGTTTTCCATCCCGAGGTGTTTGGATTTGAGACAAGTTCTACTCTTGCCTACTTGTTGTTAGACATCGCCATATTAAAAACTGGGCTGTATATGTTGAACATCAACTCTAACACATATGATCTTATAGCTTACACTGGATACAAATTTGTTCCAATCATCATCATTTTGCTCATCAAGAATGTCTCAAGCTTGAGGGTCCTCAATTGGACCGCCTATATATATCTGTTATTTGCTTATGGATTTTTCGAACTAAGGGCCATAAGATTCAATCTGTTTGGTGGTATCAACAATTCGACACAGACTTTGAGTTCTAAAGTTTTGAAAAACTCAAACTACTTTTTGTTCATATATGCCTTTGTGGTGCAAGGAGCATTGCTTTGGCTGCTAAGTTGAATAAGATTGTGTACAACTAGTCTACTTGTGAGCGTAATCATAAGCGTTCATTAATATCCCAACTTTTCAAAGCTTGCGTTTTTTTCTATCTTTTAACCGTAGTCTCTCGGTACAATCGGGACAGAACCACTTTCCCTTTGGAGGTTCTTTCAACCCGACACACTCATAGTGAAACCACTCATATTTACAATCATCATTATCACATCCAACCATTTCACCAAACGAGACTCTTTGACAAAAACAATACAGCTCATTCTCATCATCTTTCGATCCATCACCTCTTGGAGACTGAAGCTTTGCCATTTTCAAACTAGTAGATATAGCTGGCGTATATTCCAAACTTGGTTCTGGGGTCTTTGAGTTCTCAGCTCTTTGTCGTTTGAGTGGTCGAACAGTGGAAGCAATAGTTGGGGTACTTGCTTTATTCATACTGCTTTTTCTCGAGGCCTTTTTATTCTTGCCCGATGCCAGAATTGCGGAAGAACTCGATGGCATTAATGAAGCGGTATAAGCATCTGAGCCATTACCAGGTGTTCTCCCATCCATAATCGAGTCTGTAAGTGCATCTGTGGCTGCTCGTGAGGTCGTCCTACTGGAGAATATATCATCCTCAATGCCGAGATCCATGTCCTCCACAACAAGTAGCCCTTCTGCTCGTAGTTTCTCCATATCCGCCTCTAGTCTCACCAAATGCTTTGCCGTCAAAAAGAGGGCCGTGTTGGCAGTGATACACTTCTCCTTCTGCAACTGTTCTGCCTGTTTAAAGTCCTCCCGTATCTTGGGGTATAGCTGTACCTCTTTAGGATTCTTTGTCAACGATCCATGCTGCTTTATAAACTTGTGAATCACGCCGTCCTTCTGTGAAAGCTTCTTGCGTATTTCGTAAAGATTAGCATCACTGGTCCCCAACTCCGTCAGAAGATGCTGAAGCTCAGCGGGAAGATTGGATATGTCTTGAGTGTATTGGTCGAGAGTGGCTGCTGTATCCATTTTGCTACTGAGCTCGCCTTCGTTGATACCCAGCTTGAGTGTAGACGTTAAGTTTACAAGTAACTCAACAAACAAATCGATTAAATAATGTCTGAATATGGAAATTACTTAAAAAGGTAAGTACTTCGACTCTTTGTACTTATCGATCTTAACAATTATAATAGTACATTTGTCCTTGTATACAATGGCAGGAGAGAGGACCAGCTATCCCATGCGGGCTCTGTTCTCCATCTGCGCTTTCCATGGAGCGTTATTCAGCCGGCAATGAAGCTGAGCTTCACAATGATTCAGCCCTTATTTGCCCAAATTTCTCTCTCTCAATACACTATTTACTTTGTCTGGATCATGACCCACGGTATACTTCTCCCTTTCAATGGGACCTTTGTCATTCACACCATGCTTCAATGGAGATTTAACAACATTTCTATCTTCCTCGTCCAGAATCCCGATCGAGTCTCCACTACTATGCTTCTTCCCATCAAGTGTGCCCAAGCTCTCGCTCTTTAAACCTAGATTCATTTCTCCCTTTGCCTTCAAGTGCTTTTCAAGAACCAGAGCGTTCCTCGAATTGGCCTTGTACATCACCTCCACCAAATCTCCAACAATAGGTACAAGCCCCAAGAGAAAGTCGATAGCAATGTTAACAATGAACTTGATTTGGACATCCAACGGCAGCCCGCCGTCAACCGCACGAGCCTCTTTGAAAAGCATGAGAGAGAATACAATACCAGCTATATCACCAACAACTGGAACAAGCCCGACAATACCGTTCCATCCTATGCGATATCCGAAAACGTTGAAGAGCATATCCAAATGGTAGGCCCGTCTCAGAACTCTCCTCAAAACTGCTGCGTCATTTGCTGATATTCCCTCTGGAATGGCCTTTGGTTTCTTGATCTTCTTCACTTTAGTAGCCCCACTAAAAAAGGAGCTTTGCTCTATTTCATACTGTTGCTTCGCGTTAGTTAACAGTTAGCACCCCCTATGAACAAGTTGAACACTCACAGTATCATGGTAAGGATCTTCAGTGCCAAACCTGTTCCATTGGTTCTCTCTGAAAACCTGTATAATTTGTTAGCTCAGTTTTCTATCGTTCCAAAGATGTGATGATAACATACCCTTTGTGTCACGTATTTCAGCCCCCAATTGACGACAAACATTAGTTCTCACTCTTGACAGATGTTATAATTCCCGTATCACGATCTGTCAAGCTGTTTGAGTCCGGTCGTAACGCAAATCTGGGGAACCTTAGAGTTTTTATATCGCACACACGAGTTTCAAGAGATCCCGCATAGATAGCAACCTTGCAATCTGCAAGGTTAATTTTAGTGCCATAACGTTGAAAACGGAACACGCCGATCTACAAGTTGAAGAGTTTAAATCGATATATTAAAATACAATACAAGCCGTACTAGCATACAGTATTACTCAGCCTGGTGGGAGGTGTAAGACAGTTTGTAGACGCACCGAACAAATAAAAGGCGGAAACAAAAACGAAAAACTGAATCACTCCTTCTTAGAGTGGGTTCTCGCTGAAAAGACAGCAGGAGGAGGTGGAACGTCTGATTGTTCAATGAGCTTTGCCTGTAAGGCAAGACTGTAGTCTCTCAATTGCATATTCTCTTGCTTCAGGGCTTCAATTGTTTGCTGCAGAGCTTCAACCTTTGCAGCCTTCTCTTGTAAATCTCTGAATTCCTGTTCCTTGCGTTGTCTAAAGGCCCTTTGTGCCCTTCTATTCTGAGCTGCCCTCTTTGTGTCTGTTAATGGTCTACCATTACGACTAAGAGGAGGGCTAGAAGGGTCCGTTTCTAACGGTTTGGAAACGTTCGGCTCCTGTGGCTTAGGAACATTATTGTTCGAGACTGCAACGGCTGCTGCTGCCACTTCAAAGCTTTCGGGATTGGTTTGAGCTTGTCCCTCTAGCGTATCCTGTTGTTGTATTTGATTCAAAGACTGGAGAGCTTCACTCTGTTGTCTGCTGAAACTCGGGTCAATCTGCTCCTCGAGGGCTGATCGAACGTTAGTCAACGATGAAAGAATGGACTCAAATTAGTATAACATACCTCTCTTCTTGTCATCACCTGGCCAGCTGAAAGTTGTACTCATTTTTATCTATTATTCTGTTAATACGGTTTACTCAATCATTGGTGAAGGTCTAGTTGATGAGTGGGACAGCCGACGCCAACCATTAGTGGCATGAACCCTGAAAGGATCGTTGAAGACATTGACAAGAAATTGGGCTCCTCTAACATGAATGAACTCTCGATGCTTTCTAATCGCCATGTTCCAACTCATTACCTAATCTGCCTTCATAAGCAAAACAAGGAGATTATCTAATGAGCTCAACCATTTACAGACCAACACCGAAAAACAAAAACATCAGACTCGAAAAGTTTCAACCATCCTCCCACTAACCAAAGCAGCTTCCTCCTGAAAGGACATAAAAAGGTACTTACAATCCTTTGTACTATAGCTGAACGGAACTATCAACAAGGCTGGTTTCTTCCACGTTTTCTGACAAAGCGCTTACAACAAAATTTTCGCGATCACGTTTCTTTTTTCTCGAAGAATCAGTCCGTTTTAGGAAATTTTCTTCCGCTTTCACCTATAAACATTGATTGTACCAGCTCTGTCCGTAGAAATAATCATCTCGTATGGTTTCAGTATGAACGCAATGTCTGTTATCATGTCGTGATGTCTCTTGATAAGATTATCCTGTTCCTCACTCATAAGACCTTTGTTCTTTTTTCTCTTTTTCCCGAGATCCAGTTTAACTGTTTCACTGTCTGGAGAATACCTCTCAGTGACGATTCTCGAGTGTGGGCTTATCTGGGATACCGTGAAGATTGGTTTGACAGGTTTAGGCTCATTGCGGGATCCAACGTTTGCACCAAGTAAAATTTTCGACTCTTCCGGGTTGTAAACGTTCCATAGCACGAACTCAAAAGTTGGCGTAGCAGTTAAAACCCAAAACTTGCGTCTAGTTTCAAATTGTGTTTCTATAACCTTCAATGCGGTCATAGAGTTGTTTTCCTTTTGCTTCATATAGAGACTTTGTAAGTCGTTACTGAGAGCTGTTACTTCATTATTTTTTTCAGCGTCTTCAATGTCAATCAAACTGAATTTATTAAGGTTGTTTGTCCCTGTCGATCTGGTTAGCATTTCCCTCAAGGTCCCACTGCTAACATCAAAGATGCACACATCCAAATCTCCCGAGCCACCAATAACTGTAACAAAGCGTCCCTTCTTTCGGTTCAAATGGTAGTCCTTTGAACAGGACACCAATCTTGTGATGGGGAACCCGAGCTTGAAAGCCCACGCTTTCAAGTTAATCCGGAACCTTAGATCCCAAAGGCTCATTACACCTTTTGATGTACCAATCAAACACCAACTATCATCATCTGACAAAGTGAAAGCCGTGATATAACCATGTAACGGGTTGTTCTTCAGCTCAAAGATTTGACTCATGGTTCTAATATCAAATGCTATGATGTTGGAGCGAGATGTGACAGCATAGAAAACACTGGTTTGTTCCCTATGACCAAACCCCAAATCTACCAAGTACCCATCTGCTATCTTTGTTTCTCTTATTATTGTCACTCCGTCAATACGGTGTGTCTTTTTCGACGTGTCAAAATTGACCGCCATTATTCTCACGTAACCATCTTTACTGGAGACACCAAAACAGTTGTGACTATGAATAAACCTGATCTTCGTAATTGGGCTATCTAACTCGACTGATAGCAAAGGCGAGTGAGAAACGTTGCTTTCCAATGTGGACGTGTCCCATATTTTCAAGCACCCGCGATCATCACCAGTGACAAAATAACTATGGTCAGGAGCGACATCAATAGAGTTCACGCTAGACTTGTGATCCCTAAGATGGGAGACCAAGCTACCTGTAGGAGTCCAAGTTTTTGAAAAGCTCAAGCCAGTCACCGTGACAAGTTGGCCAAACTCAGGGAAATCTCCCAACATGGGTTCGAGCTTCACGGAATTCAGGAATCTTATTACATACGGGTCCTTTCCAGTATAGCTGTTGGTGATAATCGAAGACAGCTTATGATGGTCGGTAAGCTTATGAACATTCGTAGAAGGATTCTCGTGCCTTTTGGAGGATGACTGCATCTCTCCGTAAGCAATTTCTTCATTAGCCTTGATCGAAGGTGTAGCTTTGGGTTTACCCATGATCAAAGACCTTGCAAAGTCATCAGAACGGCGTGCTTGGCTAGAGACCGAACTAACATCAGCTTCGCGAGCAGTTTGATGACTCTGTTCATCTTGTGAGTTATCTGTACCAAGGCGATCATCAACAGGTTCGAAATTGTCTTCAAAGCCATGAGTGAGAGGTTCGGAGCGAAATTTTGAGTCAAAAAAGACATTTTTAGGCAGTACACCAAGTTGTTGAATATAAACTCCCCCCTGCTCGTCAAAATCATTCACTGTTGTCCATGAGCTAGATTTGGAAACTCTGTAGATGTATTCCCGTAAATCAGCAATCTTCCAAAGCTCCTGCTCACCAAGTCCTGATGATTTGAGTCTTTCAACCCATGTGATATCTTCGGGAGATAATGGGATTTCATTCTTACCCAATATTATCGAGGTGGAAGGTTTTGCTTTTGATCCACTCAAGCTTGAAACAGGGTTAGCCACAAAATCAAGGCCCTTATTTCCAAAAACATCGATTGAAGGACTCTTAGCTTGCTTCCAGAACAAAGTTTTCTCGGCCCTTGAGCACCACGTTGATGCCAAGTTGTATGCCGAGCGAGATACCGACCTTCTACATACCGAGTACAAAGTCTCCCAACTGAAATCAGTGACATCGTACTCGATATATGGTCTTATTATTGGATACAGCATGCAGTAAAGATCAGCAAGTGAAAGCTTGTCGGCAATTGTCACAACTAGGGATAGTGACGATTGTTTTATCCAATCGTTAGGGTGAAGTAGCAACTTTGATACCGTGCTCAACAAATCCCACGTGAAATCTCTTCGTATAAGACCGAGCTTCGCGAGATCCTCAAACACATGTAGCACTTTGATCACAACGAGTTCTTCTGGGTCCGATAACGTTTGAACTAGAAGCGGTAAAATGTAATGCTCTAGACTCGTTGTGCCAACATATATCGACAACCCGACCACTGCCTCCACAAACGCTGCTCTGAGCTCAAAATTTTTATCATTGAGATATGTTATGAGATGACTGAGTATCAAATCATTTGTCTTATCCTTACCGAAAAAAGAGCAAAGTGGCAAGATATTTCTGAGTAGCGCAATCTTCACTGAACAATCCATATCAGTTAAAACCGAAATGGCAAATGTTTCAAAGTCAGCAGAGATACTCTCTTTTGATGTGTCAAACAATCCAGAAGGCGTCATTCCCCCGTTTTCTGTTTCAGGATCAATAGATGTCTCTAGGACATTGTCCTTCATGATTCTTCCCATGTCGAGGAACTTTAACGAGGTTTGTGCAAGATACGGCAAACACGTGGCAAAAGTCATTCGAACAAAAGGGGAAGCATTCATCAGCATGTGAGATAGACGTGGAATAATGTAATCTGGAAATAATGAAACATTGACCGGTCCAACCGCATCGACGAGCTGTAATAATTGAGTCAATGTCTTCAATGCCGCAGCTTGGACATTGATCGAATTGTCATCCAAAAGCGATATAATATAAGGCAAGCACCTGTCCAGCTTCCCTTCATCATGGATTCTTTCCGCGAAGGCTAATATTAGATCCAGAGCCTGAATTTTGGACGACTCCTGGTGGACATTTCGTATCGACGTACAAATGAAGCTTAAAATCACAAGAGCGCTGTCATTTGTTCCGCCTTTGATATTTGAGGTGGATCTCAATATATAGCTCTTCGGTATGCCTGGAAGGGACAGTCGTATAGGTATGAGCTCTCCTTGCTGGAAATTTCTTGCACGTTCGTTTCCATTCGCCGGGCTTGAATCGTATTCCAGCCCCAGAAAAAATGCAATTTTGTCAAAATCAGTGTAAAGCCTGTTGATTCTGGTGTCACATGTATAGACTTTGCTTTTGGAGCTAAATGGTATCGTTTCATTGAAGCTTTTCAAATACTCATAGATGAAACTGTAGAAATTAGAAGGAAAAACTGACTCTCTATATTTCGTGAGGTACCCCTTTGCAGAGAGCCTATCTTTAGGATCAAGACTTATCATGCTCTCGACGAGTTCCCTAACTGTCTCATCCCGGATACCAGAAAGATCAGGTACAAATTCACCCCTTCTATACTTATAAAGTTGTGAAAGAGTGAATATAGGCGAGCCTTCGAGAAATATTTCTGCAATCACGCATCCCAGGCTGAAAATATCCATTGCCTCGGTTGCCCTATCGACCTTAGGATCAATGGCATGGCTCTTATCATCATGGCTTAAAAATCTCTCAGGTGCCAAATAGCAAGTTCTTCTCTGAGAGGAGTCAAAAAAGAATGAAAAACTTCCTGGATTGTCTTCAGGAAGATATACGGGCTTGAAAGGTGCAAAATCACTGAGCAGAACCCAATTCCACGAAGTTACCAGTATATTTTCCGTTTTAATATCACCATGAGTAACACCTCTTTCATGACATTCGCTTAAAGTATTCAAGAGCTGGAAGGCAAACCACTTCTTCTCAATATCCTCCAAAAAGGGTCTGGTACTGATTCTGTCATAAACATTGGACTTCACAAACTGTCGTATCATGTATCCTGCTCTCTCCGTTTCAATGATTTTAAAATAAGGTAAGGCAGACGGAACATTGGCCAAACGGCTCTTGCAGTCTTGAAGCGCCCGGTACCAGTGGCCCAAGTCCATTCCTTCATTAGGCTTGATAAACACTTTGACAACAATAGCGCCATCGGGATCGTTGGCCTTCACCGTTTTAAGAAACCGCGATGTTCCTATCTGTTCCCTGTATTGGATCTCATCTAGAACATCCACGTAAGCTGAGACAGCTATCGAGGGCGCAGTTGGCGCCATGAGTGAGAGCTGTGCACCCATCCTCAATGCTCAGCAGCTTGCGAGTCGTGGATCTCAAATCTTTCGAGGAATATGAATGATTTGACAATGAGTTTATCAAAGGTGACACTTACTGATGCGCGGGCTTCTTAACCGCAAAACACTACAACTTGTATCAATAACGAAGGCACACAACTCAGTTATGCAATCAAAGCCTATTTTTGGAATACAAAGTTCCTAGCCTCTCTATTTTGAATGACTCCACCTCTTCGTGTATCAAAATTTTATAGTCATTCAAACTCGTTGTAATGCCTTCAAAGCTAAAGTCGAAAACTTCAGGTGAGACGGGCTCATCGCTCAAATCTCTCACTGACTTCAAAAACGGATGCGCAAGCGCCTCATTCACTGTGTATCTGGCACTCGAGTCCCAGCATAATAATCTTCCCAAAAGGTGATGAGCACTATCAGATGCGTAGGGGTAAACCTCGCACCATGGCATGGCCCTATATTGAGGATTGGGAGGGCTAAACAAATCCCATGCTGCACTCGTACCATATTTCAATGGTATATCTCTCGGTGGGGTTCCTAGAACTTTTAATATTTCGGTTGCCTGGTGGATCTGATCATTGCCAATGAAAAGAGGTTTTCGACCGTAAAACTCTCCAAAGATGCAGCCCACTGCCCACATATCGACTGCTTTTGAGTAGTTCCTTCTACTCAACAAGAGTTCCGGTGCTCTATACCATCTTGTAGCAACGTAGTTGGTTATACCTTGAGGTTTTTGTTTCATATACTTTGGAGATATCCCTCTTGCTAGACCAAAATCACAAATTTTAAGAACTCCCTGTACGGTCACCAATATGTTGCCGGGCTTCAAGTCACGATGTATGACATCGGCTGAATGGATATATTTCAATCCGCATAGAATCTGATACATGAAACTTTGGATATGGAAGTCTGAGAATTGGACGGATGAATGGATCACTCTGGCCAAGTCATAATTTGCAATCTCTTGAAAGCAGTAGAGCCCATCATATGGGGAGCAATAGACAATATCCAAATCAATCAAATTGATGATCTTCAGAAGTTAGTACAACGAAAGAATAAACAAAAATAATGAAAGGGTGTTGTGATACATTTCTATGACCTTTGAAGAATCTCATCAACTTCAACTCCCTAACTGCTCTTTTCAACAACACTTCCTTGGTGAAAATGTTTGAAATCTTCTTTATTGCCAAATGAACTGGTCGTTCTTTGTTGGAGAGATCAATAGCAGAGCACACAGTACCATACGATCCTTTGCCTAATACAGCCTGAACATGATATCTAGAGTCGATGTAGAAATTGGCTTTATCATACACCAGATATCCCGGCTTTGTGTTTCTTTGAAACAGTCCTCCCTTAGCCCCGGCTGTTATGTTGGTAACATTTGTATTGTTGCTGAGGATGGTGGTCATCACGGTCGCTCGTAGGACATAAATTGGTTATGCCCTTTGCAATTGTGCCGGCCTTGAGTTTGAGACTTGTAAACCTCCGGTTTCAAATGCCAGGCGAAAACAAAAGTCTAAGGCTAGTACATAGTCTGTTCCAACCCGCTCAGATTTTGAAAAGGGGATCGGCTACTCAATGCGTTGGTGGTTTTGTGGTTTTGTGTCACAAACTGAGATGCCGATTCATTACTGCGCAGCGTGCGGGAACCATAAACGAAATACGACCAGTCAGCTGACCAGTCAGCTGACCATACCTCCTCGGTTTTTGGATTTCTTTAACGTACACCTCTGTTTAGCGGCTTGAAAGTTGACACTATCAAGTTTAATAGGCGAAGGAGACTTGCTTCTAGCAATCCCAAGGATTATACGGTAACCAGCCTATTTTTTTTTTTGATCATTCCGCAATTGAAAGGATCGATAGGGATGTACTCTGCACACCCCAAGCCAAGGCTCTCCTCCACCAAGAGCTCCTTGTCCCACCTGAGGTTCAATCAACGACAATCACCGAGACGATTAGCCTCTGTCGTATCTCATAGCGATAAGGATGAGCCTCTTTTCCACAAGGAGTGGCCACAGCACCAGAACCCTTCACCCTATGACATATTCAACATTAGGTCATCGGAATTTGACCCGAATCTCCTGAAGAAAAAGTACTACCAGATCGCCAAGATCTATCATCCAGATATATCATCCAAAAGACACCTTATAAGTCACACAGGTATCCCTCTTACGGATGAACAAAAGAATGAGCGTTTCAAACTCCTAACGGAGGCATATACACTTTTAAAAGATTCAAGAAAGAAAGCCATGTACGATCAGTACAAGATGGGCTGGGGGACGACATCCCACAACTTGTTCAATCAAAGCCAAACCTCTGCGAATACTGGTGCAAAATCGTATTCTTATGATTACAGCGATCACAGGTACTGGAACGCAAGCACGTGGGAAGACTATCAAAACTTGAGAGACATGAACGATCCGGCTTTGAAGAATGACAAGATGAAAGCACTTGCCGGTATAGTGTTCATAATAGTTGCAGGAGCATCACTCCAAGGCTGGTACTTTCTCAACAACATGGAGCAGCTTATGCTTCAAAGACAAAAGGTTCACGATGACGCTGAAGCAGATCTTATGTGCGCCTATCTCAACTACGGGCTTGATACATCGAGAATCTCCAGGTTGAGGAGATTCTTATGGTTTAGATCATTTGGACTTTATAGGGAAAGAGAGTCCCTCGACCGCAGTGCCAAGGAGAATGATGCTTTGTTGAAAGAGGTTGTGGGTGTTGAATGAAGTGGTTTATAGGGTTTGAGCGAAGGAGTTTTTTTGGTCGGTTGTGGGAATATGGTTATGGTATTATGGGATAATTTTAAGATGATTGTTTTAAGTCATAATTAGTTGGTGATGTTATTCCCTGATTCGTAGCTCTATTCGTTTAGTTTGCGTATCCGGTCGCGAAACTTATATATATGGCTGATCTCGAACGGCTCCCAAATAACCTGTAGTCAAACCCGATCATAGAATAAGAGCTCCTGAGTACAGAAGATCTAAGCAACTATAGACAATACAGCATGGATTTCCTGAAACCTGAAACAGTTTTGGATTTACAAAACATTCGAAACGCGCTCGTTCGAATGGAGGATACAATCATCTTCAACTTTATTGAAAGGGCCCAATTCTACACGTCTCCATCTGTTTACGAGCCTAATAAGTTCTCAATTCCGAATTTCAATGGATCTTTCTTAGATTGGGCATTAGTCAATATGGAAAAGATACACTCACAGATTAGAAGATATGAGTCTCCAGATGAAGTTCCATTTTTCCCAGATGAAATCTTGGAGCCATTACTACCTTCGATTAACTATCCCAAAATATTAGCCTCTTATGCTGACGAAATCAACATTAACAACTTGATCAAGGAGAACTACATCCAGCATATTGTTCCTCTTGTCAGTGCCGGTGAAGGCGAACAACCGGAGAATCTCGGCAGTTGCACAACGTGTGACATTGATAACTTACAAGCACTCTCTAGAAGAATACATTTCGGAAAATTTGTTGCAGAGGCCAAGTTTCAAAACGAGAGAGAAAAGTTCACAAAGCTGATCAAGGAAAGGGATGTGGAGGGCATTGAGCACGCTATTACAAATGCCGATGTGGAAGCCAAAATTCTTGAACGTCTCGTTGAGAAGTGTAGAGTTTACGGGACAGATCCAACGTTAAAATGGAGTCAAAGCCCGCAAAGTAAAGTCAGTCCAGAGTATCTGGCCAAGATTTACAAAGATTGGGTTATCCCACTAACTAAGAAAGTGGAGGTTGATTATTTGTTAAGAAGACTTGAAGATGAACCAGAGTCAAGTTCCGGTTAAAAATGAAGAGTAAAGTTTCTATATTCAAATCTGATTTGATTCAGGGTCAATGTGCAACCGCCTCATCTCATCATCATTCTATTAATTATAAATCGTTAACCTAATGCTCTAATGGTAACTTCGAATGCATAAAATGTAGCAGCGTTTGCCGGTGCAGCTCTTAACATTGTTGGAACGAACCCTTTGAAGAACCCTCTAATACCATTGCGGTTATAGACAGCCACTATAACGTCTTTCATCCCTCTATATTTTGGAGTATCAAGACTATCAGTTTGTAATTTCGTCTTGATGAAATCAACGGGATATGAAGCTGCCCACATACAATTACCAGCTAATCCACCGTATAAACACATTTTCCAACCTGGTATCTCCTTCCGTTCAACGTTATTGATCTTCATCTCACGACCAACGAAAAACTCAAAACTCATAAAATATATCCCAGTCCCCAACCCACGTATCAATGTAGGTACGTATCCTTTCATAATACCCGAGAGTCCAGCTCTTTGATAAATTTCTCGTGTCATTTGAATGGTACTTGCATTCCCTGTGATCTGCATCTGTAGTCTTGAACGAATATGTTCAATAGGGCTAGCAACTATGGAATTAGCAAACCCAGCGGCAGTACCCGCTATGTAATACTGCCAAAGATCTAATTGGTTTTTGTTTTTGAATACAACACGCTTCATATACTCGTTGACGGCAAATTGGATAGAAACACAAACACCAACACCTATGAGAGGCGCCATTGTTCCTTTATAAAAAGCTCTTGCACCTTCAGTTTTCATCAAAGATCTCGACACATCAAGCATACCGTTGTATTTCCCCAAAGCATCTGATTGTAGCCTCACTTTTGTCGTATCGAAAGGCTGGCCAACCAACACTTGAGCAACGCCGCCCATGGTTCCAGCGAATACGTCTTTTGCGATTCTGACTCTGTCAAACTCCAAACCAGCTTGCCGGTGTTCGTCAAACCCCAAGAATGCAATCTCATCTCCAAACATAAACTCCTCGGTCATTTCCAAAGTAGCCTACAAGCTGTTGAACCTGGGTGGGCTCAACTGAGTGCAACTGGGTTCAACTGAGTTCAACTGGGTTCAACTGGGTTGTGCCTGGGTAGGGTGGTGAGTGTGTATATAAGAGAGAAAGAGGTTACACCCCTGCATCCTGATTTGAAAATGTTTTTTTTTTTTCTGTTCACACGAGAGTGTGTGATCGGTGGCTATCAATCAGTTGAGCAGTGGCCACCCACCCAAGCTGCAAAAGCAAGAGAGAGGCGTCGGCTATCATTGCGCCTCTCGGACAGAAAAACATCTCGGAACACAACTTCCTGGCTTGAAGACAGCTGCCAAAATGGATCCATCATGAAATCAACTAGCCAGATGACCCCTTGTCAAACGCAATGGATTCTTCTATAAATGGAGTTGAAGGATGCCTAGTCTATTTATTGTACGGGCCATTTGGTTTTCGCTTTCTCTGATAACGGTTTTCAGCTACGCGGGTGGGCTATTGTTACTCGGACATAAAAACGGTAACAAAAATATAAAAAAAAAATAAAAAAAAAAAAAAAAAAACAGTTTTGACAGCACAATGCCGCGCGTGACAAGCAGATAAAAAGTGCCGTGTTTTGATTTGGTGAGCGGGTTAATCAAAACATTAGGAGGAAAAAAAAAAAAAAAAAATGAAGCCACAGGAAAAATAAATAATTTTTTAAAAAAAAAATATTCCGATGCGGGGAGTCGAACCCCGGTCTGCTCGGTGAAAGCGAACCGTGCTAGCCGTTACACTACATCGGATTTCAACAAAACGATAAACCTCAACGTTTTATAGGCTAAGCCATACAAATATACCCATTTTCGGCCATTCTCGGCTATTTTTGGTATTTTGGGCTATTTGGAAGGCATTGGAGCGTGAAAGCACTTTTCATAGCGCTTTAAGGAACAAAATAACCATTCCTTGTGCTGATTCCAGCCAGTTTCATCTTAGGAGCCTCGATTTTTACCTATTTTGGAACATTTCAGATACACAAAAATGAAAACAGAGATCAACGGGCAACAACAAAAACAACAACAACGGAAAAACAAAAAAAAAAAAAAAAAGGCCAGCTCAGGTAGAAACAAAGTCGAGAATTTTACGATCTCAAGATCAACGCTGAGGATCCTTTCAAATCGCGATACGCCCATTGGTCATCTCTCTTCAGGGCTCTCCGTCATTCTTTGCATATTCCTCGCTTGATTCAATCAATTAGCCCACGTTCAAATCTGTGTGCGACGCCCTCGAAAACTTGGAGATAGTCTAGTTCTCGAAGCGTATCGACGCGCATTATCAATTGGTTTCGAGTAATTGTCTCGTGAGATTATTGAACCTAGTTAAAGAATCATTCCTGCGGGCATAATTCTCACCAGTGGTTGGCTAAAAACTCTGCCCCTAATCGTCAAGGCATTATAGACACCATGGTGTATGTGGATAAGGACATAGAGTCCAATCTCAAACTCGAGGCGAAGAAGAACAACTCATCGAGTTTTTCCAAAACAGCAGCCATTCTCAATAAACGGAAGGGGTTTTTGATATTTGTTCTCAGTGTTTTATTTCTCTCCATTTTCACAAGTTTCCCATTAGTACCGCATTTCAGTTTAACGGGTCCCAAAGTTGTAATCATATTGGCTGCCAATGAAGGTGGTGGTGTTCTTAAATGGAAAGGGGCCCAAGAGTGGTCTATTGAAAGATCATCTATCGCCAATAAAAGGGACTATGCTAAAAGACATGGCTATGAATTGGCAATAAAAGATATGACGATGAAAAAAAGATATAGTCATGAATGGAGAGAGAGTTGGGAGAAAGTTGATATTTTGAAACAAACCTTTAGACAATATCCAAATGCAGAATGGTTTTGGTGGCTGGACCTCCATACATACATTATGGAACCACAAATATCCCTTGAAGAACATATTTTCAACAGGTTAGACAACATCACTAATAGACAACTAGATGATTTTAACCCTTTGAATTTGAAGAAAGATGCCCCATATGTTGACTACAGTTCTCCAATAGAACTTTTAATTACCCAGGATTGTGGCGGATTCAACTTGGGATCATTTTTAATCAAACGCAGTATTTGGGCAGAAGCGTTGTTAGATATTTGGTGGGATCCTGTTTTCTACGAGCAAATGCACATGTCGTGGGAACATAAGGAGCAAGACGCCTTAGAGACTCTATATAGTTCTCAATCATGGATTAGAGAACGGACAGCTTTTCTACCTTTGAGGACTATCAACTCTTTCCCACCAGGCGCATGTTCCGAACAGGCTAGCGATCCACGATATTTCTACAGTGAGAAGGACCGCGATTTTGTGGTCAACATGGCTGGTTGCGACTGGGGTAGAGATTGCTGGACAGAGATGGAGCACTACAAGGCTCTCAGCAAGAAACTCCAGACTCCGTGGTACAAATTCTGGTGAAGTGTATAATCTAATGATGAAAGGGAAAAAAAAAAAAAAAAAAAGAATTAACAATGTGTAGGAATTTAAAAAAAGTTTGTAAATAATCTCTTTCAACAAAAGGCAGGACGTTAAGTACTGCAAAGGGCCGTCCGCAGGTCCCTTCTTCGCTGGTCAATTCTCACTATAAGAACCCTTTCAGAGCTTCATATTAGGGAGCTGGTCTTCCAAGTTCGTTTTCCTCTATGAGCCCTGTTAGGCAGAGATACTTGGGCAGTCCAGGAACACCAAATTACGCTGACATCCCTCCTCCAACTCCGCTCCCTGACGACTCAGAGTACGAGGACTTCCAACAGCAGTTGTCAGCATCGAGCTCAGGTGTGAATCTATCGAGTTATAACTATCCATATTCTCATCTCCTATCGACGACAACTGACGTTCCACCAGATCGCTCGTCTTCAACCACTGGCAAACAGAATTTGAAAACTATTGGATTGAACTTCTTGAATGCAAGACAACACTTGGCACTTGCCCTATGTCGTGATGTCGTGCTTTTGCCACCGCTATTCCATAGTATCAAATGTTTCAGACAATGTTACCTTCAAACAATGGAGCCGATCATAACAGAATTGGATTATATCCATATGCTAACTACACCTAGCCCTTCAGAGTATCTATTAAGTGGGATTTGGTGTCTCGTTGCCGCGTATCTGTCCTACTCTGTGATTGATGGGTTAATGGTGAGATGGATCGTCACTTATCAAACATCTGCAGCGATTCTTCGCGTGCTTTCAATGTCCATGTTCTTGATCACTATAGAGCAAGGTGCCCTATCAATCTTTAGCCCCGAGGGCTCATATTCTTTACACACTTGGATCTTGATATCTTGTGTATTGACCGTTGCCTATATAGTGCAAAATTTCGTGACGAGTAATCTGGATTTGAAAGATGGGTACAAACCGAGAACGATTGATTATTACAACATTGCTGTTTTCGCCGTGGTGCCCATTGGGTTGGCAAGTTTTGTTTCGATGGTTGGACTATTAAGAGCGTTGCTCATCATAAGGCTTGACCTTAACGGGAAGGAATTATTGGAAGGATTTTGATTTCTTTGGGTTGTGTGATTTGTATAACTAGTTTTTGCTAATGAATTCGCTACAAACACTAGAAATTTTTCTCATTAGGCTGAAAACAAAAGCTTGGAAAGTCTTTGTGAGTTGCAAAATGGCTTATGGATAGTTTTTATACTTCGCGAACTCATTCTGTATAATTACACATCCAAACACCTTTTTTTTTTTTTTTTTTTTTCTCTCTTGTCTTTTCCTGTTTTTTACGCGGAAAGTTGAATGAATCTTGAATATTTAGAAAGTTGATTATTCGATTGATATACGGAAAGGATAGCGAAAGTGGGTGCCAAAGATGGTGACTACTATCATGGGGAAACCCTTCCGTGCCAAAGAACTCGTCTCATTAGGCCTCAAGTCCAAGTTTTATGGCCTATCGAAACACAACGCTGAGAGAATCTGTGCCAAATTGGGATTATATCCAAAGATGAGAATCCATCAGCTCTCTGAACAACAAATCCTTGGTATAACTAAAGAATTATCACAATTGACGATAGAAGGTGACGCTAAGGCCATTATGCGCCAAAATATTGCCTTGAAGAGAGCTACAGGGTCTTATCAAGGTATGAGACATGCCTTAGGTCTTCCTGTACATGGTCAAAGGACAAGAACGAATGCAAAGACCGCTAGACGTTTAAATAGAATAGAGAGAAGGGCATTCACTACAGATGCTAGGTCCACAAAGCATACCGGGTTATTTGCTGCTGTTAAAAACTTTTTTAACCCATTGCTATAGAAAACTTTTTGACAACCTATTGTAAATAGAAATGATGAAACGTTCATTTTCCTAAAACATTATACCCTATAGTCATCTTGAAATGGTTCCCATTGTTGTAATTCCATTATGTGTCTCATCGTTGGTCTGCCATGAGGACAATTCCATGGCTTATCCAATGTCCCTAGGTGTCTTACTACTTCAGACATAGCCTTCATAGAGAGATGTTTCCCAACCATAATCGATTTCCGACAAGCCCTCATGGCAAACATGGATCGAATCTTGGAACAACGAATCGTAGATGTTGTACCAGTGTTCTCTTTCACTAAATGCACTAATTCATTGAAATCGGAAACATCGAAAACTGTTCTTTTCGAAATCGGTAACGATACAAGTTTAATCTTTGTACCTGGAGTTGCTTCTTCATCGATTTCAATTTGGAACCCATTTTTCATAAAAACATCTTGGTGATCTAAAACAACTAATTCGTCAAGTACGTTCAACTCAATTACTTGCGGAACAACAAGCCTTTGGCTATCAAACACTGTGTTTTTTTGCAAATTCTCAAAATTGTATTTTTCATCTGATGCATGTTGATCAATGATGAAAAGGTCTTGTTTCCCATGTTTGGTTCTTTTCACCAGGATAAACCCCAAATTAAATTGACCCACTATTTCCATCTCTTGAAAATCTCCCTTGGATACCGTTAACGTTAGGTAATTCTCAGAATCTGCTTGATTCTCAAGATTATCAATTGAAAGCTGTTTCGCCTTCTCTTCATCGCCATTGTCATGAATTTCTGCAAAGACTTTAGGAGTAGTAATGCAAGTTTCAAAGATCAAAGGTGTTGATTTTTCTTGTTCGGTGTATTTTTTAAACTTTTGCTTCCAATCCCCACCACCATCTATGATTTCATCCTCCATAATAGCTTCACTCTTATCAAATTGCCAATCAGGTTCAGTTTGTGGTGTACTTTTGAAATTATTCAAGGCTTCATCGTGATCAGACTGGTCAGAAATTTCAGAATCACAATGGCACGTCTCATCTTGGGGAGTTACAGCTGACCTGGAACCTATAGACCTGTTTGATACAGGTAGAGTCGCCTGTTTTAATGTGTTCTTAGGTGCCTTTGGAATTGTAGGATTAGCACCATTTCTATAACTTTTTAGATCGCTAAGATTGGCCAAACTTGATCTTTTGGAGACATTGCCGGATATAGAAGATGGCTGCCTTGGTGATTGTAATAGATTCGTCTGTTTCTTTGGTTCCACCTCCTCCACCACCACCTCCTCCTCCTCCTCCTCTGACTGGTCTTCCTCTTCCCCTTCTTCCCCTTCTTCTTCTTCTATTTCAGAGCCTGCCTCCACCTCTTCGGATAGTATCTGGTCAGATTTGTCCTCATACTCAACAAGTTTAGGTCTTTTGATAATCTCGGAATCACTATTTATAGCTCTCTTCTTTGTCCCTGGAGAGTTATCCTTTTGATCTGCAGAATACTCAAATATACTTATGTCAGGCAGTGAAGTTTCCTCTTCCACATCTTCAACAATGGGTTGAACATTTCTCAAAGTGTCAATGATCTCTTTACTATCTGTATTTCTCGGTAAGGACATATCTTGTTCATCAAAGTATTCAATGAGACTTGTTCGAAACTCCTCAATGACATATGATTCATTATGTATCAATATTGTTCTCTTATCAGGTGTCACATTGATATCCAAATATTGTGTATCCATTTCCAAATTCAATATGATCACAGGGAATTGAACATTGTTATAACTTTTATAAACTTCATTAATCATTTTGGCCATTTGTTTCAATTCCACTGGTCTTTTGTTGATATAGAATGATTGTCTATCAGTAGCTGATCTTCCATATCCAAATGATGTTTTTGAAATGAACCCATTTATCTTGATATTATAATCATTTTGAACGTTACGGATTTTAAGTTTCGCCTTATAACGATTTAAATCCAACTTGATATCAATTGGTTGAAGACCATGCATCCCATTTGAACCGTAAACGCTAATGATGTTATTTTTCAAAGAACCTGAACCTTGTGAGCTTAAAACCAATGTTTTTTTACCCCTTTGTGAAGCATTAAAGACTGAAAATTTGATATTCGTATTGATCAAAGTGTAACTCTGTAACATTGATAAACATTTGTTGAATTCTCTCTTATAGTTTTTCAATAAATCCTTTTTCCTCACTGGTAAATTGTGGAATAAATCCTTCACTATTATTGTAGTTCCCTTTGATCTTGTACAAAATTTCCTTTCCAACACTTGACCAGATGTAGCAAAACTTAACATTGTAGCCTTTGGGGATTCCTTTGTGGTAATTATTTGCAAATTAGCTATTGCACATAATGAACTTAAAGCTTCACCTCTAAACCCCAACGTGTTTATTTCTTCTAAATCTTCAAAAGTGGATAGTTTTGAGGTGTAATGTTTTAATGCTATTGAATCATAATCATTTGGATCTATCCCATCACCGTTATCACTTATTTCAATGGAATCAACACCATAGTTTTTAAAATTAATCTCAATTTGTGTAGAATGGGCATCAATACTGTTTTCTATCAATTCTTTCACCGTTGTTGCCAAATCCACAATGACTTGACCTGAAGTTATTCTATGAATGTCTGATTTCTCAATGTTTTTGATCATTTTGTTTAGTTTGTTTAGTTTGTTTACTTATTTGTTTACTTATTTGTTTCTTTGATGAAAATTTCCTTTAAATTCATATAAAAGCCAAAAAAGCCATGATTATAAAACCAAATTATTCTAATGGAGAATTACTATTGACTCCAAACAACTTATATTTCACATTCCAACAATATTTGATAACTTGGTTAAATATAATTACAAAAGAACGAGGTTTATACAGTGAAGATAGTTTTGAAATACGTAATTCGTTTAATCTAAGATGTCCATTCCAACGACATCCAAAAGTTATTGAATGGCAAAATGGGTTGATTAATGATCTTATTGATGATTTGATGTTTAAAAATATCAAACGGATTCAATTGGTGATTTTCATTGAATCAACAGGTCAAGTCTTGGAGAGATATACTTTAAATCTTGAAGAATTCTTACATGTTCCCTTGGAACTATACGATAAGACTATAAAAGATTTCCCTTATGATTGGAAAGAGATACATGATGAATTTAGAGGTAATCTTTATACCCTTTTGGTGGAATTGAGGAAATTACCACAATTAACCGTTAATTCATTAACTTATAAATATACCATATCAGTCGAAACTGCAAATGTCTCGTTGAATTCAAATTGGATTCTTGATAAAGATGATGCTGATGATACTAATACTAATGATGATGATGATAAGGATGAATTGATAACACCATTACAAGTTATTGATATTGGTCCAATCATTGTTTACTCATCGATTCAACGGAAAATCACTCCAAATTCATAATTCTTTTCAAATTTTCATACATGAGATAACTGATGGAAACGGCTGGACACACTTTGGCCAAATTTGGTACTAAACCTTTGAAAAGCCCCGGATAACCTTCCCTTTCAATCGTCTTCATCAAAACGTCTTTGAAACCATCATATCTATATGGATGTGCATATGTTCCTTGAGCTTGTAATCTTGTTCTTAACAAATTTATTGGATAAACCACTGTGGCACCCACTGTACCTGAAAATGCCCCCATTGGCAAAACCACAAGATTACCCAACGTCACGTCATCAGGCGAACATTTCCTCAATTTGGCTTCTCTATTGATATACCATTTTTTCATGGCTGAAAATGTACCTAGATCTAAAGCAGCATAGGGGAAAATACCAGTGACTCCAACGAAAACACCTCTATAGAAAAGTTTCAATCCACCTTCCCTATACATCTCCTTGGCTGTCTCTATCAATAATTGGTTCCCCTTGAGCTTATAATCTAGTGGTGCACATTGGACACGATATTTCAAAGTATCAATTGGATACACAGTGAATTGGGAAACAACACCACCAATTCCACCAGCGAAATAAGTGGATAGTTTCGATAATTTAGATGCATCTTCAACTCCTTCCACAGTGGCCATCACCCTCTTGGCCAATTCAAAAGATCCAAATTTCATTGCCGATTCCGGGAAAACTTTCATCACATTCAATCCATTACCGACATAGAAGGCCTTTAACCCACCTTGTCTATAAAGCGTGGTAGCTGCCTTGACTAAAGGTGATTTGATCTTATTAAGGGGTACTTTCCCATGCTGTTTGGCCAGCTCTTCCTTTTTATGTAACAGGGTAGAAGAAAGGTCAGTTCTTGCAATAAGGAAAACTTTAATTCGATCAAATGGAGCAGTACAAGTTCTTGAAACAACACCACTTAACCCACCGGCAAGGAAGAACCCAACACCTTTCAAGAATTCGTTAACCACCGTGACATCACCTTCAGAATTTAAATCTGCCTCATTGTTATTTAAAAATTCATATGCAGTTCTCAACCTTGAGCCGTTCATTCTTGGAACAAATAATAGGAAATCTCTCCAATTATCGTATGTGATATATTCAGAGTTTTTACTCTTTAGGAAATTGGCAAAATTCTGAAAGTCTTCACCTTGGTCTCCAATCTTTAGATACTTCTTCATCTCTGATGTTACAATCTTACCATCTTGATCCAAGTCAATTTTCCTGAAACCCTCTTGGATTTGTGTCTCTGCCTTTTGCACGTATTCTTTGAACTCATTGAAATCGATAACGTTATCTTTATTAGAGTCCAGATTTCGGAATAAGGTCTCTATAGCACCATGCGATTTCTTTAATGGGTGATCCGTTATTTCAAATGCTCGTTTCAACGTGGGGAGATCGACTTTCCCCGTCGAGTCTATATCGATTCTGGCAAATAGCTTCCTCAACTTCTCTTCATCGCTGGACATATCGACTAGTTTAAAGTGGGTTTAGTTGCGGGTTTTATTAATATATATATTTATGGCTGTTTGCTGCAAAGCGTCTTTGTTTTCGTTTAATTTTTTTTTTTTTTTTTTTTTTTTTTTTTTTTAATTTCCAATCCACAAATTTCTCCATAATTTCTGACACTTTTTTCAAATAAAACGTTGAATTTTGATCGATTCAGGAAGAAATTCGAGTAAATCAATGGAAAAATTTGTTGTATTTATACAAGCTTTTCAAACAAGCTTGAATTTCTCTTATTCACTTTGAAATTCCCGTATTTTACTCTGAAATTATCATTTTTTTACTCTCTACTTCTCTACTTCTCTCCTTCTCTACTTCTCTATTCCATATATATATATATATATATAGAATGGACTATCACTCTCTCAAAACTTTAGACACTCAACGACTAACACAACTTTGATATCCGTTCAATGAAAACTCGCTGTTCGTTTCCCGTCGGAATTAACTCGAAATCCTCCGGGGATTAAATACAAAGATAAAAGATATATAAATACAAATCCACAATTTTTGATTCTTTTCCTCTTTATCTTTCAACAAAACTACAATGTCTTACGGACCAGAAGCTGCACAGAGACTGAAGGGCAAAGTGATTCTCATCACAGGGGCCAGTGCCGGGATCGGCGAACAGACAGCCATCGATTACGCCGACGCTGCTAATGGTGATGTTAAACTGGTCTTGAGTGCAAGAAGGGTGGAAAGACTCGAGGAACTACGCAAGAAATTGGAGGCTAAATACCCTAATATCAAAATCCTCCCAATGAAATTGGATGTGAGTGATTTGAAAGATATTGATGAATTTTTTGACTCTTTGCCTAAAGAATTCTCCAACATTGATATCCTTGTCAATAACGCCGGTAAGGCTCAAGGTGTTGATAAGATTGGTGATATCAAGCAATCAGACATCGATGCCATGTTTGATACCAACGTCATTGGTATGATTGCAATGACTCAGAAAGTTTTACCAGGTATGAAAGAGAGAAATTCTGGTGATATAGTCCAATTGGGTTCCATCGCTGGTAGAGACCCGTACCCTGGTGGTGGTATCTATTGTGCTACAAAAGCTTCTCTTCGATCGTTTTCTCATTCGCTAAGAAAAGAACTCATCAATACAAAGATTAGAGTCATTGAAATTGATCCAGGTAACGTGGAGACAGAATTCTCTAACGTTAGATTCTTTGGTGATAAAGAAAAAGCTAAACAAGTTTACAAAGGCACCGAACCTTTAGTCGCAAAGGACATTTCTGATTTGATCGTTTTCGCCACTACAAGACGTGAAAACACTGTCATTGCTGAAACTCTTGTCTTTGCTACTAACCAAGCTAGTGCTTCCCACATTTATAGAAATTTATAGACCTTTTTGAAGTTTCAAGGGAATTTTTTGATAGAAACTGACAATACATTATAGATATCTCTGTATCGATTCGTAATAATCATTCGACTGCACAATCGATAAGAGCTTAGTACTCGAATCGAGATTTTCGCCGTATCACACATCTCCGACGGAATTCGGTTCCCGCTCTTTGCAAAGAAAGAAACAAAAAGAACAGGAACTAGCTCAAAGAAAAAAAAAAAAAAAAAAAAAACACCCCCTAAAGCAAGATTAAAGCACCTGGTTAATAGTTCTTGGTTCACCGAACGTATTTATGTAGTTCAAGTCAGGTCTATCAGCAAATATATATAGAGTCGGGCATAAGTTATAAAACGTGTGGTGTTGAGGTGTGTCTTACTCCATGACACATAGCTAATATCAACCAGCTCTCAAAAGGTCTTCGTCACTGCTGACGGAGTGGGATGCATCATTGATTCTTGTCGGCTTCTACCAAATCATTTTACTATTTCAATATCTGTTTATTACCTACTATATATATTTTTTTCAAGCCCTCGGAATCATAATATTTAAAAAAAATCTAGGCATATTGAAAGTAGTATCATTAGATTCCTACGAGTCTGAGGAGAATATCGACCTACTGCTTTTCTTCTGGAAAACTCTGTTCGTTGTGCTAGAGCTGATTTTAATGAAGTTTTGTGTCCTTTCTCACTTTCGAATTCTGTTTATGCTGACATCCGAGGGTATCACCGCGATTTTTTATGCATGCGGTCGCTGATGTTTTCCAGTTTCGGCTGTAAAACTAAAGGCTTGATTAGTCTATTCAGTGAATGTGGATATATAGACAGATATTATTCAAAGAAAGAGTTATTGAGATCCGTAAATAATATAGTTGAGAATTTCCTGTACAGCTATAACTAATTGTTTCTTGGGTATCTACCAGAAATTTTACAAATTTCGGATCCCACCTCCCTGATCAATTAGATCTAAACGGGGACAACTTGTAAATATAATAAATATTTCAGAAACTCTTAGCTAGCTATAAAATTATTATACGATATTTTTCATGGAGTATAAACTTGACGTAAATCTATCAAAAACATTTAACCATTACGTAAACATCATAAATAAGTAAGATATGTCGATTTTGCTTACCAGCTTTCGCTCCATATCGATATCTACTGGTTGTTGAAGCTGATTTTATAATTCTCTCTGTTCCTCTTCATAATTTGTTAGCGACAAAATTGGAACCCGCGAATTGGAGATCTACGGACTCGCGACCCGCAACCAGACGAATCTTATTAGATTAAAAATGATATAGCGAGCTGAAGTCTGAGGCTCTCTGTCTACGAGCTGAGGACTCATAAAAATATATACGGTAGCACGAAATTATCTTACAGCTCAAATTTACTTCGGGGCAGGTTTTAAAATTGATTCACCCGCTAGTGTCCATGGGGAAACTTCATAACCCGAGCTTTCCTAGGCTGGCTTGATCTTGATCTCACCACCGAGGACGTTATAGTAAACTTTGACATTCATACTGTTGATCGCCAACCTTGACGCGCTTTTAAAGTTTGAACGTTAATCAAGTTTTGCACATCGGATCTGACGATTATTACTTCAAATATGAGGTCAACCTGTAAAAAATCAACCCGCGTCCCACTTTATTTATGCTTTGAAGATGGACGACGTAATTATCAGCGCATGAAGTCTCGAACGCGACTAAGACATATCTCAAATGGTAAACAATCTGCAAAAGCAAACTGTAAATTTGGTGCATCAATGTTCAAAAGTGTTTCGCTCGTGAATTTTGAGGCCATTGTGTTTAAAGTTCACCATCTTATTATCTCGGAGACGCCCGTCGTCACAACCCCACCACATCAATCTCATCAACTCTCTCTGGTCTAGCGAGCTTTCCCTCACCTTCCCAGCAAGCCCTTGCTGAACATTCCCGCAATCGATCAATGGTGGTGGGGGTTCTAGTCGATCATCCAAGTCTTAGTCAATCAAACGGAATCTTGTGGTCTGACTTCTGGAAAGGGTCTGGTATTTAAGTTCAGTTCGAAGTTTGCCCAATGTAAATCATTGAAATTCGAAAAAAACTCAAAGTCACTATCCTTGTGACTCAATTGTGCAATCTTAGCTCAGTGTTTAAAGACATGAATTATTTGAATGATTCGGACAAAAGACTTACAAACGTATCGGAGCTTTGTAGTCGCATCTCGGTGTTTCCTAAAGCGAACGTTGTGGAATCTGGATGCTTTTAATTTTAAGATTCAACGATAAGTGAAACAGTCCAAGCCTAAAACAGCAGTCTTTCACTTTGCATTGGCAACTTTATCCTCGGTATCGTCATGTTTCAACCCTAAATCAGTGGATAAGAAGCTGCATTGGGATCTGAAACAGGAAACGCACAAGACAAATCTCATGATAATACATAGAACAATCAAAGCTTACATGCATGATACAGCGACGCCTTTAAAAACTTCGCTGCAGAGAGCGCATGAGCCAGCTTGCAAGAGGTTCGATCACGATTCACAATCATCCCGAATCGATTTACACAATCTGGCTCATTCTTACATCTAGTTTGGCGTACGAGAACAAAGGCAAGCACAGATCTATGATAGCATTAGACCTGTAAATCAAGTGAATTGCAGTTTGATTCAATGCAGAAAGAGATAGCAGTGCGAATACTTGAGCTGCTTCGGGCTTGGTATAATTATTTGAAGGCTGAAGGCTGAAGCACACCAAAGAGGAAAAGATCAGCTAGCTACAAGGATGCAGAAAAAATAACTGGGACTTCTATGAAGTAGTGGACTTGCGAGTCCCAAAATATCCGAATATCAACAATTGCCATTGAAAGTGGCCATTCTCCATCTTCCAGCTGTAGATGTGCTGATTGATCGGGTCAGCGATAGCTTACTGGCCAAGAAAGGGCAAAAGTGGTCCTCCGTATTGAAGGATCCTATGATAACTGACTAAGCTTCTCCAGCGTCTATGGATAAGTTTTTCTGCCGGTAATGACTTCCTTTGACACCTCTCGGGAGGTCCGAAGGCGTCGAACTGAATCTTGCATGTAGGTGCGTGAAACCGAGATCGCAAGTTTTCATTAGCATATCTCTCGTATCTTGGCGGGCACTAATAAACCAGTTTTTTGTGCAAGCAATCAGACATATTAATCAATTGTCTGATGAGCGTCAGCCAGAGTAACCAATGACCACACACTCTAGACGCTATTAGAACACTTGAATAGCTCGTGTCGAAGCTCTCTGAGTGAGTAAGAGATTTGTGTAAATTCTGCACTGTACTGCATCTAAACGTTCTATGATGCACATCTATGTACGGACTTTATAGTCCATAGGAGATACCGATGGGCAGAAAACTAAAAGGCCAGTTTTCACTCTGCTACATACAATTTGAGCATAAGCTTCTACATTTACTCTCTACCCCCCTGAGCCTTTTCGTAAATAGGGGGTAATGACAAGGGCAAACATGTAATGAAAATGTATATTGAAAAGAGTTCACGAAACCAGAAGTATTGGCCACAATAGGGGGAGTTTCAACTCGTGTAAGCCCTGGCTTAGTGTTATAATGCATAAGGGAAGCCATACCGTGCTATTGTCGCGTTGTCCGGATTTCCAACATTTGCCCGTGAAAACCCGACGACAGTAAGTGCAATCTCTCCTCTACAGATCCAGAGAGTGAAAAGTCTGTGATCATAGTGGGGGCAGATCACTTATTCTAGACCACTTGAGCTGAAAAGTTCTTCGACCCAGCTGTGCGCTCGCCTACGGCTACGAGACCATGGTTCAACCCTGTATGAAAAGACCGCCTAACCCAACATATCACCAAACATCAAACCCTTCATCAAATACATACAAAGCGGATTGATTTCATGTAGTCCTAAACTTTCGAACTAAGCTTCTATCAGGTTGGCCGATGTAACCTGTATAAATCTGTAAAACCTGACAATCTGGGAGGCGAGCCAGCTCAGGAAGCTGCATTCGGCGAATACGAATATCAACTAAGCTGTCCCATATAAGCTTACCGAGGCCACTGTTGTGTCCTGCACGCAGAGTCTAAATTCTTGCCTCAACTCAATGGAGATTTCCATCCGAGATGGGCGAAAGTGACAGGGATAAGTCGCTGATAAAGTGGATAATGCATTGAAAGCCTCAGAGGTGAACAAACCTCAAAGTCGCGCTTTTAGCAAAAATGAAAAAGGAGAACCAACGAAAACCAGCCTCGGACAACACTTTGCTTAACGGTAGAAGGGAGGTTGGAACTGCTGCGGTGGACTTGGGTGACAGCCGGTACTCAATTGTGCAATGAGTATTCCGAAGAGATTGGTAAGGTTAGGACCTCCAAGAAGGAGATGACCATCAAGTCCTGCAAACGCCATGTAAGATCTGTAGCGTACGCTATACGCTAAACCCTAATCTGGCAGCCGGAGTTGGAATTTAGAGACCCAAGAATAGAGCGGCTAACAATTAGGCGACGTATTTCCTCAGAATTCCAAGCGAGAACAAAGAAAGTGATGATTTCTGCATAGGCGTGATCAAGTTACCAAACATTGATTGACTGAGAATAGTGGGGTTGGGAAACAACCTGCTTCGTACAGGAAGCCAGAGACGAGGCCACCACTTGGGATCATAAGCCCGTGATGTATTAAGCCGACAACCAACCCTTTCTGTACACTCCTGATGCTTTTCCATTTTTGGTCTACTCCATGACGCCTGCAGACGAATTATGTGCACGATAACAATTCGAGGTCTGCCTGGAAACTCTGGGATTTTTGTCAAATACAATTGGATTAAGTTTCTTTTCTCTGAACTTGAAATGGAGACCCTGAGCCTAGACAGTTCTGAGTTCTCTTGCATTGTGTCCTGCTATGCACTTCTGAAACCTTTTCTCGAGTTCACCTGCGTATCTTCATGCGAGCAGAATTCTACATCCATGATTGAGATGCGTCTCTTCAAGCCTTTGGCTCTTCAGAGTTTACAACTGTTTTTGAAAACGGAGAAGATCAGCCCTCTCCCTTGAACGTGATTGCTCTTTTATCTCGAGCTATATAGTCTTTATTTTACGAGATGCAGTGGTTTAGCATTGCAGGGGTGAAATTCACCGTCGGAAGAAGCCTGGGGATTTCTTTATAAGAAAAGCTTTGGCCTTCGCATACAAAGTTGGTGCCTACCTCATCCATTTCAGCTACAGGTGTTTCCATTCGTTCATCAGTATCAAAAGATGAGGCTTCGCAATTTGCTGTCTTCCCTGATCTTATGGACGTTTTTTGGCTCAGCTCTTGCTGCAACAACGACAACTGCAAGTGCTGATACTGACTTCTCCACTGTCACCACACCTTTGACTTACTCTCCAACTTCTTCTGGCGAATGTGTTTTCTCCTTTCTTACTGGTGACATTAATGGTGCTTCGTACAGCGCTGCTTATGACGTTGCCGAAACAACCTACAAGAAGACCGTTGGAATCACGAGTATTACTTACAACAAGTACGTTATCACATGGTACCTCAAGTTTGACGATCCAATTGATGCAGATTCCTTCAGAACCTACAGCAGTGGTACTGATATTTCTGACATCACGGGTACCGTTAATTTAGAGGAAGGTTCTTTCATCATATCTTACACTGCTGAATGGTCTGCTATCAGTCAGGTTACGTCGGTGATTAATTTCTGTAACCTGGAGTATGTCTCATTTGTGTTCATCAAGGACAGCGGTAGTACCATTTATTTGTTTTATACAAATAATTTGGGCTCAGCTGTATTGTCACTACTAGAGACCGTTATCTGTGAGATTGGAACACTGCTGAACTGTAATATCTACAACGAGGGGCTGTCCTTTGGCTGTTCGTCATTGTCGTCATACACCAGTTGCTCTTCTACTTACAGCGCACCGTCGACTTCAAGCGTGCATACTTCGTCAGCCATATCCTCATCCTCTAGTTCGTCCGCTACGTCTGCCACGTCTGGTACATCTGGTACATCGAGAGCATCTTCTGCAACGTCTGGTACATCTAGTACATCTGGTACATCTGGTACATCTGGTACATCTGGTACATCTGGTACTTCAGGTACTTCTGGAGCATCTTCTGCTACGTCTGGTACTTCAGGAGCATCTTCTGCCACGTCTGGTACCTCAGGCGCATCTTCTGCAACGGCTGGTACATCTGGTACTTCAGGCGCATCTTCTGGTACATCTGGTACATCTGGTACATCTTCTGGTACATCTGGTACATCTTCTGGTACATCTGGTACATCTTCTGCCAGCTCTGCAGCAACGTCTGGAACTTCAGGAGCATCTTCCGCGACGTCTGGTACAGCTGGTACATCTGGTACTTCTGAAGCATCTTCTGCTACGTCTGGTACTTCAGAAGCATCTTCTGCAACGTCTGGTACAGCTGGTACTTCTGAAGCATCTTCTGCTACGTCTGGTACAGCTGATACTTCTGGTACTTCTGAAGCATCTTCTGCTACGTCTGGTACATCTGGTACATCTGCTACCTCGGGAGCATCTTCTGGTACATCTGGTACATCTGCTACTTCTGGAGCATCTTCTGCTACGTCTGGTACTTCAGAAGCATCTTCTGCAACGTCTGGTACTTCTGAAGCATCTTCTGCAACGTCTGGTACTTCTGAAGCATCTTCTGCAACGTCTGGTACAGCTGGTACTTCTGGTACTTCTGAAGCATCTTCTGCAACGTCTGGTACATCTGGTACATCTGGTACTTCAGGTACTTCTGGAGCATCTTCTGCTACGTCTGGTACAGCTGGTACATCTGGTACCTCGGGAGCATCTTCTGGTACAGCTGGTACATCTGCTACTTCTGGTGCATCTTCTGCTACGTCTGGTACAGCTGGTACATCTGGTACCTCGGGAGCATCTTCTGGTACATCTGGTACATCTGCTACTTCTGGAGCATCTTCTGCTACGTCTGGTACTTCGGGAGCATCTTCCGCAACATCTGGTACATCTTCTGCCAGCTCTGCTGCATCTATCGCAAGTGGATCAGCCAGCGCTGATACTGACTTTACCACTGTCACCACGCCCTTGACTTACTCGCCAAGCGCTACAGACGAGTGCGTCTTCAGTACTATCAGCGGTGAGATTAATGGTGCTTCGTACACTGCTGCTTATGACGTCGCTCAATCGACTTACAAGAAGACCGTTGGAATTTTGAGTGTTTCTTACAACAAGTACGTTATCACATGGTACCTCAAGTTTGACGATCCAATTGATGCAGATTCCTTCAGAACCTACAGCAGTGGTGCTGATATTTCTGACATCACGGGTACCGTTAATTTAGAGGAAGGTTCTTTCATCATATCTTACACTGCTGAATGGCCTGCTCTCAGTCAGGTTGCGTCGGTGATTAGCTTCTGCAACCTAGAGTATGTCTCATTTGTGTTCATCAAGGACAGTGGGAGTACCATATACTTATTCTACACCGACAATTTGGGTTCTTCGATCGTCTCACTTCTGGAAACCGTTATTTGCGAGATTGGAACACTGCTGAACTGTAATATCTACAACGAGGGATTGGATTTCAGTTGCGATTCCTTTGAAAGCTACACCAGTTGTACGTCGACGTATTCGTCACCAGCATCTTCCAGTATAATCTCTTCATCAGCTTCATCGGCTTCATCAGCCTCATCAGTCTTCGCATCTTCGACAGCCTTGTCTGGTCTTTCTTCCTCCGCTACTTCAAGTTCCGCCAACTCCGCCTCCAGTGCCAGTGGTTCATCAGGCTCTGGTTCAAGTGCTACTGGTTCATCAGGCTCATTAGGCTCATCAGGTATTGCTTCAAGTACAGGATCAGGCTCTAGTGCTACTGGTTCATCTGGTTCATCAGGCTCTGGATCGAGCGCTACTGGTTCATCAGGCTCATCAGGTATTGCTTCAAGTACAGGATCTGGCTCTAGTGCTACTGGTTCATCAGGCTCAGGCTCTAGTGCTACTGGCTCATCTGGTTCTGGATCGAGCGCTACTGGTTCATCTGGTTCATCAGGTATTGCTTCAAGTACAGAATCAGCATCTAGTGCTACTGGTTCATCTGGTTCATCAGGCTCTGGATCGAGCGCTACTGGCTCATCAGGCTCATCAGGTATTGCTTCAAGTACAGGATCAGGCTCTAGTGCTACTGGTTTATCAGGCTCTGGCTCTAGTGCTACTGGTTCATCAGGCTCATCAGGTATTGCTTCAAGCACAGAATCTGGCTCTGGTTCAAGCGCTACTGGTTCATCAGGCT
>PPLE02000017.1:0-188319 GCA_003707735.2 [Candida] freyschussii | reverse complement strand
TTTTTTTTTTTTTTTTTTTTTTTTTTTTTTTTTTTTTTTTTTTTTTTTTTTTTTTTTTTTTTTTTTTTTTTTTTTTTTCTACCTCCGCTTCCTTTTTAGCTACTTGTGACGTAATCAAAAGAATGTCAGATAAAGAGAGAATATACACATCCCAGGAGTATCAGACTGAATATTGTTGACCCAAGAATGATCAATGCAATGGTGAAAATATGGATGGTGTTTTTTTGGAGGTCTTGAAGTGCTGATTTGATGAGTTTGTGCGGAGATCCAGATGATGATGATGATGAAACGATTAGGCTCATATTGATGCTGTTTACGTGGAAGGATATGTTGCTTTCTAACGATGGCAGCCTGAGTTCAGTATAGTTTTGGCTTGGTGGTGAGAACCGAACGATCTCGGTGATGTTGTAACTCTCAAAGAGCTCTGAGAGGGATTCTTTCATGTCTTTTTCAAGCTTCAACATGGCTTCAGACACCTTGCTGATTTCTGTGGTGTTCACTGCTGGATAAGTGATTGGTGGAAATTCAAGTGAATATGTTTGGTATACAGTTGTGGCGGTGGTAGAGTTATTACCTGTTGGTATACTTGTCAAGTTAGTCACCACCGGTTTGCTCACATCAAGAAGCACCACTAATAGCACAACCATGATCAAAATGGTATATGCAATATTTCCAGTTATAAAATCCATCAACCAATACGTTCGGTTCCATGACCCTGTGAATCTCCAAAGAATATCAGTTATCATCGTGACATGGGGTTTTTTCAACCTGAGATGCATCAAATTGAAATTCACCTCTTGTTGCTCTCCCTCTGTAGTCACATCATTGGTCTGGAAATCAAGATATGTTAGCTTGCAAAGTCGACTTGAGTATCGGAAATGGAGATAATTGCAGAAGAGAATGAGAATGTATAAAGCACCAAGGCAACAACCAAGGGAAATCAATGTTTTATTTGAGGAGGTGGTTTGTGAGAGTGGATTCGTGTTTGTGACATTACTTGTGTTGGATGATGATAACGAAAGCATAAATTTCCTGTCTTGGTATGGGATTCCACGAGATAAGTTGAAATGATAATTTTCGATAGTTTCTATCGCCTCGTCAAAAATTTGCACAAGTTCATCAATGATATCGGTTCGTGATTCATTCAACCCTATCAAATCATCATTTTTTTGAAATTTCAACTCATTCAATATTTGGGCAAAATTTATGGATATTTCATCCACGTCTATAGAAAGGTTACTAACGTTGAGACTTTGACCCACGTATAGAGAGCCGCTTAAATCGGTTTGTAGATTCTCCAGCTGTGTGTTTTTGTCATTTAGCTCTGCTACAACACTGTTGTTCAGTCCTTGGATTAAGTCTGCAACATTTGATGCATATGTCAAATCAGAGTCATATGCATCAATTTGGGAATCAAGGGACTTCTTAAACTCGTTGATAGTTTCATTCTTCCATGATTCATATTGAATTTTGGCTCCATCAAGGAAATTTTCCACTAAAGCCTCGTACAGATCCACCTCTCGTTCTTGTGTCTTGCTTAGCAACCCATCGATATCAAACTGGTCGTTTATGCGAAGGGTCTCATTCTTGAGCCCTGTGACAAATGTTGTAGGCGCCCCAGCCAATTCCCAAACACTAGTAGAATACTCTTTGTAAACTAGAAGAAGTGGGATGCTGAGACCAAGTATGATCAAATAAGGTGAGACGATTGATTGAATCAATGTCGATACGAATAAATTGTGTATAGGCTGTGATCTCTTGAACTGCATCATGAAATCTATAACTTATGATAGAAGTATCAAAAGCACAAGCAGACTAACATATTCCAAAGTTTCTGACCTCGACTTCGCACGTTTTAAAGTTGTTTGAGAGTCAGACGAGGCCAGCATACCCACTACCTCAAATATGTTTTATATATGTTTGAAGTTGAACTTGAGCGAATATTTGAACATTTGTGATATCTATGAAAGACTTACTTCGGAACCACAACGCATTGTAACTAACAACACCTACATAAAGCTTAAGTGTCAAAATATTTTGGCCCTCGGTATTCCGCTTGTGCAAAATAATAGAAGCCGTCTCGGTTAAATACAAGGGCCCCAGTCACGACGGTAATCCCGACGGTAAGCCCGACGGAACTCCCCTCGGACACGCCGCCGGCAAGCGCCGTCGGAGCGGGCCAAAAGATAAAAGCAACGTGTAAACACTAATGCGATATTATATAAAAGGGCCCGCAAACCCCTCTGGCCATTGAATCATGTTCTCTTGTCTTCTCTAATCTCTCAAACTGAAAGACCAATGTCATTAACAATCGAACCACTATCCAATGCCCCATTAGGTGCCACTGTCAAATTACCTGATGGGATTACTGATCCATCTTCTTTGAACGATGTTGATTTTAAACAACTCCATGATGCATTGCACAAGTACTCGGTCCTAGTCATTCCTAACCAAAAGGATCTACCACCACATTCGCAATGGAAGCTGACTGCACGGTTGGATCCAACCACAGATGCTTCAGGGAAGGCATATGGCCATGGTAAAGAATTCAGACATGCGAATTCCGTCTTGAGAAAAGATGGAACTTCAATCCCTGATCAACCACAAGTTCAAGTCTTAGGTCAAGGTAAATGGCCAGCTGGACACCATGGACTCGGTGATGTCGAATTGACACATCCAACACATTTCACCTTCCATAAGTCAACCTTGACAGATGAAGAGGTTGCCGCTGGCCAGACAAGATTTTACAGATGGCACATCGACTCTGCCTTGTATGAGTTATCGCCTCCGGTGGCCACAACGTTATTGGGGATCCATGTTCCTCCACATGATAAGACTATGAAAATTGTATATGAAGACACTAAGGAGGAGTTGGAATTGACCCAGGGAGCTACAGCTTTTGTAAGTGGTAAGCTTGCATTTGACAGATTATCACCAGAGGACAAGGAGTTGGCATTGAACACGACCGTCATCTATGCTCCACATCCATACATCTTCATCTCCCCTGCCAAGGCCACTTCAGATGGGTTAACCATGGTTTCTGAAGGCAAAGAGATGCCACTGGATGAGTTACCAGAATGGGAAGAGTCCAAGATCAAGAGACTTCCATTGGTTTGGACTAACCCTGTTACTGGTGAACATCATCTTCAGGCCCATGCTTGTTGTGTGTGGAGACTAGAGAGAGCAAATGGTGAAGTATTGGAACTCGAAGATGCAAGAAAGGAACTCTACAGAATTATGAGACCAGCCATCTCACCAAAGTACGTATATGCCCACAGTTGGACTGAAGGTGATTTGGTGATCTTCCACAACAGAGGTGTTTGGCATGCTGTCACTGGTCAATTCGCCCCAGGTGAAAAGAGACTAATGCATCAATGTAACATTGCTAGTGGTACTGATCCGGTTTGCTTAAGAGAGCCGTCCGCTGAGATTAAACAAGCTTGAATTTATCATGAGGGATATCTTTGATAGTTATGTATGGTGTAATGTGTTTTGCTGGCTTTTCGGATTTCTCGTACTTGCGTAGTTTTTTTTTTTTTTTTTTGACCATACAATTTGCGGAGTTCCGTCTTTGTGATGAATTATCATGAGCACAGGGTTCAACTGTTCCACTGTGAAGGTTAGAAGGACTAAAAATAACATTGTTATATTCAAGGATATTTTGACATGCTTACAAGTGCTGAAACCGAGAGAGAGCTTCTCTTGAGAACTGACCTTAGCGCAGATGTTAATGCAAATTTGAACAAAGTCCCAACATCACAAAATAGGTCCCTACGAACCAGTTCTAGCCCCTTAAGGATCAGAGAGAAACTTTCCACTTTGTTTGGGTATAGTCCTGTGAGCTCACCTGTGAAGAAAGAGCAGAAAGAAAGAAATGAACTAGAGATCAAAGAGAAAAGCCCAGAAAACACAGACTCATGCGACATGGCCAAGTCAGATGAAGATTTCAGGGGGCACCTGGACGTCAGCATTGGTTCAGATGAAGATATCACAACAAGAGAGGAAACTTTCCTTAACACTCTCCAAAATCAAAGGATTCCAATCTTACCATTGGATGAAGATTTGATGAAGTTGCCTAATATTGAAGCTATACCTCCATCGAGATTAATATTGAGTATTTTCCCAAGTCAAAAGCGATTGTTCCATACGGAAAGGATGATTATCAAGAGACAATCAAAAGAGTACTGCTTGAATGAAAGATGGGTTGTCTGGACAAATGAAAAGTGAGTTTGATTGTAACCTATGTTGGGGGTTCAGTTTTTTTAACCTCTTTTTAAATTAGGCCAGCTGATGTGAAAGATGAGCATGAATGTTCTATGATGCAAGATCACCATCATTTGTTTGCTCAAGGATATATTAGAAGTAATGTCGACATGTTGAAAACAATATTGGAGTACAAAGATATGTTCAAGCAGCACGATAGATACACTGAGGTTCATGTATTCAAACACGGTATCAAACCCTCTAGGCAGAGCAGTATCATACTCCCGATCTCACCAGATAGAGGATATCAACTCTGGAAAGCGGTCATGAAACTCTTGTGCGACGATATCGGCTACGACTACACAGATCTCAGCACGTATTGTATCAAGAGCTCAATATTGGGAGTCACTTTTATCACAAAATCTCCACAGAGCAAATTGCACTTCAAAGTCTGGATCAACGATATCGATCCTTCACCGGTGAACGAGTTCTTGGAGTGTTTGACGGAGTTGAAAAGGGCGATTCCTAAGGCTAAATTCATTAGATACTAAGCATTTCTCTCTGTAAGCGTCCCGCCTGGCTTCTTCGTAGTTCTCCGCCTGGCTTCCGCCTGGCTTCAGCCTGGTCTCAGCCTTGTACCCGCCTATCTCCCGCCTACCACCCGCCTAGCCGAAAAAACTCTAGGCAGAGAACCGCGGCCTAGAGAGACTCAAAGAACACCAAAAAAAGAAAGAAAAATCCTTAAAAAAAAATTACACAGATTTAAGTGACAAAACACAGCCACACGATCGAATCAAAAGACGGGAAGAATTGCAAAGTTTGCGTGAGTTGATGCGAGATCTGGACGATGGCGATCAAGATCAAAGAACTGGACTCGCTCTTTGTGCTGAGACACGCCCAGAGATGCGATAAAGTGGCGACGACAACGTCATCGATCAACTTCAACAATGCTCAGAGTCAGTTCATCGTGACAGACTCTTTCAACCCGCCGCTGGCCACGTTCCAGAGCACCCAGAACAAGTCCAACAACGGGTACATCCAGTCCAAGGAGCTCGGCAACAAGATCATGAACTACGTCAACAACCACATCAAGGAATCTGTAATCGTGCTGAGATTCCACACTTCGCCCTACTTGAGATGCATAGAGACTATCAAGTACATTGTCGATCAGATAACAAAGCAACACAGATCCGGTAAAACCATCAAAATCGTCATCACTATTGACCAGGTACTCTCAGAATGGCTGAATACCGAGTTGGATGTCGATGCTTATCCACCAAACGATAACGGTGCCACGTTATTGAGTACTGCAATCCAATATCTACATTCAAATCTTCCCTTTAATAGAAACGAGAATGTGAAAATCGTTTTAGTGCTGAATGATAGTTATAAACATGGGAATCCAGGCCCCTTTGGTGAAAGCTTTTTACAACAATATTCTAGATTGAATCGTGGGCTGATCTCCATTGTTAAGGACGTGTCACATAATTTGACTCATGAGCCAGATTCTAAGGACATTTTGCTCATATTGACACATGGTGCTTGTGTTCGAAGTCTTGTTTCAAAACTATTGGGTAGATCTTTATTCGTGGAGATCCCCTTAGCATCCGTAACTATTGCTAAACCGCAAACTTCAGATGGTCGGCATTATTATTGGAAATTACAGGAAACAGATATCGAACTACGAAATTTCGTTGAGTTCAAATCTGTGGATATTTATTCCACTAGAGATCCATTCCAAGACATTCAAACAACTTTCAAGAATGAGACATTATCGCAGTTGGATTTTAAAAGCGGGATCCCCGTGTCAAAAAGTGAAAATTTCCATAGGATAAGATCACGATCTCTGTTGAACCCAACCGTGACTCATGATTCAGGTTCAGAATCTGAGTCTGATGAGGAAGGGTTAAGCTTCAAGGCGCGTCCTAGTGGTCGATCAGTAACTGCCGGTAATGAAACTAGAAGGTATAGATCGATTTCATTATTTGGACCAGTGGTTAAGAATTCATTTTTCGAAGATTTTAAATCGACAAAGAAAAACAGTTTTGAAAGAACAAAAGCCTTGTTAAGGAAAGAGGAGGAAATCATTTCACCTATACAAAATAGTGAAAAACAGTTGACGCCGCAAATCACACCAACGACTTCACTGACTAATTTAAGTCAATTTCAAAACGTTGATGAAGATGATGGTCGTCATGAAACTGTTCCTGAATTATCTGAATTATCATCAAATAACTCATCTTCGAATAGTTTACGCGATGGGATGGAATTACCGGATTGTTCATTGAAAATTGCCCCAAAGGAGGATATGCCTAATAATTCTGGTTCATCTACATCGATAGCCACAATCAAACCTTCACCATTATTTGATAAAACACTTATAGAGAAATCATTTGAGGAATTACGTCAACGTGAAAAGATAGAGGAGAACGATAAAGATAGTCAAAAGAATTGGTTAAGTTTTAAAAATGAAGAAACAAAGAGAACTGATGGTGAAAACAAGTTCAAAATTGATTTGTATGGTAAGAAGAATAGGATTTACAAATTGAATGTGTATGGAGATACAAATGATGATGATGATGATGATGATGATGAAAATGGTGGCTGGTTTTTGGGATCTAATAAGTATTAGACGGTGACGTCTCATAATATTGCAAGTTTTATATATTTGATGAAATAAATAGAGTAGTCGAGGATAATAAATAATTAAGAAAGGATTTTCTCCAACAAGATCCAACGGTTTGGAACTGAGATTGGAACAACAAGATTATCAAAAGTTTCTTGTGCCTGTTTTTGCAATTCGACTTGATTCGTTTTCTTATAGAGTTTGACTAAATTACTCAGGGCCAATTTAGCAACTTGTGCACTTTTGATATCGGATCTAGAATCTGTGTATGATTCTTTGAATGACTCTTGACACCAGTCAATGGCTTTGGAGGTGAGTCCCTTTTTGTAAAGGATTTCTCCGATGTAATTCTTGAGCATTGGTATTTCAGCTTTTGGTAATTCAGAAGGGTTTGTCTCCACAACTTGTAACAAGTTTAAGAATATCTCTAAAGATTTGGTATAGTCCTCCTTCTTTGTATATAATACACCTAGATCCAAGAGAGAATTGAAAACCTCGCTGTTGATCTTGGACGATTTCGATAACAAGAACGAACCATTCTCTTTGAACAGGATATCAGAATGATAGTATTCATTGAATCTAATGGCATCCAATAGATAACTCTCTGCATGTTGATAGTTCCCCTTTAGTGATTCCAATTTAGCAGCAAGTCTCAAGGCTTTAGACTTCCACTCGTTATTACCCAAATTCATGGGTAAATTCAACGAGTATTGACACAATTTCCAACTATTGTCCAAATCACCCAATTCAGCTTTACTAATGGCCAATCTTGTCACCAAATCGATATAATCACTTTTCCAAGCGGTAGGCTTCTCTTCTAATCTCTCCAAGGGTAACAAGCTGAACTTCTTGCGGTCCTCTTCATCGATAACAACTCCCTCATGCTCGGCAATCCTTCTCAAAGACTGGATCAACGCCATCTCTGTATTCTCTTCATCTTGCTTGATGTCTTGGAAATAGACACCCAGTCTTGCGCTCAGTTTGGCCATCAGGGGCCATCCGGCTGCCATTGGCTGGTGGTACCTGTCGATATACCACGCACTGCCCAGATATCCCACCGTGCCACCAAAGATCACCAGCCCATAGAACCCAGCAATGCCCTTCAGCAGCGTCCTGGATTGCCGCAACAGCCATATCGTCAGCGGGTTGGACGTCTCGATCCTGTGGAAGCCTCTCTGGCCACACACTTTAGCGAGTCTCTTGGAATGCTGGAACATGGCTTTGACGGGTTCCCACTAAGGGCATAAAATCTCGAAACTGGCTCAAATTTATCCTCTATAAGTGAATTGGGCCATATAGAGAGAAAAAAAAATTCTTCAATATGGGAAACAACTAGGGTTGAAGAGGTCTGGAATGGCTGTATGAAGCTGTTGAAGTTGCTCGAGGTGGACCACCCACTGACCAAGTCTGCGCTTGTCAATCCAGATTTGCAGCCGACTCCACCGTCGCAAAGAAGATGGGGGTTCTGGTCCAATTTCGCCTACTGGGGCATCGTCTCTTTCAACATGGGCAGCTGGCTGTGCTCGTCGTCGCTGCTGTCGCTGGGGCTGTGTGTCCGGGACGTTGTCACGAGCTACGTTCTGGGCGACGTGCTCACCATCGTGTACACGTTGCTGAATTCGTACCCGGGGCTCGACTGGCACGTTGGTTACACTGTTGTCCAGAGAGTGGTGTTTGGGGTCTACGGCTCTGGGCTCGGCATCCTCGTGCGCGTGCTGCTGAGCGTGACGAACTACGGCTCGAACTGCTGGCTCGGTGGGCTGGGCGTTGTTGTGGTGCTGTCGTCGTGGAGCAGAGCGTTCATGTTGCTGGATGACAAACTGGCACACGTTGCGATGAACAAGAACGAGCTCGTGGGGTTCATGGTGTTCCATGTCATCAACGCCTCGTGTATCTTTGTCAAACCTCACCGGTTCAACATGGCGTTGATTGTCAGTTGTATCTGCGTCTTTTGGGCCATGTTGGGCATGGTGATTGCCTTGCAAGTTCAAGCACACGGATATGGTGATCTGTTCCAGCAAAAATCCAGTGTCAAAACCGGTGACCGTGGCTGGATGATGCTATATGTCATCACGTATTGGTTCAGTTCAGTGTCGCCTGGCACTACGAACCAATCTGACTTCTCTAGGTTTGCTTCATCGAAATTGAAATTATGGACAGGTACGACATTAGCGTTGTTAGTCCCCACGACTGTGATCCCGATGTTTGGAATCATTGGTGCATCAACCACGGCCAAGATATACGGTGAAGAGCTATGGATGCCTACTGATATCGTGATGAGATGGTTACGTGATAGTTATACACCTGGGACGAGATGTGGTGCCTTCTTCATTGGAGTTTCTTTTATCTTATCACAAGTTTGTTTAAACTCCATCAATTGTGGATTCGCAGGAGGAATGGACCTCGCAGGTGTTTTACCCCTATATATCAATGTTAAAAGAGGGTTTTTAATCACTGCACTCTTGTCGTTTGTCGTTCAACCTTGGAATTTTTATAACTCTTCTAGTGCCTTCATCACAGTCATGAGTTCATTTGGAGTGGTGACAACACCTATAATTGCCATCACGGTGTGTGATTATTTTGTTGTGAGACGTGGTGTTTATAAGATCTCTGATGCGTTTAAAGTACATGGTGATTATTATTACACTTATGGGATCAATTGGAGGTCATATATTTCCTTTTTCATAGGTATGACACCTGGGATACCAGGGATGGCATGGCAAGTTGATTCTAATTATTTCCATAACGATGGGATCATACATTTTTATTATGGTGATGCTATTTTCGCCTTTTTAATTTCATTTGGCGTATATTGGATATTATGTTTTGTGAGTCCTATTCAATCAGAGTTCCACTGTGATGATTTTGATTATTATGAAGCATTTAGTGATGAAGAAAGACAACGACTCGGTATGTGTGGATTGGAACAACAATGTATAAAAGATTAATAAATTCCCAATTCTTGTTTCAAATCCTCAACGTTTCTTTCCATCATGTTTTCCCATCTAACACTGATCAATGGAGTGGCAATTAACCCTTTTAAAAAACTATCCATCATGTGCACTTTAGCTTTTCTTTTAGCACTTAGTTTAAAATAGGCAAAACATGCTAACCCAGTCATTGGTAACGCTGTATTACCGAATTCGAAAGCCTTAACAGGTAATTCACCAGCTAAATCGACATGACATTCGGTTAATATATGTGCAATGTCATGAATTTGTCTATATCTGTTGAAAATGTAAGCCAGTTCCTCGTCTGCGATGAATTTAACAGGTGCTCTTTCGTCATTGTTCAAAGTGAACTGATAGTACTGGTAACCCAATGAGGATTGTGGCAAGGATTTGAGAGGCTCACGAGGAACATCAGTCAGTGAAGGACGATGACGAAGGATGTAGCGACCAGATTCAGACGAGAGCATCGTGCTTCGCAGATTGTTCAAGATACACGTCATGGCAGAGGCCTCACCAAAGTTGTTTATATGGAACCCGACTTCCGGGTGGGCAAGAGCTGAGATGCCAGAGATGAGGAACAGCACTGTGTTTTCCGCTGGAGAGAGAGCCTTGTCCTTGGGTGGCGGTGTTGGTGGAGTCGCTGTTGTTGGAGATGAACGGGAGGACATGTCTGCTATCTCGTTGGCGTATTGTATGTTCTTGAACCACTGCGTGAATGCCATCGACGCCATGAAGATTGGTCTTTTGAGCATTGGCCTTTTGAGCATTGGCCGTGTGTTTATCAGCATTGGTCTCATTGTCTTCTTTCTTTCTTTTCTTTCTTTTCTTTCTTTTCTTTCTTTGTATTTGTTTGTATTTGATTGTATTTGTTTGTCTTTGTTTGTCTTTGTCTTTGTTTACTGTTGATACTTACTAACAATCAAATGACCACTGAGCTCTACCCGCAACTGGCCGACGGTGAGGTGGCATCACGTGAGGATGAATCCATAGCCAACGACTGTCATTGGCTGATTGAGCAAGTCATCAAGCCCGAATTGGACGGGATCCTGGACACTTTGCGGCAATGTCTGGAGATGGTTATCAGCCAGGATGAAGTGAAGCTGGCCCTGACGACTAAAGGCGAGAGTGTCAAAGGTGTGTTGACTAGACGGTGTTCAGATATCGTCAACCTCGATGTTTCGTTACAATTGAAAACGTTCTCAAAGGGTTTAAGACTAAGGTTGAAACCAAATGTCAATATCGAAATGGTGCAACTGGTGGATTTGATCCATTCGATAAATAAGCTTATTGGTGACGTTGTACTGCTTTCAAATTGTGATGACAAGGATGCATTTGCCCTTAAGTTAAAAGAGATCTTGACTGAGTTATCACAGTGTAATTCCACTTTGGGCAAACCTCATGAATCGTTATTGTTTCCTAAACATTATTGGCAACTGTTAGATATCTTTGAGGATAACAATGGGAGACTGAGCCATTACAAAGATCGATTAACTATGGATATTTTCATATTGAACAATGAGATTTCGTTGGAATTCAAATCTTTGTATACGGTGAATGAGGAACCATGGTGCTTGGTAGATTCCAACGGGAAAAGTCATATCGATAAGCTACGCGATGATTTAAGGAATCATAAGATACAACTGAATGATATATTAGACAAACCAGCTCATTCTTTAAGCCAAGTTTTACGATTGAACAAGTTTTCCATTGAGGATTATTTAACCAGGGGTGTCACTTTCAATAACAAAGTTGTTATTGAATTGGAGAAAGTTGTTGTCCATTGTCAAGATCCAAATTTGCTTAGCATTGGTGCTAAATTAAATGGATTGGAACACGTTATTTCCAAGATGTACAGAAATTTGGATCTAGTTATGATTTACTAAACTTAGCCTCTCTTTTCTTTTCTGTAAGTTTATACTTGATAGTTTATACCGTAGACGGTCTTTTTGTAAACTCAACTGTCTTAATAACTCCAATTCTTTCTCAGTTCCCATAACTTGAACTTGTTTATGATCATTCCTATGGATTCTCACCTTGTTTAGTTCCACTTTCGACTCTAGGTTGGATTTCCTTCTCTCTAGTTTGATCAGTTTGGCCTTTATCAACTCCACCAAGGTCCAAATCTTGGGTTCAATCTCATCCAAGAGTTTCCTTTTGGCCATTAAAACATCGTATTCAGGGATCAATGTGAAGATTTTCTGCGCATCCAAGACGGTGTTCAGCCTGGCAAAGTCGTCAACGTTGTTTAAAGACTGGAGCGAGTCGTTTAGAAGCTGGACTGAGCTGGATAACGAGGCTATACAGCCGTTTAGTGTGTTTGTTGACATATTGAAGCCCTTGTTGAGTATAAGTAAAATGTAAACAAACGCGAATTCTTTTGATCATAAATAGTCTTGATCTATAATCTATGATCTATGATCTATGATCTATGCTATTAACTAATGATTACTGCTATTAACCATTGAATCCACAGCCAGCTAGTCTCTATATAAAGCCACCTTCGTCCTCTGAGCACTCAACCTGACGCAGCTCAGCGTCCATCAACAGAGCCTGGCTCAGCGTCATTGGCGGATCTCTGAACGCGTAGTTACACTCTCTCTTGGTATTAGTGTACAGCTCTCGCCACTCGTCTGAGTTCAGCTGCGGTATGTCGTTGCCCATCCACCATTGCCTGTACTGCGCTCCATACTCATCAAACCATCTTGTCTTGATCTTCCTTTTGATCAGCGTAGAGACAGCACGCCACTCCCTTTGTGTGTAGACTTGGCTGTGGCTGTGGTTTCGGTATTGAGGCAGCCTCTGTTGAGTCTTCTTCTTCCTCCTCGTCTTCTTCTTGTTGTCCGGCTTGTTGATGACAGGTCTCGGTGGCTGTGGCGTTATATAAGAAAAATGCCGTAGCGACTGGATCGTTTCCTGGTGTCGCACGATGTCGTCGTATCTCGATTGTATTTGCGTGGAAAGAAACATGTCTTGATCCATTTTGGTGATTAGTGGTGGGTTTTCAGTATATCAGCGTTTTTTCGCGTTTGCTTATATCTTTACGCGTTTGTTGATATTTGCTGACGTTCTTTGCCTCTGTTGATATTAAACAAAGGATATGAACAACGATACGAATCAAGACACTGAAGAAAAGGCTGAAGAAAAGGCCAAAAGTGAAAAGCAACTCATCAAATTGAAAGAGAAACAACTCAAACAAGAGCAGAAACTACAAGCTCAAAGGGCCAAACAAGAGGAAAAACTCAAGAAACAACAACTGAAAAGGGAGCAAGAACTAAAGAGACAATCAGAGAAAGAAGAAAGGGAAAGAAGGAGATTACAAGAGAAAGAAGAAAAGGAAAGAAGGAGATTACAAGAGAAAGAAGAAAAGGAAAGAAAGAGATTACAAGAGAAAGAAGAAAAGGAAAGAAGGAAACTACAAGAGAAATTGCTAAAAGAGCAAGAAAGAGAACAGTTGGAATTGGAAAAGAAGAAGAAGGAATTAAAAGCTCAGAAATTGAAGATTAGCAATTTCTTCAAACCGAAAACCGTTGTCAAATCATCAACTTTGATCCAACCAATCGTTGAGGATTCAAATTACTATAGATCGATCTTCCAGGATTTCTTTCAAAAAGATGGTGTTATCCTCTACGATTATAATAGACTGCAAGGTGATGATTTAAAGTCCCAAATTGAATCATTCGACCAAGGTTTACAATCTCCAGAACCAATACATTTCGAAGCTCAAAATGAACCTAAACTTGAAACTTCAACGGCAACATACATTTATCAAAATCAGTTACAAGGTGCTCCAATCACTATTAAATTCATAAAATTTTATGAAAACGTCAAGAACTGGATCGGTTCTTATACCAAACCTTATGCGAAGGGATTAGGTAAAGATCCTTTCCAACAGATCCCAATTTTCCTAGATTTCGATGACGATGCCGGTGAGGATGAAGAAGGTGATGGTGAAGATATCGATGACGATGATGACGATGAAGATGATGACGATGAAGATGCGGAGGATTTACAAGATTTCTTAGAAGATGATAATGCAAATAACGATCCAAAGAGGAAATTGATAGGTGGGCCATTGATTCCAATAGTTTCATGGAGAGCAGATCAAAGCATCAAAATTGAAATCTTGAAAGCTGATGTATCATTCCCCTTGAATCCTAATAAAGATTATTGGAAAACTTCAGATCTGGACGCTCCATCAGATCAAGACGAGCAACCCAAACTGAAGAAATCCAAGAACGTCATCACTGATAAACAAGATCTACAAATTTTTGCTCAAAAAGTTCACGAGTGTGATTTCACAGTCGGGACCATGGTTGAAATTCTTAAGAAGGATCTTCCCAAATACACCAAAACTACCATTGAAACCACTTTAAAGAGTTTGGCTAAAAGAGTGGGCAATAAATCAACAGAGAAGAAATGGTTGGTGGACACAGATTTGTTGAATAAGATGATTGAAAGTTGATATATATATATATTCTGGGAACCTGTTAGATAGCATCTCCGCATTAGGCAGTCAACAATTTAGCCCAATTAGGAAATGTTATTAGACGCGTCGCGCTTTCCCACATTTTTTATATTTCTAAAACAACTAAAATTTCCAGCTTCTAAACACCAAATTCAACTTGTGTTCACGGGCCTTCAACAATGAGCTCACCTCAAGAATCGGAAGACCAACAGCGAGTTTCCAACGATACACAAAGGACTGTTGCCTCGTCTCCTTTATTTCTCAATCCATCTTCTGACATCAACAGAGATACATTTGATGATACAAATTCAGCTCCAAGACCCGCTGCTGGTGAAGTCAGCTCTCCTCTTTTCTTCTCCAGTGGCTTGTCAGCACACCAACCCAACGTGAGCTCTCCATTGCCGTATAGTTCGTCCATTCCTGGTTCCGATATCAATAGGGCTAGAGGGAATCGTCATTCAGATTTAGCTACTGATATCCGTTCAGATATCAGCCAAACGCGTCGTGCTGAAAACTTACGCCATTTAAGAGGTGATGTCCATGGGTCTGATCTCTCATCTCCTAGACGAAGAAGACTAGAAGTGGATCAAGCTTTAAACTCAAGAGGTAACAACGTTTCATCAGAAATTGGAGAAGATGATAATAATGAAGCCGTTAGAGTCATTTGGGGTACGAATGTTAGTATCACTGAGGTTTCTAATAGCTTTAGAGATTTCCTTATGGGGTTCAAATTAAGATATAGGAAAATTCTGGATCAACAAGAATTGGACCCAAATACAGATGAAGATCTATATTACGTTAATGAGTTGAATGAGATGAGAAATTTAGGTACAACTAATTTGAACCTTGACTCAAGAAACTTATTGGCTTATCCAACAACGAAAAAGTTATATTATCAACTTCAAGATTATCCACAAGAAGTTATCCCAATCATGGATCAAACTATAAAAGATTGTATGGTGCAACTCGTCCTTGATAACGACTTGGATGAATTCAACGTTGGTGAGATCGAAGGTAGCATATATAAAGTCAGACCTCATAATGTGGCTACACAGAAGGATATGAGAGAGTTGAACCCAGATGATATCGATAGATTGGTTTCCATCAAGGGGATCGTATTGAGATCCACAGCCGTTATACCAGATATGAAAATCGCCTTTTTCAAATGTAATGTCTGTGAACATACAACGACAGTGGAAATTGATAGAGGTGTTATTCAAGAACCTACTGTGTGTCCAAGACCAGCGTGTGCTCAAGCTGGGTCGATGGTGTTGATTCATAACAGATGTTCCTTTGCAGATAAACAAATCATAAAAGTGCAAGAAACTCCTGATAACGTTCCTGATGGTCAAACACCACATTCGGTATCATTATGTGTATATGATGAACTAGTGGATAGTGTCAGACCTGGTGATAAAATCGAAGCTACTGGTATCTTTAGATCAACACCTGTTAGGGTCAATTCAAGACAAAGAATGTTGAAAAGTTTGTATAAGACTTTCCTAGATGTTGTTCATGTGAAGAAAACTGACAAAAGGAGACTCAACATTGACACTTCATTAAACGTGGAGAATGAAATCTCTCGTCAACAAGACGTTGAAGAGACTAGAAAAATTACTGAAGAAGACGTGGAAAGGATCAAAGAAATCGGGGCCAGAGATGACGTTTATGAATTGCTCTCAAGATCTCTAGCTCCTAGTATCTATGAGCTGGATGACGTTAAAAAGGGGATTTTACTACAGTTGTTTGGCGGTACTTCCAAGACATTCACCAAAGGTGGGAGATATAGAGGTGATATAAACATCTTACTTTGCGGGGATCCATCCACTTCCAAATCCCAGATTTTACAATATGTCCACAAAATTGCTCCACGTGGTATTTATACATCTGGTAAAGGTTCCTCGGCAGTAGGGTTAACCGCTTATATCACTAGAGACATCGATACGAGACAACTCGTCTTGGAATCAGGTGCCCTGGTGCTATCAGATGGTGGTGTTTGTTGCATCGATGAATTCGACAAGATGTCAGATTCGACAAGATCCGTTTTACATGAAGCTATGGAGCAACAAACCATCTCCATTGCTAAAGCCGGTATCATAACGACTTTGAACGCAAGAACATCAATCTTGGCATCTGCAAACCCTATAAACTCGAGATATGATCCAAATTTACCCGTGACCAAAAACATTGATCTGCCACCACCATTGTTGTCGAGATTTGATTTGGTATATCTGATTTTGGATAAAGTGGATGATCGTATGGATAGACAATTGGCTAAACACATCACAAGCATGTATTTGGAAGACACTCCTGAAAATGTATCCACTACGGAGGTGTTGCCCGTGGAGTTTTTAACAATGTACATTGGGTATGCAAAGCAAAATTACCATCCAAAGCTCACTGCAGAGGCTAAAGACGAGTTGGTGAAATGTTATGTGGAGATGAGGAAACTTGGTGATGACTCAAGGGGGTCAGAGCGTCGCATCACGGCAACAACAAGACAGTTGGAAAGTATGATTAGACTTTCAGAGGCACATGCTAAGATGAGATTGTCAAACTTTGTGGAGCTCGCTGATGTTCAAGAAGCGGTGAGGCTCATCAAGTCAGCTATAAAGGACTATGCCACTGACCCCATCACGGGGAAGATCGACATGGATCTGGTGCAGACTGGGCAATCTGCAGCTGAAAGAAAGCTGAGGGAGGACCTGGCAAAGACTCTGATGAAGTACATTGAGGAAAACGTGGCTGGGAGCATCAACTTCCCAACTCTGCTGAGAAACTTCAACGAGCAGTCGCAAGTGCGTGTCGAGAACTCAGAGCTCGGCGACGTGCTGAACCAGCTGGTCGCCGAGAACAAGATCGTGGTCAACGGTGAAGGATCCAGAAGGATAATACGTCGTCTTGAGCTTTGATTTGAATACGGTAAAATGATCTAAATCTCTGTGTAGCCTGTTGTTGTTCTTTTCGCGAAAACGTTTGTTTACTGTAGCTTGGAATGCTCTCCAAGACAACAAACAAAGACCTTCGAAGCAAGGCAAAATACTCACTCCAAAGGCCCATTTGGAACCAGCTTCTTGAAGATTCAACGCTGTGCGGTGAGCCCAAGATTCAGACCGACATCATCGTTACATATCTCCGCTTTTTTCGTCTCTGGAAAAAACTCATATAAGGATCCTGCTATCCGTGTCAGATGTTTATGGAGTGAGTCTCTAAGGGAAATTAACACCAAGCCAGCCAAAGCCAGATTATAACACCAACGAGTACTAGTAATGGTACCCATGACGACGGATGGTGCGCTGCTCAACTCCAATGACGTCCCGAACCATTCGCAACCATCTTCAGCAGAATCACTCGATATCCCCATCTCCCTCAGTGTCAAGGGAAGATCCAGATCCAATTCCAAAATCTACAGCATACCAAATGCTCTGGTCAGTAGTAACAAGTCTAGACTGAACCAAAATGGGAATGGGAACACCGAATCGTCCAATGGTTCAAATGAGAAACCATTTCGGAAAGTCCCCGATAGAGACCAATTTGCTCACATCTTGCTGTTTACATCATTGAACGACACTTTTGATAAAAAGGCATTGACGGTTCCCCTGTATCCTCAAGTACTCAAGCTCGGAAGACCCAACAACTCGCAAAAGGCACCAAGCATCTATAATGGCTATTTTGATTCAAGGGTTATATCGCGAGAGCACGCTGAGATTTACATGAAGGATGGTAAAGTTTTCATAAGGGATTGTAATTCATCAAATGGTACTTTTGTCAATAATGAAAAGATTTTGAAAGAGCATGAATTGAAAAGTGGTGATACGGTGGATTTGGGCATAGATATCGATACGGAGAAGAATAAGCATCAATATCATAGGAAAATTAGCTGTCTCGTGGAGAATATCTTGACAGTGCCTATTGATGGAACTACAGATATGGATAAAGTCATAGCTGCGTTATCTAGAAAGGATATTGATAATGGCGATGAAAAGAACAACTTGAATGACTTGAGTCCCTTTGATGCTGCGATGTTTGGGGACGTGACAAGAGATCTCGAGGATGTTGCATTAGGGATGAGTCATGATTTCCTAACTGGGATTTTTGTCAATAGTAATATCGGAACGAACTCCAGCTTTGTGCATTCCATTAGACTTTTGATCAATCAATTGCATCAAGAGAAGTTGGACAACTTGAAACTTGCATCCGTCGAAAAATTCTTGGAGAACTACAAAGCAGAAGTTGGCAAGAATGGTTTACAGAACAAGTTGAAGACATTGAAAAAGGAAGTGGAGGATTCTAAGAAGAAAGCCGAACAATATAAGAGCGAGATATTTGAGCTCAGGCATCTTTTATCCCAACGAGAAGAGGCGTTAAAAGAGACACAGCTTGCTGTAAAAGATAGGGACAAGAATATTGAAACCTTGTTGCAAACGATATCGAAGGAGAGTGAAAAGAATGACATGAAAAAGTCTAAGAAGATGATGGAATTGGAAAAAACTATCAAGGAGAAAGATGATGAAATCCAATCAATCAAAACAGAATTTAAAGAGAAATCTCTTGACCGAGATATGGAGATACAATCATTGAGAGAGGAGCTAAATGCTAAGGAGAAAGCAATTTCGGAACTTTCAGAGAAACAAAAGGACCTCCTTGAAAGAAACTCTGAAGGAAGTGTTATGGCAGATATTTACAACTTGGGATTAATAACGTCATTGGTGATATGTGTGGGGGCATTCTCGCTAAAGCTTTTCTCATGATCAAATAATGTCCATGAAAGAACGAACTATACACATATATGTATATATGTTATGAACACGAAATGCCATCGAGACACATCGTCAATCATTCTGGATTTGCAGAATCTTCATGTACCACAGTCTCTAACGCTTCACAACCCAATCTTGTAGCCAATTGGAAAGCAAACTCTTTAGCAACTTCCTCCACACCAATTTCCTTACCTAGCACTTTGGAAATACTGGTCTGCGTTTTACCAGGTAATCCACAGAATGCTAATCCGGTTTTCTCAATCTCAGGGATCTCATTAGATACATTTATTGATACTCCATGTGATGTAATGCCTCTAGTGACGCTCAATCCGATACTCGAGATTTTAGTGTTTGCATCTATCCAAACACCAGTATTCTCCGTTTTCTTTCCCTGTATACCAAATGAATCAAGGGTACCAATAACAGAGTCCTCTAGCATCGCCACAAAGCAACGGATGGTCAAATTTGTGAAATCATGGAGATCTAGGATTGGATACAGGACGAGTTGGCCCTTGTTATGGAATGTGATTTCACCACCCCTGTTCGTCTGAATGTAGTGATACCCAATAGCCTCCATCCTCTGTATGTCTTCCTGCGTTATGCGATTCTTCTCTCGTCTCCCACCTGTGAAGACAGGTTCGAACTCAAAGGACAACAGCGTTGGATGAGGTTTCTGGGATGTGATGTTGGCAAGCAAAGTAGCCTCGTACTCGTTCATTAGGAGGTCCTTTTCAGCCATCTCACGTCTCTTTCGTGAGATCTTCGTGAGGATATGCTTGAAATCGATATTGGCATCAACAAACATCGACTGAATGCGCTGGCCATCGAGGTAATTCTGGGGCTGCGAGAAGCGGACATGGCGAAGCAGCGTTGAAGGGTTCTTGGGGCTGAACCTGGCATCGGGCAACGCCGGTGGGAGCCTTGTTACACGTGACAGCGACTGTGTAGCGAGGAATCGTGGCTTCATTGTGTCTGATGATAATTTGAATGCCGATGAGCCCAAAGCCAGCCGTTGTGGAAATTTTAGTTTAATCCCACCCACGAGAAACACCAAAATTCTGGCTGAGCTCGATGGCTTCACGTGAGGATGCTCTCTACGATTGGCTCGCCCAGGAGGACGCCAGATGCTCCATTTCAGACTCCATACACGTTCGTGAAACTTCGTACGGTGGTCGTGGTATCTTTGCAAAGAAGCCTATAGGGCCCAGAGAGCAAATCATCAAGATCTCACCGTCATACCTTTTGAACTTCTCCACCATCGTCGTTCATATCCTTTCGTGGTCTGGGAAGGAGTCTCCCCATAAGAACCTGAAACCGGCACCGACTCAGGGCAGACAAGATGATATCACTGCTGTATTGTATGCTGATCTCGATCTCGATACTTTGCACACTCTCACGTCTTTCCAAATAGTGTCGTTATACATCACGCTTGAACGCAAACGAGGCTCAAAGTCTTGGTGGAAACCTTTTTTGGATTCTCTACCTCCAATGACCGATTTTGACTCATCTCCAATGGTTTGGAAGCTTCGTAATGATGATGATTTCACTAATTTACCATCATCGACTCAATCACATGCTAACAAGATGTACGATAGGCTCTTGACAGACTATAATGCCGTTCAGAAGCTACTAAAGCCCTATGGCTCGATAAACATCACAATGGATGAGTTTTTATGGTCATGGTTTTGTGTCAACTCGCGTTGTTTATACATGACAATACCAGAAGCTCGTACCAAAGAGGATAATTTTACTATGGCACCTTATGTTGACTTTATCAATCACTCATCACAGGATCAGTGTGTTTTGAAAGTGGACCATAGGGGGTTTTATGTCATGACTTCGCAGTCCTACAACATTGGAGATGAATTGTATCTCTCGTATGGTCCTCATTCCAATGAGTTTCTTCTATGCGAGTACGGCTTCGTTCTATCTGAGAATCCATGGAACGACGTGGATATAAGTCGGAAAATTATTGCCTTGTTGAGTAAAGAGCAAGTGCAGTTCTTAAAAGATGTTGGGTATTATGGAGATTACACCATTAGTAATGACTCTATCAGTTTCAGAGTTGAAGTGGCACTAGCCGTGGCAATGGAGAAAGATGGCGGGTTGAAGACCAATAGACGGCTCAATGCATTTATAGGTGGTGTCTCTGAGGGGAGATTCTACAAGAGGAAATCAAATTTTGCATTGTTAGAGATCTTGGAGGATTTATTGGATGAATACAACCAGTCCTCAATGGTAGAATGTCCACATAAAGATATCATTAGGGGTATCTATAGAGATAAGATACAAATCATTGAGAACCAATTGAAATTCCTACGACAACAGCTAGCTTAATACAATTCCCGGCCCGGGCCATGACTTTATGATATTTTCCATCTATACTATGCATGTCATTATCAAACCGATTCATCTGGGATAGAAACGTTTTGGTTTCTTATGCCTCTTAAGGATATTTTGGCTTCGAGTATTTTGTTTAGCAAGTTTACTTGAGGCGACCGTACTTTATTTGTCCTTGCCAAGTATGCAAAATAACCCGTAGTGTTGAGAATCTCCGTACCGTTCCAAGAACCAACTTGTTTTCTTAATATCGAGGATTCTCTCTCTGTAGTCTTCAATAGAGTTAAAGCGACATCCAAAAGTCTTTCCGGGTTGAGCGCTATCTGACTTGTAGCGGTTTCCATACACATTGGATCTGCAGCTTTGATACTTCTGAGGCAGTCCTGTATAATATAGGAAAATATCCTTGGCGTATGTTTCATCTTGAGAAGTTCCCCATTTGTACAATCATATATTGCCGACATGGAGCCAATACAAGTTTTCACAATAAGGTATTCATACTGAGCCTGTACGAAATCACTATACTTCATGAAGGTGGGGTTAAGCCTCTGTGTTCGTTCAAGCATCGATAACAACTCCGTCTCTTTAGAAAGATTGGAAGCCAAATCATACTCATAACTCTCAATATCGTGTATATCTCTGGGTATCTTGGCTATTTTCAATCCACCGTCACCAATGACACCAGATTTGAAGTCACCTTGTGGCCAGACTCTAAAATCACTAATACACTGATAAATGTTGGGCCTGAGTTGATCATTCTTCCATAATAGCCTCTTCATCGAGTCAACAAAGGATTTATCGCTATCGAGAAGCAGCAAATTACTCGTTGGATCGAGGCATTTCTTGTACTTGTGAAGTTCCGTCACTTCTTGAGGTCGCGAGAAGGAACAAATGAGGTTATCTATATGTGCCATCTCACCCGTATCATATTCCGGTGGCGTACAAGCACTCATGAGCTGTTTGAAAGAGACTTCTGGAGATGTCTGGAACCCATAATCCGTGATCTGGACCGTGGAGTTACGATTCAGGAACTGACGTAGTTGTCTATCAGATTTTAGCAGAAACACAATCCGAGGCACCTGCGGCTGTTCAGGGAGCTTTGCAAGCTCCAGTGTGACTAGATGCGAGAGTGAACCTCGTACTTGTCCCAGAATATACACCGGTTTTACCATCTATTTGCCTGGTTATCCGATCACAGAGGAAATTTGAAGCTTTTCCTATACAGTGGAATTTTGCCCATGATGAGTTTGAGCATTTTTACAAGACACATTCGCGCATTTTTACTTATAGATATATAGAGAGGATTTTGTTTACTTTTTGGCCATTTCAGCTTCACAACGTTTCCAGAGTGGGAGATGCTAATAGTTGGGCTCACGGGCGGGATCGCCGCTGGGAAGTCTACTGTGTCAAGTTTGCTTCGGAAAGAGCACGGTCTCACGGTCATCGATGCCGATCTCATCGCCCGTCAGGTTGTTGAGCCAGGACACTCAGCATATAGAAAGATTGTGAAGCATTTCCAACCAAACGTACCCGATCTTCTCTTAGCTGATGGCAGCTTGAACAGAGCGGCGCTGGGGAAATACGTTTTTGCACATAAGGATGAACTCAAAGTATTGAACGGTATCACTCATCCGGCTGTCAGATACGAGATTTTGAAACAAATCATCAAGGCATACATATCTCTGTGTAGCGTTGTGATTTTGGATGTCCCGCTTTTATTCGAGGCTGGAATGGATAAGCTTTGTGGAGCCACTGTATGCGTTGTGTGTGGGGAAGAAGAGCAACTCAGGAGATTGTTGAAGAGAAACCCAGGGATGTCCAAAGAAGAAGCCCAACAAAGAATCAACTCACAGATGTCAAATCACAACAGGATCATTAAAGCTGATTATGTGATTGATAATACTGGTTCTCTTAACATCTTAGGAGAGCAGGTCAATGCTGTTGTTGAAAAAATTACGCCTTGCTGGGCTTTTTACCTCATGGACCTCTTCCCACCTTTGGCATTTTTCTCGGCTCTTGGGACTTTTATCGTGCGTAGGGTGCATGAGTATAGCCACAAAACAAGAGATGAGTAAAAACGACGTTAGCCTTAGTCGGGTAAAACAAACTTTTAGCCAAAGATCGGTTGAAGTATCTAATTGATCAACCCATACGTTGGTCATGGCGCCCGACTCTATTTCACTGACTCTAGCTAATCGAATGCATCTGAAAGATGCAACCATGATCCCTACCGAAAGTTCCTGAGTCGTGGATTATTACTCTCTATGGGTTTTTTAAGAAAATCGGGTTTGGAAGTTGTGCCAGCTAGTCCAACAAGTCGCTTTCTTAATCCGCTTCTTTAGACCGTTTTCAGGCTGCTTTATAGTGTGATCGAAGATCGTGGACTCCAACAGTGACCCAATCGATTGAGATCACCAAGACCCGCATCAGAACATGTTCAAATTCCAACATTCAATTTGGCACATTTGTAGACCGTCACTTTACGCATATCCGGGGATTGATCAGGTGATATAGCACGTGATACCCGGAACTGCTTACGCTGCTTAACTATGAGCGGCAGCCAGGTTTGTTAGCAAAATAGCCAAATCACTGAATTTAAGCACGTTCATCACATCTCCAGGAAGCCATTGAAAGGGACAATGCAATGGTAGTGTCATTACATCGATAGCAACCCCATATCACGAGATATCGTGACATCTAGCTCAACTACCCCTGGAAAAAATTTGACAGCCGTTCCCTCTATTTTTTGCCCGGATCTTCAAAATGGCCTAGTGGGCCATAGAGAAGTCTGGGACTTGTGGGGTTGCTACGTATCGACTTGTTCTATATAGAGCTATCTAATGGACCGGGTTTGGGACCGGTTGGACAAATCTTGGAATTTTGGTGATGAGTTGAGATGGGCAGGTCTCAACCCAAACACCGAAATAACAAGCGTCCATGGCCTGTGGTTGGCATTGGAGTCGTGGACAAGTGTTGTGTGGGCATTGGTTGGCATTGGTGTGCACCAGTTCGAAGTTGAGGTCCAAAAGATGTTGGCAGGACCCCGCGGTAGCCAATCTTAGATGAAATCACCAACCGAAGAGAGCATGGAGAAGACTCACAACGAACTAACCGATGCCGCAGAAATGCTATGGATACACTCGTGGAACTTCAGGTCACCCAATCGTGCTCAGCAGCATAGTCTTTCTTTGAACATCAAACCGGGGCAGCGATATGGCAACAACTTCCGGCTAGCATTGAAGCCCAGGGAGTACACGATCCCAATGCTTAGAAAACGAATCCACTGGGGCAACAGTGAACCCATCTCAGAGCTTGAGATCACGCTTGAAGTTCCAAGAAGTGATCAATGGGATAATGTGGAAATGATGTGGAAATAGTTCGAAAATGGGAAAATGCTTCGCAATAAGGAGCCGACTATAACCATGGAATCAGAGAGAGTCCTTTGTGTCCGGGCAAAAGATCCAAACTTCAACCATGATTTTATCCAGCATCTCATCGCTTGAAATATTTGGTTTGGCTTCGCACTATTCCAGGTAGCAGTATAGAAAAACGCAACAGCTTCAAAGATATACCAACGCATGAATCAAAGGTTCTGATCTTAATGGCTGTCAGGGACCATCAAGAGCTTCATACTTTGACTACTAGTTGAGTATATCTCGCTGCTGAAGAGATTTTTGAATGGACTCATTTTCGCTCGAAGCTCGATCGTAAACATTCTAAGTTCTGGGCTTTGTGACGTCACCGAGAAGCTGAAAACCAAAGTTCCGATTAATGAATCAGATCGATGGGAACCCTGGTGTGAGGATTATGGGACTTCTGGTGGGATGGGTGGTGGTATCGGTATTATGTGGAGAGCTTTGAGAAGTTTTCGGAAGTTTTGTGGATTTCCGGGGTTTCTCGTTTTTGTGGTTTAGTGTGTTTTGTTGTCGGTGGGAGTACATTGCGGACGGGTCTAATACAAAGCTGAAAGAATGAGACTCTCAAAAAAGGGAAAGGTTCCGGTATCCTGGTATCATCTCGTTGTTTAAGCCTTTTCTCCAACATTCTTTCTGCCGAGAAATTTGCTGGCAGTTGTCGAGACAACTTTCAGATGCTGCGTTAGCTAGAAAATTGCACTTGGTCAGAGTTTAATTTTCCGAAACCTACTTTTGTCGGAAAAAATAAGGATTCATAAGAAGCTTCGCTGCTTTTAGTTTGATACTTCTCTACAAGTCTCGGTTTTGGGTTGTTATCGCTAATTCTAAAGTACTCTAACAGCCCTCTAGTAGTGGCTATAGACAATTACGGCAAGACCTGCAGAGAAGAGAATCCACAAATACCAATTGACAAAGAGCTGGGCAATCAGGATCTGATCTATGATCAATAATATAATTATGACATATATATATATATATATATATAGACGTCGGGTACGTTAAGCAAGACGGGATCATGCAGTAAAACTGATAACATTAATATACCCGTATTTCATTGCCTGCTGACGTCACTGTATATAAGTGCACACATATTAACTAGCTGTAATGCTAACTTCCCGTCAGCACTTTTGTTCCCAATAATGTACAACCAAACTATTTATGAGTCTATTCACAGCTTCATGTGTACTTAGTCGCCTTGTGGTCAGAGGGAACCAAGTGGAGAAAGACGCAGTTGTTTTTACGCGAACAGCTCTTATTGGACCATACTGAAAAAAACCTGCACACCTTCGCGAATCTACTAAGATCATGAGGGTCATACTTGTTGACCCAAGGTCTGACATCACGCTGTCTCAATTGTTCGATTTGAGACAGCCGACGACCTCGTGAAAGATCCCGAACGTTGAAATGGCTAGCAACATTCTGATGAGTTGCTGAGCTAGTTGTTAGTTGATGACCCGACAGAGTTCCTCGTCTGTGGGGTATTAAATCTTCTTCTTGCAATTCATTTGAAGTTGTGCTTGCGGCCATATCAACATTGGATGGGGGTCGAGCCATAGAACGAGAGTTCCCTGGGTCTTCTCTATTGCGTTGATCCAGTTCATTAGGTATTATGCGCGCGGACATATCAGGGCTCGGTGGTAGGGGATACGTAGTTTTAGAAATCTCGGATTCTTTCCCGTCTCCTTCGTTTGGGGTTATGCGTGCAGTCAGAGCAGCGTTAGATGGTGGTCGAGATATAGCTCTAGAGCGCTTGGATTCTTCTCTGTCATCTTCGTTTTGTGTTATGCGTGCAATCAGACCAGCAGTAGATGGTGGTCGAGATTTAGCTTTAGAGCGTTCGGATTCTTCTCTGTTATCTTCGTTTGGGGTTATGCGTGCAGTCAGACCAGCATTAGATGGTGGTCGGGACATAGCAATGAAGCTTCTCGGATTCTTTTCAGCAGGCGTCAAGTTGTCAGTAGTGGTATTCGCTGACTGAAGCCCTGGATTTGGCCTTGGAATCTTTACCGGGATATTTGTAAAACTAGAATCTTCTTCCCGATCCCTTTTGTGAGTTATCTGGAGTGCATCTTGGGCATTACCGGGATTTTGTTCTTTAGATGATCCAGGCCATACTTCAATCTCATTATCGCTTATATCAGTATGTTCATCATCTTCACCAGCTGGTTTTCTGTACGCAAGGATCTCACTGTCATCCTCGAGCATTCTCAGTATATCATCGTCCTTATTTTCTTCGTCGTGACTTTTTTCGTCAGATTCTTTTTCCGTATTCGTCTTATCACTTTCAAAGCTAGTTAATGTGTTGTTGTCAATTGCATCCTCACAAGCTCCTCTCTCAGGAGTCACCGACTCCGTGTTTTGTGGCTCGAGAGTTTCAGCTACATCGCGACGGCGGAGAGGTGGCGGTGGTGGAGGCGGAGATGGAAGGGCCCCTGACACTTGCTCTGATGACACCTTCCGCTCAGCCGATACTTGGGCACGTTGTTGACCCGATCTTGAGGTCAACTCTGGCATTGGTCCAGCAGAGACTGTAGGTGATTGTGTAATCAGAATTCCTGTAGGATGTTGGTGGTCATAGCGAAACCTCTTCAGGCTTGTCAGCAGCCCTTCCGGTTCGAAAGGAGTTTCAGTTTCAGCATCCCGTTCACGATTATCTAGTTTGACAAGATGGGCATCATCGGACAGCTGCAGCTCGATGAAACCACCCCTTGTAACGCTGGCATCTTTTCGAGGGAATTCTTCAACTATATCAAAGTTTACAGGTGGCGGCTTTTTCCAATCAACGTCGCACCTATGCTCAACAATTATTGATCCAGTTGCCTTTCTCTTGAGCACTTGGGCTTCCGAGATTTGCATCTCCTTGGCGCTCACCATGTTATGGCTAGCATGATCACTATCGAGTGGGAGTGAGTTTTCAGGAACAAAGAGTTGTACTGACACCAACTCTTTATCACTTTTGAATTGTACAGACTTTTTGCGAGTAGATGGTGCCCTTTTGATAATACTTTTGAGCCCAATGCTTGTGGTTTTCGGTTCTATATCAGAGTTGACTGGTTTCTGTGCGTTCACTTCGGAAGCGGGTAGATCCGTTACAGGTGATTTCCTTTTCTTTTTATCGAGATAGCTCGCAATGGAAAACTTTTTTGTGCTGGGTACCGAATGAGCATTGGATGATGATGTTTTTGGGTCTTCAACTGAATGTTTATCCGAAGCCTGCCCCTGAGCCTTTTGTGTGGTGATTTGTTCAGGTGGAGAAAGCTCCTTTTGTCTTTCCTCGGATTCCTGAAGAATTTTGACAGCAAGTTCCTGAAATTCTTCTCTTTTGGCCAACTGCTTCAGCACCTCTTCAATTCTAAAATCAGTCAACTGTCGCGTTATCAAACTCAAAGCGTCGATAAACTTCAAGCACGCAATGACATTGTTAGCATTCTTGATCTTTATATCAAATCTCAACCAATTGGCAACTCGGAGCATGAGGGACGCATCCATGCCAATTTCATCTAGCACTTCGGGCTTATTACCAAATATCTCAAGAATTTGATCGAGAATATAGTACCTAAGATCATGATCGGTATCGTACTGATCCTTAGCAACCACCAACACGAAAGAGTTCAATGTAGACTCAATTGAAGACTTAGATTTTCCGAGCTGTTGTCGAAAAACGTCCACCACAAACTTTTTGGCCTGGTCAACTGTCATTTGGCTGGTTCGAATAGCATTGAGGGTCACATTAATTTCGGCACCTGTGTAGATCTTAACTCTCTCCAATGGTTGTATAGTTTGGTTCCTTAGTCTCTCAGCCTCCTGTTGAGATGCCTTTTCACCCTTCAAGATCTTGATTTTTTTCAAATAGTGCTCCATTGGAGAAAGAGCGGCTTTGGCTGTGGCGTCATTACTACTTTCCTCCTCAGTAACAGGTGTTGACGTCTCAGATGGCGATAGCGAGCCAGGATTGGCCTCCGATGAGGGCAGTTCCTGGACACTCGATGGTGAAGAGGAAATCTCCTCAACCGTTTCTGGAGCTATCATATTGAGATCCTCACTCAGCCCTTTATCCTCTAATGGTGATCCAGACTCCTCGGATTGTGGGTTTCCAGTGGTATGTAATGTAATGGACTCGACACTATCATCATTACCGTCTTCATCTTGATTTTGTATTCCGTGAAGATCAACTTGTGACGATGTATTGCTTGGCGACCCGAAGTTTTCACCAATGGACTGCAAGAATTTGAAACTGACAGGACAGCTCCTGGCCTGATTGGATATGGAGAAGAGATAATTGTTCCGCTTGTTCACCATCTGCTCATAAATGGCAACGAGCTCATTGAAATAGGGGCTCTCTGGTTGTGTACGCTGCAACATGTCTCGTGCAACGCTCACTTCCCCTGTTGCCTGTAAGTACAAGTTGAAAAGCTGATCAATAGAGAGCTCGTGTGCTTGTCCCAATTCTTCATTCATCCCCACTGCGTGAAGACTCATTTTGAGAAGCTCAGTCCGTGTCCTATGAGAGCTCAAAGTCTATATTCACAAATATATGCGACGACCTTGGTCAGACGGGCTGTAAAACAAGCGATTTAACTATATAGTTCTTGCTCAGTTGAAAACAACAACAGTGTATATAAGTAAAAAGTCGTAAATCAAAAGAAACCACGTTCCTCTCTACAATAAGCAGACGTTACAATTGCACACAGTCTGCTACACAACCGGAAAGGGGCTTGTCCAACTTTGAACACAGACACAAAGAGATGAAAACAGGTGGAAAGGAGTACAAAAAGAAAATAAAGAACGCGGATTTCTCAAAACATCCGAGCACCACCACAGAAAATAATAAAGTCACATGATAAACCACATGACCTCTTCACTTCCTCTTTCGGGCTATCGGTAGGCCCACACTCAGGCGAAAACTTTTTTCAAGAGATAAATATTTTTCTTAGCGTGAACCTCTCTATTGCATATTCTCTCATTGAAAAGTCTTTATTATATAAATTGTAATGAGACCTTCTTACAGTATCACAGCTACCGGTAAAAGGGCTCTGTTGCAATTTGCCACAGAGATTAGGCTTTCTCATTCCTTCTCTACTAAGCGCTCACTCAAACAAGATGAGATCAAAGTTGATGATGTGCAGTCCCCAGCAGACGCCTCTGCTCCTACTTCGTCCCCTTCCAAATCATCAGAATCCTCTCCAGCCTCGTCTACCTCGAATGCTACATCAGCCCCAAAACTCGATGCCTCATCAATCCACTTTTTGCACAAGCAAGGTGTAATTAACAAACCTATACACGCCGCGATGGAGAAATTAGGCTACCATAAGCTGACTGCTGTACAAGAAAAGTCCATTATGCCTGTGCTCACCACTGACTCTGATTTCATTATGAAGGCAAAGACTGGTACTGGTAAAACTTTAGCTTTCGGTATTCCATTGATCGAGACTGCGTTGAGAGTATCCAACAAATATCACAACGTTGTTGGGCTTGTAATTGCTCCTACTAGAGACTTGGCTTTCCAGATCCGAGATGAGCTGGATAAGATTGTCAAGTACAAAGAAGTCTTACAGCATTCTAAACACCTGTTGAGAGTGCAAACTATTGTTGGAGGTGAAGCAAGATGGTCTCAAGTCAAGGCTTTCAATTCGAGAAGAGCTGTACCGTCCATTGTTGTCGCAACCCCTGGAAGATTCATGGATCTTGTCAGAGAACCTAATGTTGCTGAAGCCTTTGCGGAGCTGCAGCTTCTCGTATTGGATGAAGCTGATAGACTGCTAGGAGAGGGATTCAAAGAAGATCTGGTTGAAATCACCGATGTGCTGAAAGGAATCAAATCTCAAAACAAGAACAGTGATGGGAGCGCGGACCAAATGAAGACCTTGTTGTATTCTGCTACCATGGATAAACAAGTGCTTGAGTTTTCTAAGAGAATCTTAAGACCAGGATTCAAATCCATTGACACAGTTGACCCTAACGAACCCGAGACGCATGAAAAGATCGATCAATCTTTGATTTTGACGGATGATATTTTCGAAAGTTATGTTGCCGCTTCACTTTTCATTGAGAGTGAAGCCAAAAAGACAAAGCACTTCAAAGCTATCGTCTTCTTACCAACTGTGAAGTCCGTTTCATACTTTTACGAAATTCTTTCCACGCGCTTACGTCACAATCACTTTAAGTTCCCAGTTTATCAACTTCACGGTCAGCTTACGCAAGGCACTAGGGACCGTTCCGTCAAAGGCTTCCGTGACGCGTTCTCCGGTGTACTTGTTGCTTCAGATGTCGGCGCGAGAGGTATGGATTTCCCTAAAGTGACTAATGTTATTCAAATTGGTCTACCAATGGATGCTACAAACTACGTTCACAGAGTGGGTAGAACGGCAAGAGGTGGAAACACTGGTAAAGCTGTGATGATTCTTTCAAAGGCTGAATCAAGATTCATTAGAGTCTTGAAGAATAGAAATCTCAACGTCGTTGAGCAATTTGAGTACGACAAGGTTCCAGAAATCGAGGCTGAAATTGCCGAGATTGCACAATCTGCCAGACACAAATATACTTTGGATTTGGTCATTGAATCCATTGCTGGGTTTTCCAAAGGAGTTGCCAACTCCTACAGACTGAACATGTACGAAATTCTAGGCGATTTGTCACAAGCATACGGTAAGTTTTACCAGGATCCATCCAAACGTCCTCATGTAACCCATTCCTTTGCTACAAGAGTTTTGGGTTTGAATAAAAGAGACGCTAATGAATTCTTCGACCTAAATTCTGCTGCTCCAGTTCAAGATGACAGTGGAAGTAACTTTGGATCTTTTGGTGGTGATGAATATCAACCTCGTGGAAATCGTGGTGGTGACCGTGGAAATCGTGGTGGTTTCCAGTCTCGTGGTGGTTACCAATCCCGCGGCGGCTCCCGTGACTTCTCAAACAATGATAAACCAAGAAGATTTTCCAACGATAGAAATGATAGACGTGGTTCAAGAGGTTACGGAGGTAGAGGAGATCGCAATGATAGATACTAATTTTATGGCGTTTGAGAGCCTTTTATCGTGGTGTTTGGCTCTCTATTATCGGAATTGTTTAACCGTCAAGGGTGATGGAAATCGGCGTGTTACGTTTGGCGTTTGTATATAATATAACCATGTAAATAGAAGGGTTTTGCCTATAAATACGAAGCTGGATTTCTGAGGAAATTGAACTGAGCTGTAATATTCGCGAAACTGTTTGGTAATTTTTCTGAGGCTTCGATAAGTTATCAGAGAGGCTAAGCGTAACCCATTTTGCTAATAAAAGCAGTGTGTCACTATCGCCAAGCTGAGTCTCTCCCCGCCCAATGACCTCAAAGAGCGTCACATATTGCACGTCTAAGGACTTGGACCTTCCGGTGCGAGTGAAGATAACTTCACTTGAGGGCTCCAAATCGCTGCTTAAAGAGTTCATCAAGGTCACAGATCCTTCAAAAGCCAAATTGCTCTCGAACTTCTCACAAACATCAAGCCTGTTTGCCTCTGTAGTGGTTACTCTGGAGGGAAAACCATTGACAATACCGGTCACCACCTCTTATGCTGCTTTTAGAACATCAAGGCGTTGGAACGAGTGGCTCACACTCCCCATCACAATAAGTCAATTACCTTTTCATGGAAAGCTTCATATAACGCTATGGGAGTTTGACGGATCAAAGCAGTCTATCTTCGGAGAGACAGAAATCAACCTCTTCGATGTAGATGGTGATTGTACCTTGAAGAGGGGGCGACAAAAACTGAAACTCAAGCTTGCCAGTGATGGTGGTAGCCAAGACAAACCTACGGAGTCACAAATGGATGAGCTGGAAAATCTGATCAAAAAACACGAAAACGGTGACATTCTAGCAGTGGATTGGCTGGACAACCTAACGTTTAGAAAAATTGAGCAGATCAATAAGCAACAGGCCAAAGACTCTAGCTTCTCTCTATTCATTGATCTGTTGCAGTTTGACATACCGATTGTATTTCAAGACCTTAAATATCCTCCTCCAAACATCCCAGTGTTTCAACCCTCAGAGCAGCTTCAAATCCAGCAAAATCAACCAAAAGTTTCCACAGGTAAATTCACTACGGTGAAGGTTTACGACCCTGAGCAGTATCGCTCAGATCCGATCGAACAGAAATACCGGAAACTGGAGAGAAGCCACAAAGATGGTCCGTTTGATAGAGAAATCAAGCCTACTGCTAAGGTCAGAGATGAGCTCAACAGGATATTGAACTATTCATCCGTACAAGAGTTATCCCAATATGAGAAAAATCTTGTGTGGAAATTCCGCTATTTTTTGATAAATAATAAGAAAGGCCTCAATAAGCTGCTCAAGTCAATTAACTTCAATGACGAAAATGAAAGGAAAGAGGCCCTCAAACTTTTGAACAAGTGGGTTGAAATTGACATCGAAGACGCGTTAGAGCTTCTTGGCCCGGGGTTCAGGAACATCACGGTCAGGACATATGCAGTGGAGCGGCTGAGGAAAGCTCACGACTCCGTACTTGAACTTTATTTGCTCCAGTTAGTCCAGGCATTGGGCTACGAGTCACTAACAACCTCTAGCAACGAATACTCAATCGTTGAGTTGAACGAGTCAACCCCTGCTTCGTCGTCAATGCTTCACAGCTCACTGACTCCACTTTCGCAATTCTTAGTAGAAAGGGCTTTACTAAATGACAGACTGGGCAGCTTTCTCTACTGGTATCTCAATACGGAGGCTAAGGAAAAACCCAGATCGATCTACAAAAAGATACTGGATTACTACCTGAAAAATGTCACTAACGAAGGCCTACAAAGAGAAATTGAGCTCATTTCGACTATGGTCAAAATGTGTCTCAAGATTAGGGGCTCACGAGAGACAACACCTAAAAAGATTGAATTGCTGAGAAGCTTACTCGATTCGAAGCTCAAGTCATTCCATCCAACAAGGCTTCCCTTGGATCCATCAGTGGAAGTTTGTGGTACAATTCCAAGCAAGAGTTTTGTGTTCAAAAGCTCACTTTCACCTCTGAAAATTGCCTTCAAGACCACTGATGGCGGCGAGTATTCGTTGATGTTTAAAGTCGGGGACGATCTACGGCAAGACCAGCTGGTCATTCAGATAATATTACTAATGAACAAGCTACTGCTCAATGAGAATGTTGACTTGAAGCTAACACCATACAAAATCTTAGCTACGGGTCCAGCCGAGGGTGCTATACAGTTCATCCCAAATAGTACCCTGGCTGGTGTGCTGGCGGAATATCATGGAATCCTGCCATACTTAAGGCACCACCACCCTGATCCAAGCAACGAACTGGGAGTATCTGATTGGGTTATGGATAACTTTGTTAAATCATGTGCTGGTTATTGTGTGATCACTTACATCCTTGGGGTAGGTGATAGACACTTGGACAACCTTTTGATTTGTCCTGATGGTCACTTTTTTCATGCTGACTTCGGATACATCCTCGGGCAGGATCCCAAGCCTTTCCCACCTTTGATGAAGCTTCCACCTCAGATCATAGATGCTTTCGGTGGGACAGACTCCCCCAACTATGACAAGTTTAGAAACTACTGTTTTGTTGCATATTCAATTCTAAGGAAGAACTCTAATTTGATTTTGAACCTGTTTGAGCTTATGAGAGACTCAAGCATTCCAGATATAGCAGTTGAGCCTGACAGAGCTTTATCCAAGGTTGAAGAAAAATTCTGCTTGGATATGAGCGAGGAAGAGGCCATAGTTCATTTCCAAAACTTGATTAATGATAGTGTCACAGCTTTGCTGCCGATGGTGATAGACAGATTGCACTCTTTAGCACAATATTGGAGGGCATGAGCTCTCTGTCATCGCGGTTTTGATACAAACTCACGGACAATGCTGTCCACATCACTCAGTTACTGAATTCGTAGTTTGGTATCTCTCTGTTCTCAGGTAGCTATTTCTTAATTGTGGGAACTCGAGCTAAGTTAAGGCAGAGGGAAAAAAAAAGAATTGAAAGATGCCCCACGTGGGGCTCGAACCCACAACCGTACGATTAAGAGTCGTAAGCGCTACCGATTGCGCCAGCGAGGCGTCTTCGATTTTCGAAAGTTTCCCGCTATTTTACAGCCTATTCTTTGAAGTTCCCAAACCAGAAATTTCCACAGTGAGAAGATAAGTTTATAACAATCAGGCGAAAGTTAGCGTGAGTATCTCTTTATAGAATCGCTCTTTGTCATGTATCATCTTCGAGACTCGGATGGTGGTGTTGATTTACGGAGACCGACGGTCCGGGTGGCACAGACCCAACTAGTAATAGCCCTGACTTTGGGTTTATTCGCCTTTTGCACCTTTTGTATCTTGCGCAACTCATGGTCTAAGCTTTATGCATCACGTTTCACTCGTCGGAAAGGCTTGCCTGAACTGCCCAAGAAGTCGTTTCTTGGATGGCTTCCTGTGGTGTTTCGGATCAAAGAAGCTGATATATTAGAGCACGCTGGACTCGATGCATTCGTGTTTTTGAACGTATTCCGGTATGCTATCAAGCTATTGTTGATATTGGCTTTCCTATCTCTCACAATCATATCACCGGTGAGGTTTCACTACACTGGGAAGTATGATCAAGGGGATGGTGATGGTGCAGACCACGGTGGTGATGGTACCGAAGATGGCACTTCAAGGCAAGAAATGCTTGTTGGTTGGTCAAAGGATTCTGCACAGTACAGACCTTATCTCTGGATGTACGTGGCGTTCACTTACATATTTACCTACCTTACGCTAAGCTTGTTGATAAGGCATACAAAATATATTGTAAAGGTAAGACAAGAGTACCTGGGGAAGCAAAGTTCGATCACAGATAGAACCATCAGACTTTCTGGAATTCCGCCCGAGCTTCGAGACGAAACAAAACTGAAGAAACACATTGAGGATCTCAACATTGGCAAGGTCTCTTCCATAACGATATGTAGGGAATGGAGGCAATTGAATCGCCTTTTCAAGCAGAGAAAGAAGGTCCTCTATAAATTGGAAGAGAAATGGTCAGAGTACCTCGGCCCCCTTTCTTTCAGTGACAGAAAACAGAACTTACCTGTCAGACGGGCGCGTGAATCATTCAGGTTAGAAGGAAGTGTACCTCACGTACCGTATTATGATGATCCGTCCGATGCAACTGATCTTCTTCAGGAGAACCTAGAGGCAGATCTTACAACAGATTCCTCCCCAGAGGATGACTACAGGAGTATCCCAGAGTACACTACGAGGAACGCTGCTGTCAGTATTGGGACTCATCCGTATGAGCATATCAGACCAGTTATCAAGACTGGACCTTTTGGACTGATTGGGAAAAAGGTTGACGCTATAGATTACTACACCAATCAGCTTGAGGTCTTAGATGAGGAAATACTGAGAGCAAGGCAGAAACATTATCCAGCTACACCGACTGCATTCATCACCATGGATACAGCTGCCAGTGCTCAAATGGCTGCGCAGGCCGTATTGGATCCAAAAGTTCACCATCTAATTACTAGACTGGCACCTGCACCACATGATATCATCTGGGATAATATTGTGCTCTCCAGAAAGGAAAGATTATTCAAGCTATATGCAATCACTATCCTGATTGGAATCGTGTCAGTATCCTTGGTCGCGCCAGTGGGTTATTTGGCTACTTTACTTAACCCAAAGACTATAAGAAAGTTCTGGCCAGGATTGGCAGATTTCTTAGAGAAGAATGAGTGGGCCAGAAACACTGTATCAGGGTTGCTTCCAACCTATATTTTTACGCTTTTGAATTTTGCGATTCCGTTTTTGTATGTTTGGCTGTCTTCTAAACAAGGATTCCTATCTCATGGCGACGAGGAGTTGTCTGCTGTCTCCAAAAATTTCTTCTATATTTTTGTGAACTTGTTTCTGGTTTTTACCACTGCTGGAACCGCTTCCAACTACTGGGGGTTTCTTAGTGATACAACTAAGCTAGCTTACCAGCTGGCTCAATCATTGAACGATTTGGCTTTGTTCTATGTTGACTTGATTATCTTCCAAGGTATTGGAATGTTTCCGTTCAAGTTACTGCTTCTAGGAAGCGTTCTCAGGTTTCCCTTTTTCAAAATTGGTTGCAAAACACCAAGAGACTACCGAAACCTTTACAAGCCACCTATTTTCAACTTTGGCCTACACTTACCACAGCCTATTTTGATATTGATCATCACTATCATTTACAGTGTATTTTCCACTAAAATTCTGGTATCAGGGTTGCTTTATTTTGTGATTGGATATTATGTTTACAAGTATCAACTTATGTACTCAGTTGTTCACCCACCACACTCCACGGGTCAAGTATGGCCAATTGTGTTCCGGAGAATAATCGTTGGTGTGCTGCTTTTTCAACTCACAATGACTGGTACATTAGCAGCTTTCCAAGACGGATATTTATTGGCCATGACTTTGATTCCCTTACCGTTGGCTACAATTGCGGTGCTGTTGAATTTCCAAAAGCATTATCTTCCTCTTTCGTTCTTCATTGCCTTGAGAGCTATTTATAACGCTCAACGTGAAAATGCTGCTATCGAGGAAAATGTGGGCGATGGAGCTTTCACAGTTATTTCTGACGAAAGAAGTGATTCGAGCTCACCTGCACAAAGAATCAAGTCGAGAACTGTCGATGAGACAAGAGAACAAAACCAGACATATGAGTATCCATATCTGATACAGCCGCTAGATGGGCCATGGATCGCGATAGAGGGAGACGATGTTGTTGTTGCAAATGGAGAAGGAACCGTGAGAAAACGTGTCAATCTTATGGAGTGGGAGTGATTTTTGTGCAAAAAAAACCTCCTATGAGAAACTTCTGCCCTGATAACCTTACGTGTAACGACCCATATGATATTCTGTACCCTAAAAATTTCCTCGCGTAATCATAGTACTGTAGTATCGAAGCAGTTACTCAGCTGTCATTAGCGAAAGATGAACCATTGAAGTAGAGGCATTATGCTCTTTTGGCATGAGCGCTATCTTCTAGTCAAAAAAGTATTTAGTGAATTAGCTGGTTCGGCTGGATACATCGGGAAGCCCAACCATTCAATAATAGTCATGCGCCACAACCCATGTTGTCGTGAACAGGGATGAATCAATATTTTGACTCAGTATATTTCGTGGGAGAAAAGGCATCCTTGAAACAAACGGGGGTCACTTTCTCTCTAGAAATAGCTTGATGATATTCTTTGCTTTGTAGAACAAGAAGAAATATTCGCTCCTAGCGAAATTCTTCATCTTCAGCCAGTCGCCATTCGATAAGATCATAATTAGGAGACTATCGGTGACAAGTAGCTTGGCCGCAGAGATGAAAACAAAAAGCATAGTAGTATATATATAGCTGTAGCCAGTAACAATTTTCAACGACTCTATGAGGTTCAAGTTAGCCACGAAGTTGATAACACTTGTGATCGTCACATTGTCATAGGGCCAAATTAACATCAAGATCGGAAATAATTTGGTTCCACCAGAAATCAGGATTGTAAATGACAAAGCATTAATGAAATAATCTTTGTTTTTTGCTTGGCCATTCTGCAAGCCTTTCGGTCTCCATCCTAACCAATTGAAAACAAGCCATCGCGCAAAAGAGTGAGTTATGAGGTCGTCTGATATACACTTCAAGGCGAACAGAAAGTACTGCATAGCGACTGTCTTACCTAGGATAGCGTGCGATATCAGATATGGGTTCTTGAGAGTCGCTGAGTTGTAACTTTTTTCTTCATATGCCCATGTGAGGTAAATCTCAAAGAGTATAGATAAGAGCCGAATCCTTTGTACCTTGTTCTTTGTCATCCATTTTTTCAGTGAGGTATCGCCACCAGACGGCATATATCCATAGTCATCGCACAATATATTGAACACTAGATGCTTATAGGCCTGCGGTTTCAACAGCAGCACATCAATGAAAAGAATCACGTTATCAAACTCAATGTACTTGTCGGCAATTCTCCTGCAATTGGAACAGTCTGTCAGCTTGATGTGGCCATTGGCATACTCCGTGTACAGAGACTGCACCGGCTCATCGCACTCAACACAAATCATGAATCACAACGGGGAACGCATTCCGTTGCTCGTTACAGAGAGAGAGCAAAAGGTTGTAGACACGCAAAGCAGTCTATATAAGGTGGTGTCTGGGTTTTAAGGCACGGTTTAGAGCCCTCGTTCTCTCAAACGCAGAACTCTGAAGAGCTTGACAGCTTATAAAACGGCAGCCAAAAGAAGACCGTTTCAACTTCGAGAAGAGTATATGTCTGGCAGAAAACCTCCTTGCAAGTTCTTCCAGCAAGGTAAGTAGTCCGCAGATTTAATCCCTCTTGCGTCTTTACTAATTGAGACACAGGGAACTGCAGAAATGGTAACAGATGTCCTTTCCCTCATGTTTACGAGAGTAACAACTATAATGGCTCTACGGGTTCAGGAGCTGGAAGAAGAAGTCAAAACCCACTGAAAGATGAGGTTGACAAGTTTTCTGACGGGAAAAACCTTGACAATAGAGAAAAAGAACTCAAAGATAGCTTGAATAGCGTATCAGAATTTGAGATCACACCAGTAACATCGTCATTTGGATTTGGGTGGCCTGCTACAGAAAACCTGATATCTGGTAGAGACTACTCCCTGGAAGAGAGTAGATGGGACTTCTACCAAGCTCAACAACAAAACACCATTCCGGATTATGAGAGAATGATTAATATAAGGACACAAGATATGAAAGCTTGCATTCAAGAGATCAGCAGAGATACGAGGAAGGCTGCTAGATATTCTCAACTCACCGCACTACAAAAATTCAATAACCCCGGCCAGACAGTGAAGCCATTCCTTGATAAACCTTTAGATCTCAGTGGAGAATCGGCGAAAAACAGCATAGGCTCAAATGCAGTTTCTTCACCATTTGGAAACTTGGGCTTTAACTCGTCACAGACGCAAGCGGCGACATCGCCTTTCGGAAATGCTGGCCTAGGGTCAACGACTGGCGGTGCTTTTGGAAGTGTGACTTTTGGAACAAATGCCAATTCACCATCCGGCACTGCAGGGCCTGGGCCTAAGCCTTCAGGATCAACAGCCTTCGGAACAGCATCTTTGGGCTCTCCACAGAATCTATCACCCTTTGGATCTCTGGCTAACAAGGATAGCAAGGGATCACCATTTGGATCTACGGGATTTGGCTCCACTGGATTTGGTTCCACTGGGTTTGGTTCCACTGGGTTTGGTTCCACTGGGTTTGGATCTGCTAGTCTGGGGTCTGCAAAAAATAATGACAAGGCTAGCCCCAGCGGACCCTCGTTCGGTTCTTCTGGGCTGATGACTAACACAAAGAACCAAAATTCAACGCCAGCTTTTGGCAATACCGCTTTTGGAGCCTCCTCGTCTCAAACAAAGCCAGCATTTGGTTCAAGTACGTTTGGAAGTGCCGGCTTTGGTGAGAAGGTTGGTTCATCCACAACTTCTGCGTTTGGGAGCACCGGCTTTGGTCAAAATGCTGGGGCAAGCACCACTTCCGCTTTCGGTCAATCTGGACTCGGAACACCTGTCTCTAGCAACAACACATTTGGAAATGCTACAGCTGGTCAACTTTCGGCCTCGCCGTTTGCAAACAAAACAGCAAATTCCAGCTTTGGGCAACAACCTGCTACAACATCAGCTGTGGGTCAATCTCCCTTCGGTACATCATCTTTTGGTACAACTTCAGGTTTTGGATTTGGGAAGACATCCACTCAACCTCAATTCGGACAGCCGTCTCAACAGCAAACGTCATTTGGTACAGGATCATTTGGCGGATTTGGTAATGGCTCAAACAGCTCAGGCACTGGCTCCAATAGTTTTCAACCAGGTCTCATACAGAGTGCAAAGGAAGGGCCCCGTATATCTGTGAGTGAACTGAGCGACTTTGTTAAAGAGCAATTTGAGGCTTCAGAGTTCAAATTAGGCTCTGTTCCTGAAATACCACCCCCTCTTGCTTACTGTTGATATCACATGCAATTCTAATTATGATTTAATGCTAACTAGTCGTAAGATACATTCATCCTTGTACCGCATCTGCTTCACGCTTATATGAAAGATATGTATCTAAAATGACATTTTGATGTTGAACCGACAATGCGAAAGAATCTCGATAAAGGTGAACCATTTCCTCCGTGACTTGATGTTTGGTTTTCGTACCTTCACAAATCTTCTTGAGCTCATCTTCCATGTTCTTCCTCAGAAATGGTTTGGTCAAAGAATTGGTCAAGTTTATTTTTTCAAATCCTTCAACTAAACCCATCCCCAGGGTTGTTGGTACCAGAACGTGCTTTTTCTTCTTCACTTTAACCACATATTCCCTAGAGATGATCTTCTCTATGTGATCAGCAATAGTGGCATCGGTCCCAATCCCGTTCGCGTCCATCAATGCAATAAGTTCGGTTTCGGTCATCAGACTTGGAGGTGAAGTTTTCCCACTTTTCAGTTCCGCGGAATATAAGTTAACGTTCTCGTTCTGAGAAAACTCCGGTAATTTGGTACTGGATTCCCAGCTTTGATACTTGTAAACTTCAAGGTAATTCTTTTCTAGAACTGTGAGTCCTGATGCTGTGAATATTTCTCGTCCCCATTGTAACTCTACGGATAATGTTAAGCCCTTGGCGTTATCGGAACATGTTGCAAGGAAATGTCGTACAACAAATTCGTAAACCAGTTTCTGCTTAGCATTGAGTGATGTCCCATCTGTATATAGAACTGGGTGAATTGGAGGATGGGCTTCATCATTATGCCTACCCGAACGTGGAGGAGAAAACTTGTCACCCAGAAGCTCACTTGCATATTGCCCCCAGTTTTGATCTGCAGTTTGTTTTTCGATTAAGCCCTTCAAATCCATTTGTCTTGGGTAGCTATCTGTTTCTGTTCTTGGATAAGATATAAACCCACCTTGATAGAGCTTTTCCGCGATATCTAATGATTCCTTTGCACTCATTTTGAAATACAAAGAACATGCTTTCTGTAGTTCCACGGTGGTAAGCGGGAGTGGTTTCCATTTGGAAGTGGGTGATGACTTGACACTCGTTATCGAACCAATGTCACTCTGCATGCATTTTTGGTACAGAACCACTGAGGTGAGCTTGTCAAATAAGTGTCCACGTTTCCATTTGAAGTTCACTGTAACGCCATCCTTTTGCACGGCAACGTCAATACGCCAAAACTCCTCAGGTTTAAAGTTCTGGACCCTCTTATATCTATCCACAACGAACCCTAGGGTAGGAAATTGACAGGGGCCATACGAAATGACATCTTTGATATCCTTCTTGTATTTCTCGAAAATTCCAGTCAAAAACCTAGTAAATGCTGCACCTGTCCTGAGATCAAGCTCTATTCTTGTTCGCACAGCATCGATTGCCTTCTTGTCCAACTTCTTGGGATTCCGTGCCGCATTCAATATGTGGGATTTTTCAAGATGGGAGAACTGTGCCCGCCAAGTATTCTCTAATGTCATTCTCGGGTTGCCCTGCTTTGCTGTTTCGAGAATCTCATACCCAATGTATTCGCCCTCTCTATCGCAATCTGTCCAGATCATAAGCTGATCGCACGATCGGCTCAAGTCTCGGATGTTCTTTGCCACTGCCTTCTGATCATCGGAGGTTCTATCCACAATGGGTGCTTCGAACAACTTGCCAGGGTTTACTTTCCCCCATGAAAAGCTGTCAGGGAAATCACAGCCGCTGACATGTCCTGAAACCGCCGTCATAATGACGGAGCAGTTCCCGTACTGTGGGAAAGAGAAGACGAACTCATAGTTCATGACATATTTGTATGATGATTTCTTAGTCTGGACGTGTCCGCCACCCAGAATCTGGGAGACTGCTTTCGAAATCGAATTCTTCTCTGCAACACAGAGCACCTTCATCAACGATATGCCAGCACTACTGGAGAATATCAACCACTTTCAGTTCGCCAGCCAACGACCGGCCTCTATTGATCTATAGCTAACCGCGTATGTAAACAGACTGGAGAGCAAAAACGCGTCAAACGAAATCGCGACAACTTCGCGAACACATTCGATATAAAATACCTGTCATTATTTATAGTGTCAACTGTTTTTTTTTTTCTCTCCGAGATCGTTTTCAACAGCTTGAAAGTATTTAATTTGATCAGTTCCCCCGTCGACTTGAGAACACAGCAGTGGACGGCAGACTCGCCTGCTAAGCGGATAATGATTAGGAATTGATATCTCACTTTATCATTCATCCCTTCGATTTTCTCTCCGATCAGATATCTCAAATCATCACCAAACTTACGAGCGAAGATTTTTGGGCAAGAACAATGACATCAACATCAACACCAATACCAAAACCTTTGGCTATAATCGAGGAGTCAAAGAAGAAACTGGATGATGCACTTACTCAGGTCACTCCAGATGAGTTCCTTATAACTGGAATTCTCAATTTTGTTAGGGCAAAGTACTTGACCCAAATTATCAGCGATATCAATAGCTCATTGAGAAAATCCCTAGGCGATGATTCCAATGAGTTAAAAATGGCACAGGATGATCCGAAACCAACTTCTGAGACTGCAGAGTCTCTTTTGGATAGTATATGGAATGATTTTTATCATCCAGTCCTCAAGTACTATTTGGCTCAACATCAGGCTTTAAAGGAGGAAGAAACCGCACATAAAAAAAGGGCAGTTGAATTACGCAAAATGAATGCCAAGTTTTTAAAGATAGCAAAGCTTGTGAGAGATTTTTTCTTTGTACTGTTGAAACAGATCCTTACCCAGCACAAACTTGACTTCATAATCCCAGAGTTTTTTTACGAATTTTTAGGTCTCAAACTTGAACCTAATGCTATCCCAGTGAAGAAACATGACCAAGTTTCTGTGGTGAAGTTGGTTTATATTGTTCACCGCTCGATGCTTTTCATAGGGGCGACGTCTCGTTACAGAAGCACAATCTCTCAACTTCTCCCAAAGGGAAACCGCGAGAATTTCCATCAGGCTCTAGAGATGTGTTACAATGCAGAACTTCTTTTGCCTGCCTTTGGGGAGACTCGTAACCAAATTGGCATGATTTACAATGCGCAGGGAAACAAACTGCTGGCTGCTTATGAGTTTCTGAGGTCCTCTCAAGCAAGAATTCCCTTCAAATCAGGCTTCCATAATTTTATGGCAATCATCAGAAATGCCTCGCCTTTGATTGAAAAGCTCAATAGAACTAGACTGGAAAATCACTGTACGAAGAAGAATATGTATGATTATTTGTCAGCATATTTTCTGGCCTTATATGGGTACCACATTTCACCTGATGTATGGAGAAGGTCCGACGGAGTTTTGGCCAATGGGACAAAGTTCAAAGAGGTGGAAACTGATTTTCTTGAAACCACAAGGCTACTGCTTTTAGAAGGAGATGAAAAATTTTATTTGGAGAAAGTCTTGATCTTGTTAATTGGTAGTGTTACGTTCTTACAACCAGAGAATGGCACTACTGTCTCCTCAGAGCTCAACCTTTTGCTCAAGCTGACTTTCAAGTACATTGTTGTTCTTGAGAAGTTGTTTATCGACCAATGGGAAGCGCAAAGGGACAAGAGCTTGAAGCTTTTACCAGCTCTCCGCATAACGTTCTCTTGGATAAAAATCAACAGATTAGCCCTTCAATTTTGTCAAAGGGATTTGGAGTTTCTGAAAACCACAGCGAAATTGTCGAATGTTATATACAAGTCAGAACCTGATGAGAGCTTTGAACACCGCCCACAACGAGTACAGTACTTTCGTGAGGATGTTGCCGTTAAGGAGTATACACCTATTGATAGATTATTATGGGACTTTGATGATGTAAATATCTTTACAGGAGAAGACTCCCAGGTCAAGCTTATTGGTAAGTTTAAGGAGCACGATGACGAAGAGGAGAATAAGCTTCGCTTGTTAGCTGTGGGTGCCATCACGAAAAAGATTCTTCTCTCAACTCGCGAAGGGGTCGTTTTCAATCCTGAGACAAGAGAAATCGAGATTGATAATTCGAAGTTTATCAAAAAGAAGAAGAGAGAAGAACCTAGAGCAAAAAGTGTTGAAAGTACCCCCACCTCAACTGCAAAGAATTCCAAAAAGAAGATTAAGAATCGTGAGAAAGACAACAAGCATAGAACGAAGAAGCATGACAGAAATGATGACAAAAAGAAAGATAGTCCAAGCGACCTAACAGAGTCAAAGAAAATGGTGGCTTCCTCTCCTGTAGTGGGAACTTCAGAGACAAGCACAACCAGCTCAGATTCTGCCCTAGAGGTGATCACGGAGGATGATTTTAATAAAAATAAGCTGGCATCGCTGAAGATCTCCAACGAGCAAACTCAAGTTATCCATGCGGAGGACCTTGAGGCTCTTCTCGCAAACTCCAAACGTGAAGAGAAGTATGCGACGATGGTTGATTCCTTAGTTGATGATAACCCAGTGACGACTCGTTCTCCCTCTTTGCATGAGAAACAATCGGAGAGCTTCAATCAAACCACTGAGTTTAGATCACCATTCCCGCAACCAATTGGTGCCTTCCCATCATCAGGAGTCAGTCCTTTTGTTCAGAACAACTCGAGTTTCCCTCCTTTCCAGTCATATTTTCCAATGTATCAACAGCCTTTGTCTGGCCAGCAACCACTGCCTTATACACCCCAAAGACCCCAGTCAAATCAACTGTTCCAGCAGTATAGTGGAATATACAGCAGTGGGAATCAGGCTGGTGGAGCACCGGGATACCCATACGGGTATAATCATCCTGTGATGCAAGTTCCACAGACTCCTTCGCAACCGCAAATTTCTCAACAGCAGCAGCAGCAGCAGCAGCAGGCATTTAATGGAGCCACACTGCCTCAAACACTGCCTAATCAGTTCTACTATCCACAAGGGAACTACATGCCAGGTCAGCAATGATTATTTCGCGTTACAAAGTTGGTAGATTCATTTAATAGCTTAAGAAGGCTCTGCTGTATTTCATCAATCATTTGCTAATTATAATCAGAAAGAGAAAATGGGTGAAAATCTCGAATTAGTGTAAATAAAAGGTTTCCCTTTAGTCCACCAGCCTCTTGACTCCAACTCTTTTACGTGATGTTGTGTGTTTTTTTATTTCATCTAATCTCTGTCTTAAAAGTCGTTCGTCCCGCGCAAAGTCTGGTTTTTCTAAAGAATAACCTTCACAATGTATACCCAATTTGATACATTGAGAACATGATGGTTGTTCCTCGCTGCACTTTTTTTTACGAATCCGACAAGTCCAACACCCATGTTTGGAGCGAGCTTGTACTTTATTTCTTTTTTTCCGTGGAGATGATGATAGCAAATAAGATGCTGAGCGCTTCTTATATTGACGTAAGCGCTTAATTCCGTGGTCAACTTGAGATGATATCTGAGGAGGTGTAGTATCACTATAGTTGACCCGTTTGCGTTGCCTTAGATTTGGTCTTGGGAGAAGACGCATAGTTATCGGAGAACCCAGACTATCCAAGGCCCTTGAGTCTCTATCGTTTGAGGACGCACACTTCGATGGAGTAGTAGACGTTGGAGATTGGGGTGGGTTTTTGGTACCTTCTGGCGGCGAGCTACTGTTGATGTCACTTCCTAGGGGAAAAAAATCTTCAATAGGTTTGGGTGTAGGAAAGTTGGACTCGAACCGTGGAAAAACTTGATCATCGCTGAGAATCGATTGCGAGTAATTGTCTAGGAATGGGGTGGATACGAACGGTTTCGTTGGCGTCATCACAAGAGTCAGGCTATGATTTTCGAAACTTCTTGAACGCGGTTTGTATTCCGTTTCCAAAGGACTCACTGTAGAGGTATTCAATGCAGAATGTTCACGCGTCATATCAAAATCTGTATGCGTATAGTGATTGGAAATGGAAGTGTTCAGAGCTTGCAACTGAGCAGAGTCTATACAGTTCAAGACTCCAGCCCTTTTCGACCAGGAGTGCTCTTCATCAACAGCAGCAGCATCTATCAACTTACCAATCAAAGGTTTCTTACTTGGTGGCAGGTTTCCTACATCAGAAAATAGCACACGAGACTGGAATGAAGCCCTAGGCGAGGGCCAACTGAACATTTCTTCATTCTCCACGAGGTTTGATATCTTCATTGCAAGCTGAGTGTTACGACAGGGTGTATCCAATGGAGTGTTTGAGGGCGCACCGTCTAGTTCGCTTGCCAGCTTGTTGTAATTGAAGCTGCCCATGTTCTCCACGTCGTCTTCAATTTGTAGAGCTGACTCCATGATTGGCTTTTGCCACTTGAAATGATTCTAAAAGATGCTGAATGGGCAAACCCGCTGGCTTTATATACGACTTTTATTAGCCGCCCAACTTAATTTGATGTACTTTAGTTCAGTTCCATTTTCGGTCAAATCACCTATCAAAAGACATAAATGAGTACCGTTGCATTGGACAGCGTGTGCGGCATAGAGAACAGCACCAGCTAAGAAATTTCATGGGTTCAAACAACCTCACAATTCCCTTTAGAGCCTCATCTTTCAAACAAATCCACGATATTCCCACAGTCTAGAGGGTCCAGCTAAAGGAAGTCTGTAAACTTCTTATGTGGTGTTTGGATGTAATGCCCTTTGTCGAAGCCCAAAGCATCGTATACACTCCAAACCCAATACTCTTACAAAGAGGGAATAATAGCTATGTCAGAAGAAGAAGCTAGGGCCCTCGATGCGCAATTCACCTCTCGAGTCGATGATTTTGCAATCCCAACGTTTGAGTCTCTCGGAATTTCGCATTCAAATCCTGAAACACCAGTGACGTACCTCTGTGGGAACTCGCTTGGGTTGATGCCTCTCCGAACTCGTCAAGCAATCAATGATGAATTGGATGCCTGGTCTCAGCGTGGAGTAGAGGCTCATTTCCGTCACCCTGCAGAATCCAAGGGGAAAACCTCATGGGTTGATATCGACCTGCCTGTTATCCCGTTATTAAAAGACATTATAGGTGCAAATGATACAGAATGTGCCGTTATGGGGAGTCTTACTGCGAATCTTAATGCTCTTTTGGTTGCTTTTTACAAACCAAAGGGACAAAAGACTAAGATTTTGTTTGAGAAGAGATCATTCCCCTCCGATTTCTATGCAATTTATAACCAAATTGAACTAAAGGGACTGATCCCTGAACAGACAATGCTTCAATTGACACCAAGAGAAGGAGAATATTACCTCAGAACAGAGGACATACTAAAAACAATTGAAGATAATCACAAAGAAATAGCCATGGTTATGTTACCAGGGATCCAATACTACACTGGTCAACTGTTTGATATTGCAGGAATCACCAAATTTGCTAAACAATATGATATAGTTGTTGGTTGGGATTTAGCACATGCAGTTGGGAACGTGCCCCTCGAGCTTCATGATTGGCAAGTGGATTTCGCAGTATGGTGCTCATACAAGTATTTGAATGCTGGTCCCGGTGGGATATCTGGGATATTTGTACATGAAAAGCATGGCGATAATACACCAGGTTCATATTTGCCCAGACTTGCCGGATGGTGGGGGAACGATTCAGCCAAGAGGTTTCAGATGTTGGAGAATTTTGAACCCATCAAAGGTGCATTAGGGTTCAGACAGTCTAATCCTAGTGTTCTCGACGTTGTTTCCCTCAAGGCCTCGCTTGAGCTGTTTGATGAGTTTGGTGGGATCCACAATGCACGCGCCAAAAGTGTGGTGTTAACAAACTATTTGGAGAGGCTGTTAAAAGAATCAAAGCATTACATAGCTCCAAACTCCACACCCCAAGGGAAGTCATTTACTATATTGACGCCATCAGATCCTCAACAAAGGGGTGCGCAGCTGTCTCTGTTGTTTTTCCCTCGCACGTCTGACAAGTCTGATGGCATAATGGATACGGTTAACCACTATCTCAACCAACACGGTGTCATCTGCGATGAGAGAAGACCAGATGTCATTCGTATTGCACCTGTACCTCTCTACAACACTTTTCAGGACGTTTATAGAGCTGTCCAAGTGCTCAATGAGGCTTTAGACCAGTGAGATGAGTGTTCTTTTTTTCCTATTTTTGTATTTTTTTTTGGCCCGTTACTAGGTTTCCACACCTATGAGAATATTAAGCCCAATTTTGACACAAAACGGCCAAACAGAATTTCCTCACAGCGCTCACCGGGTCTTTTGCCACCACATTTCCATATATAAAGGATGGGTTTCATCTGAATTATAATCTTTACAACGTGTTTTATAAGTCAAATACAAAAAAAAATCAACATTATGACGTCTGTCACATCTCCAACCACATCAATCTTTAGTGAGCTTGATAATGGAGGCTACAAAAAGGTGCGGACTGCTTTATCTAGCCAACGTTCACCTTTTACTCGATTTGAACAACTTGATTCCGCCAGTATTATCCGTGAGTTTGAAGAAGCCCGGTTGTTCAATGACGCTAGACTCAAAAAATTGCAAAAAGAAGCTGTTAAGGGTTATAACAAGGCACTTTTAAGAAAAGGTGATAAAGAGTTGAATGGTGAATACCGCTATATGGTTTTGCAAATCAAAGAGATTGATTTCGTTGTGATACAAACGATTCAAGAGTTGAAGCAAGTTTACGCTAATCTCATTATGACAATGAAGGACTATATAGACCCTTATCATACAGACAAGGAGAAGAAGGCTATTGCTGAAACGTTAGAGATTAAGTATGACGAGTGTCAAGATGTGGTGCTGAAGATCAATTACTTGGATATGGAGAAGCAAAAAATGGTTGAAATATTGGAGAGACAACAAAAAAACACTCATGCTATACGTTATTGGATATGGGATAGATGGGTTCATTGAAGGTATGCAAAATCGTCTGAAAATATGGTGTAAGAACACATATTACTTTTTCTCTTGTCTCAAAATGGTATAAGCTATGTCTCAAACCCCGATGTAGAAACTTTTTTTTTATTGAAAAAGCTTGATCGATATGTTACCCTTGACTAGTACCGATATAATTTGATATCTGAACTGAACAATATGACTAAAACACAAGAGCGAACCGTAAACAAAAAGCATTAAAGCAGCAAAAAAAAACACAAACCAGTTGATACTTGGAAGCGACAACGACAACGACAACAACAAGATTATGAACAACAACAAAAATGGAAAAAGGATGACACCACATCACCTATATGGATCAAAGAATTTCTCAACCCTGTTATAACCTTCAAAGACTCTCATTCCCATTGTACTTCCCTTTGAGAAATCCCCTTCTAATCTTGCCTTTATGAATTGTTGTTCCTTTCTGCGAATATAAGGATAAATGCAAGTGAAGGCAATCATTGCATAGGCACAACCTGCAATAAGATCAATTCTGAAATGATGATCGAGATAGATTGTAGCCCACCATTGGATACATACGAACAACACCCCAGCCAATCTCAACATTTTGGAACGAGCAAAATATAAAATGAAGAGACAAACTTGGAATGCCATAGCGGAATGAAGAGATGGGAAGGCACCGAAAACGATAGGACTCTTATGGAACCCCTTAGAATGCATATGGGTGCCAAGGGCAACATCCACACGTGTTAAACCGGCAGCATATCCGGGCATATCATAATCAGCGGCAGCATCAGGTCCGTACAAATGAATAAACCAAGGCGGAGCATTAGGGAAAAGAAGATGAGTCATCACTCCAGCAATGTTTTGACAACCGAGGGCAATGGAAAATGCCTTAACTGCTCCTTGAGGATGGAAAACATAGAGCCAAATTGCAGTCAGGATTGGGAAAGTTATATGACCCAGCACGTAAAAAAACCAAGCAATGAGATCCTTCGGTACTGTGAGTGGCAGGGCAAAATGGTTATCAATGTTTAAGATGGGCCAAATGGAGAAGAAAAGAATGGGTGTAACGTAAAGAGCGTGTGTACGTGTGACTTTGTGGAAATTTATTGGTATCATGCGAGGTTGTTGTTCTTGTTGTTCTTGTTCTTGTTGTTGAAACACCTGTGAAGAGCCTCTAGAAGTGAAGAGTAAAGAATCATTCAACTCTTCATCTTCATCGCCATCTGTTGATGAGGATGAATCTGAGTGGAAAAGTTCAAATTCGAAATTGTTCTCCAAGTCCTTTTGCAAAAGAGGAGACTTGTTTAGATTGTAGAAATTTGCCAATTTTTGTATGGCAATCCACCATATCCCTGCAAAGATGAGTGATATGAGTAGCCATAAGGGGAACCAGCGTGGCTGGAAAAATTTCTTGTCCATATCATACGCGAGACGGACGTGGATAGGTGGTCTCCATTCCGTGGGGATGAGCCCAGCATTCTTGAAGATGGACAACCATATAAAGATTGGAGAGAAATTCAAGGCAAAGTTCAAAGGTAGTTGGAGCACGTTGCGACCATTGAAAGCGGACGTGATGAGTTTTATGACAAACCTCACCAAAAACAGGGCAACTGTCTTTAGAGGTATCATCGTTTATATATGTGGTGGTTGATATTGAAACGGCACCCCGAGGACCCCGAAGTTGACTAGTTGGCTTCGCAGACTTAGCTCGCACCCTCCTGATAAAAAGCAAACTGACAGTGGAAGGGAAGGAGGCTGTGACACCGAGGACGGAAAGCTTTCTCACGAGTTCCAGTTCCAAGTACGCAAGAAAAGTTGATTCACTGGGCAAAAAGAAGGCAAAGAAGTAAGAAAAAAAAAAAAAAAAAAAAAAAAAGAAAACAAGCCGAGGCTTTGAGCGAGACTAGTTTTACGGCCGTAAGCGACACCTGGACAGGTTTTTATTATGTTCGGTGGGTTTCATATATACAACAGGGCAAGATTCAAGAAGCTCTCTGGATCCATCGCTGGGCTGAAGACGTGGTGACGGTGATGAGAGTGAGGGTGGAGGGCACTCAAACCACCGCTTATCGCAGGTTGTTTTGGCTGTCTGTTTTATCTAATCAGGGGACTCAGGGGCAAGGCGCAGCGAGAGAATAAGCTGGAAAGCGAAAAAGTGTTTTTGATGCGGGACCCCTATAAAATTTGCTTAGGAATATGGCGTATTGGCTTGTTCGGAATACAGGTAGAAGTCACGTTATATATTCAGGCCTGTGATTACTCTGACGACCGCTCGTGTCGTAGAATCTCATGGAACACCCGGCTTGGTCGCTACCGGCGGGCCCCTGGCCATGATGTTCAGTTCCCCTGCGATCCAAGACCCCTTTTTTTTTCCCTTTCAAAGTCCACAGTCGCGCTTTTTGAAGGCTGTCAAAAGCGAAAAGCGCGATGGGACTAGGTGGACTACAGGGACTACAGGGACTACGGGGACTATAACAGAGGACTAACGGGCGCTGCACGAATATTTCCCAATTGGGTCAAAGCTATAGATATTTGCGCTTTTCAAAGCACTAAACATTGCAAATTCAGTCAAGCTCACTCCTCTGTTGTGATGGTTCTTGTTGAGTATTATGGGCCTGCTGTGGAATGGACCAATAAGAAACAGGAACGCGTCGCATCGGTGCACAGCCTGGAAGAGCTCTTCGCCTATTGGAACGAGACTTATTCCAACGAGTTCACACACTACGTGCAAAGCCATTGCGGAGTGACACATAACTTGGAGTATATCGATCTAGACAACAACAGCGTGTTGTTTGATGAGGATTCCACTGTCTCTATAATACCACCGGTCAGTTCAGGTTGAATTTTTCACCATATTGGACCTTGTTGTACTTGGGTTTTATCATCGTAAGCCCTCTTCATCTGTTCTTGTTCCAATAGAACGTTTCGTCTTTGTAATATATGTACTCCCTCTGGGAACAGTTTCTGTAATTGTATATACATCTCATTCAAATCGAGCATCTCAGGTGGAGGCGTGAGAATTGCTGGGAATATAGGCTTGTTGTTGTTGTTGTTGTTGTGTTTTTCACTGAGCTCCCCTATACATGTCAGGTTGGCATGTAGCCTTTTGAGCAAGTCTTGTAATAGGGCTTGTAGCTTCGGGTTCACAGATGGTCCTTGTTGTTGTATCTGCTGTTGGAGTATCATACTCTTTTGGATCAATATGGTGTTCACGTTGAGCAGAAGCGATACACGTTGTTTATCAATGTTGTTGTCCATTGGTGTTTCTGGTTTCTTTGATGGTGTCTTGATATCTTTGATGGGAACAGTTGATTTGTTGATTTATTTGATGAATAGTTGAGCCTTTTCACAAATTTCTGTAACTGTTTTACTGCTGTTCGGCTTTCTGGAAATTTTAGCGTATAGGTATTTGCTTTTTTTTCAACCCTCTTCACCCTCCACTCAAAAAACTTTTCAACGGATATTGGCAATGGCTGAAGAGGAGAAACAACGAGGCAATGAGGCTCTCAAGGCGAATCTATATGATAAGGCCATTGAACATTATACTAATGCCATAAACTTGTCTCAAAATGCCGTTTATTACGCCAATAGAGCACAAGCTGAGATCAAATTGGAACAATACGGTGCAGCTATTGAGGATTGTACTCGTGCTATAGAGTTGGACCCTAGTTATTTCAAGGCATATTACAGACGTGCTTTAAGTAAAAGTGCCATTTTCGATCATAAATCCGCCATAAGGGATTTGGATCATGTATTGAAGTTGAAACCAAATGATCAGAGTGCAACTAAATTGAAAAATGAATTGACAAAGCTTTTAAGAAGATTGGCATTTGAAAAAGCTATTCAAAATGATGATGAAGATGAAGAGTTATTCCTTATGAAATTGGATAATATCAAGATGGAGGATTGGTATAAAGGACCAAATTTGGAAATTGTACAAGAAAATGATGAGGTTAAATTGGATATAAATGATGAATTTATAATGCAAGTGATTAAACATTTCCAAAATGGTGGGAAATTACCGAAAAAATATGTTTATGCCATTTTGATTCAAATTTATGGTATTTTACAAAAAGAGAGTGCATTTAAAGAAATTTCAATGACACAAATGAATGTGGAAAATTTCACAGTTGTTGGTGATGTTCATGGACAATTTTTCGATGTTGTTAATTTATTCACCAAGAATGGTTGGATCAATTCTAATCATGGATACCTTTTCAATGGAGATTTTGTCGATAGAGGAAGTTGGTCATGTGAAGTAATTATCACACTTTATCTATTCAAAATCTTGTATCCAAATTTAATGCATCTTAATAGGGGCAACCATGAAACGAGTGATATGAACAAGATGTATGGGTTTGAAGATGAAGTGAAACATAAATATGGAGAAACGATCCATAGGATGTTTCAACAAACATTTGTTCAATTACCCCTGGTGACTTTGATCAATAACGATTATCTCGTTATGCATGGAGGATTATTCTCGAAACCTGACGTCACATTATCTGAGTTGAAGCAAAAAGTAATCAAGAGACGGAATCCGAAAGAAGGTTATGAGATGGAACTATTATGGACAGATCCTCAACCTGGTGAAGGTTATGCCCCATCGAAAAGGGGCATCGGAGTTCAGTTTGGACCGGACATCACAAAGAAGTTCTGCCAATTGAATGGGCTGAAGGGAATTATCCGTTCACACGAAGTGCGGATGGATGGCTACTCCGAAGAGCACGACGGCCAGTGCATCACGGTGTTCAGTGCACCAAACTATTGCGATGCCACGGGCAACAAGGGAGCAGTGATCAACTTCTCATATGACAGCGAGTCCGGGTCACGCATCAAATTCTGGCAGTTCGACGCCAGTGAGCATCCACCCATGAAACCGATGGCGTATAGCTCTGTATTCTGAATAATAGTAAGTTCCCACCACTCCACACACTCATTAATACTACTTACTACTACGTGTATGTCGGAGTTTTGCTTATCTTCTCCGCAGCCCGCGCTCCTGCAGTCCCGCAGTCCGCCCGCACGCCCCACGCGCAGGGAGCCAAGGACCCCCACACCGCCCCGCCCACCGCGCTAAGAAATCTTTTAGCCGCACCGCCCACCGCCCCTGGAAAAGGTCCCAACAAAATTTTTTAATCGATCCTAGAAAACTGGGGCAGAATCGCTGACGCTGTGGAGAAGCGCAAACCTGTGTGACTCTCTTTCTCTCAATAAAATGGAAATACGCTCATTCTGTGCAATTTGTGGGTGAATTGGCGAGTATTTAAACCCTCATGTCTGTTGCCTGTTGCTGTTGGCGTTTGGCGAGAGAAGAAGCAAAGCAAAGCAAGCAACATCAACATGTCTGTGTTTGAAGGAATCAACGACGTGGCTCCGCCTTATATGGAGGAGGCCTTTGACAAGAACATCCCCCAGGAACGCATCTACGGCGCGCTGCAGCCGGACCCGGACAACATTGAGCACCACGACGTGAACTCGCTCGCCACAGGCTGGCTGGCGGAGTTCAACAAGGCGCTGGCCAACGCCAAGACGAGCCCAGGCGAGCTCGACAAGTTCTTCCTGCCGCACACCGTGTGGAAGGACCACCTCGCGCTGCAACTCGACCTCCGCCAGTTCATCGGGCCAGAGAAGATCAAGGCGCAGCTGAAGCAGTCCGTCGACAAGATTGGCCAGTTCGAGCTGGACAAGAGCGCAGACTACAGAGCGCCAACAGGCGTGGTGTTGCAAACCATACACCCGCGTGGAGAGAATGGTGAGCCGCCAATCGAATGGATCCTCTTGTACTTGAAGTTCAACAGTGACTACGGTGTTGGGCGTGGCGCCATTAGGCTGGTGTCTGTCAAGGATGAAGAGGCGCCAATCGGTCTCAAAGCGTTGACTATTTACTCCGTCCTGGACGAATTCACGGGGATCCCTGAACGTGCTGGCAGAAATAGACCTTCGGGGACCCAACACGGTGAGAACATCCATAGAAAGACGTGGTTAGAGGCTAGACAAGCTGAACAGGACTATAAAGGCGATCATCAACCGCTATGTGTCATTGTCGGTGGTGGGCAAGGTGGGTTAACGTTTGCCGCAAGAATGAAGGCGTATGGTTATAACACGTTGATTGTCGAGTCAAACCAAAACATTGGTGACAATTGGAGAAAGCGTTATAAATTCCTTGCCCTTCATGACCCTTTCTACTACCATCGTCTACCTTATATCAACTCTGACACTTCCCCAATATTCCCTTCAAAGGATCAATTTGCCAATTTCTTGGAGTGTTATGCCAAGATTTTGGAGTTGAACATTTGGACGAACACTACTGTGACTGGTGCTACTTTTGATGAAGCCACGGGGAAATGGGATGTTTCAGTGGTGAACAACTCTACAAACGAAGTGAAGAAATTGCATCCAAAGCACATTGTTTTCTGTACTGGCCATTCAGGTGAACCAAACATTCCACATTTCAAAAATGAGGAGAAGTTTAAAGGTGAGATTGTCCATTCTTCACAACATACTTCTGGTGCAAACTATGTTGGTAAAAAGGCACTTGTGGTTGGGGCTTGTAACTCTGCTCATGATATTGCCCAAGATTTCTATGAACAAGATGCCGCTTCTGTCACCATGCTGCAAAGATCTTCAACTTGTGTTATCTCTAGTGATAAGGCTCTCGAAGTGAATTGCAGAGGCGTTTACGAAGCCGATGGCCCACAAATTGATACTGCAGATTTGCTTTTGCATTCACCTCCAATCTATTTGACAAATTTGATAATGCAACAACAATACCGTGAATCATCTAAACTTGATGCAGATTTGTTGAAAGGATTGGCTCAACGTGGGTTCAAGACAAATGCCGGTATGGGCGGTACTGGGTTGTTTGGTTTATACTATCGTCGTGGTTCAGGTTATTACATCGATGTTGGATGTTCCCAATTGATTGTCGATGGCAAAATTGACGTCAAGCGTGGTACTATCAAGCAGTTTTTGGAACATGGTGTTGAATTGGAGGATGGCACCATAATCGATAATCTTGACATTGTTGTCTTGGCCACGGGTTATTCCAACATGAAGGAGACTGCAAGAAAAGTGTTTGGTGATAAAGTTGCTGATAAGTTGAAGCCGGTTTGGAATTTGGATGAAGAAGGTGAGTTCAAAACTATCTGGAGACAATCTGGACATCCTAATTTCTGGTTTATGGGTGGTAATTTAGCCATGGCTAGATACTACTCAAAAAGATTGGCCTTGCAAGTCATTGCTCAAGAAGAAGGTATCCACTGATTAGACAAATCTATATACACCATCCTTATTTATTATTATTTTTATATCTGTTGAATGTCTTACGAATTATTCTTTTGAAAGAGATATTCCCTGTAATGCCCCGCCTACTTTACTTTTATTTTAAAGCTTGAATATATATCTTATATGGCTAAGTAAAAAAAAAAAGTAGATGTTTTTTTTGTTTTTTTTTTTGGTTTAGCCGATATTATTCAATCCATCTCCCCAAAAACGCCATCATCATCGTCATAATCATCCCGTGAGCTATCCTTCATGTTGTCTTTACTCTTTGGAACATCAAGAAATCCACCATTATCTTCAAATTTCACCGGTGATGCCCCATCTGAAGATGTCTGAGTTATAGAATTGACACGCATCTTCCTCTCTTTCAAAGGAGATCTATAATTAGCTGGTGATCCTTCATTGAACTTGGAGTTAAATTGCACTGCTTCGTCGATAGTTGGGGGAACAGATTTGGAAACTGATGATGGTGATGACATCTCATTCATACTCACCAATATACTAGCCGCCTCGAGCAACTGTACTTGTTGATGTTTTGAAATTAGCAACCTCTTGGTGACATTCCATTCAGGTGTATGTTCCCATAGATGCTTTGCCAACGATGAAATATGCTTATAACCTTTCCCACATGCTTCACATTTTAGTTCCTCTTTTAGCCTCCCGGACTCACCTTCACTTATGCGTCGAACAACAAATTCCCTACTCAAAACAGGAACAGACGATGAGATGTGATCTTTGGACCCGAGCGATGCTTGACCATGCTGCTGAGAACCATGACTTGTGTGTATATTTGAAGGCGGTGAAAATGGGGTGTTATGATGATTGCTGTCGTGTGAAGGATTGTGTGCCTTTGCGGGTATCGTGTATGGGGCTGCAGCGACTGACGCCCGTCTTGAAAGATGGCTATTATGTGTATATGAGGACGCCATGTGATATCCCTTCTCGTATACTTTGTGGCTCCTAGTTGGTTACAAAACTGATTTCTATAATGCCGAGAACCAACACACAATCGGCACGCAAGAAAAGGTCAAAACCACGGGTTATGATATATGTCTCAGTTTGGATTTCCTAAAAACCCCACCTATCTTTCCCGGGAATATTCTCACAGGTCTGGCTGTTGAGTTTGAATTCAGTGGGTTTCAATGTTGTGTTGATGCCCTCTTCTGATTTTTTTTTTTTTTTTTGACTTATTGTTAATTTCGGCTCTGCTTCTGAATTTTTTTTTTTTTTTTTTTGCTCCAGAAACTTTTTTTTTTTTTTGCGGGAGCATCGCTCTAATGCACGTGACCTCACGTGACCTCACGTGACCAAGACTTGATTCTAGGCCTTATTGGTCACCTGACTTTTGTTTGGATTATTAGATTATTAGTACAAGATGGCTTTGGAGATACAACTTGTATATATTCTAAGTTCTAATACAATCCTTCATCAGAGTCACTATCGTAAATGGCAAAGGGATCATTCAAAAATGATTTTGCTTCACCGTTGGTTGTCATTTTCCTTGTCACACTCACTTCACTTTTCCTATTGAAAAGCTTGTCCAAATCCATCATATCCTTCTTCTTGTTCCAACTCGTTGCCCCATACACATTGGCATATTCCAGATTGATAACGTAAACTTTACCCTTATAGATTTTCATAACATCTTGTGTTATGGATGTTCCAGGTTTGAATGTGACACCACACTTGTGAATTTTCTCCAGCGTTTCCTTGGCCAGTTCATAATGTTTTGTATTTTGGAAATCCAATTCTTCAAGTTCTGACTGATCAGGGCCAATTGGATCGTAAATTATGTAATAACCATCACATTTGAAATGGGTATCGTGATCGTTATATTTCTTATCCTCCAAGTATCCATAATCGACAACTTTAGCCAAAACGTCTCCTTGTAAAAGTTTCAACTTCAAATAAGCCTCAATATTTGTTTGCCATCTTCTGAAAACCTCTTGAGAATCATTCATCACTTTGGAAATACCATGTTTCCATTGAGGATTCCTCGTGTGTCTTAAAACCCTGCAAATATCAGTATCGGAATAATATTCATCATATACGGAAATGAGAACCTCTTTCGGGCCATCATAATGCAAACTATTATAGTAAGATTTGTCAATGAAGAGCTTCTTTATGTTCACTTGAAGAGTTTGACAGGACCAATTGGCACCAATCGCAATGAAACTCAACAACGATCTTTCCAAATCAACGTGCTGTTTAGTAAATGAAAGCCCAGTAATTGTTCTATAGACAAAGGGGGATAGTTTCATTCGTTTATGTGATTTTCGAGACACCAATGGATTATCAATTTTCTGAAACTCTGTCCATTCTGTAACAACACGCTTATTGATACGATCAATTTCATTGGAGATCTGATTATGTTCTTCTGGTGTTGTATAGAAAAATGATGCAATGATGTTTTTTATCGATAGCTTTGGATCAGATTCGAAATTTGAATAACTGAAATGACGTACTTTGACTTTTGATATAAATCTTTTCACGTCTCTAATTTCTCCATCAAGAACGTCTTCAATCTCAAAAACGGCACACCAATAATAATCCGTAATTATAAATCTTTTGGTCTTGGAATTAAGACATATTGCAACACATTTCGAAAATCTTTTCAAAAAATTATTGACCACTGTATATTCTGCACCAATGATCTTATCCTTTTCAAAATTTTTCTTCTTGGTACCGAAAACCTGTTCATATCCTTGCGCAATACCCAAACTCAGATCCACAAACTCAATATGGACCCACAACATATTCAAAAGCCCTGTTTCCATATCTGCAATACCCCAGGCACACGGGCTCTCAGCGCATGAACCAATAGGCTTTAGATTGGCAAAACTTTGCACAGTTGCATTTGGTTCATATTCTGGATCGTATTCTTCAAAAAACTCTTTTAAATGTTGAGGTTTTGTATATATTAACGATGTGTAAATGCTTGCGATTGGTAGAAATATGTTAAGCATAAAGATATCGGCAAACGAATTGATGCTATGGCTGAAATAAGTCTCATGAGATAAAGGCGCCTGATTCATATTAACACTTGCCATATGGTCCATACATTTCAGTGATTTCCCTTCATGTTTCCTTACTGCCTTATCCAAAATTTTCTTGAATGGTTTAAGAAACTCTTTGTAATATTCGTCATTTGTTAGTTCAATGCTTGATTCAGTGTCAGGGTTGAAAAAGGGATAATCCTCGTATACAAGGTTTGGTAAGCCAGGAAGGTAGTGATGTTCCACGGGACATTCGATATTTGGAGTTCTTTGTTTCAATCCTAGATCATCAGATATTTCCAGATCTCGTTCCAAAGCTGCATCGGCATATTTGAAAAACCTCGTTTGCATCTGATCAACATCACCATCCAATATTTCAAACGGATTCATATCGTGATACATTATAAAAGGCAGATCAGAATCAAGATACAACTCTATAAGTTGGGACGGTTTCATCTGCGCAAGCTTTATATCAAAATCAACAAGCTTTGTTAATTTACCGTCATTGTCATATATGCAATACACCACATCTTCATCTTTATCGAACGGATCCAAAGATACAGCAACAAGTTTCTTGTACTTCATTAGCACACCGTTGTAAAACTTCTTAATGATCCTAGTTGACTAATCAACTTGTATAAATTTTTGGCTGTATATAACTTAGAAATTTTGGGGGGAGGCACGTGACTTTCAGAATGTTTTTGAAAATCACGTGACTCAAGAAATGACACCTCCCAATTTTTTTTTTTTTTTTTATTTCTGTATTTTTTGCTTATATAGCCAAAACAGTCAGAGACTATCTTTCTCAAAGGTTTCAGACCTCGTTGTTAGAGGCTTCGTGCAAATGGTTGTCGATACCACGTACTACGAGATCCTTGAGGTGTCGGAGACGGCAACAGCTGAAGAGATCAAAAAGGCGTATCGTAAGAAGTCGATCAAGGCGCATCCTGATAAGAACCCAAACGATCCATTGGCGACTGAGAAATTCCAAGAGATTAGCCAGGCTTATCAGGTGTTAAGTGATGAGACCTTAAGAGCGAAATATGATAAGTACGGTAAAGAGAGTGCGGTGCCAAATGAAGGGTTCGAAGACGCTGGTGAGTACTTTGCAGTGATATTTGGTGGGGAGGCGTTTGTGAGCTACATTGGTGAATTGAGTCTATTGAAAGATTTGACGAAGAGTGCCGAACTTAATGAAGAAGATGAGAAGGAGAAGGAGCAGAAGGAGAAGGCGAAGGCACAGGTCGAGAAAGACAAGGCTAGCACGTCAAGTGTGAATGCGACCAAAGCATCAACAGCCGCCAATGAACCAAAGACAACAACAACAATACCCAATGCAGGTGAAAGGCTTAAGCTCACACATACAGATGAATCCGTTTCTGAAGAAGACCATAAAGAGAAGGAGAAGAGTAAGCTAGAGGAACATGAAGAAGAGATGCAAAGGAAGAAAAAGGAAACTATTGAAAAACTCTCCAAAACGTTGATTGAAAGACTTTCAGTTTTAACCGAATCTGAAAATGATGAACAATGCAAAGAAGCTTTCAAATCTAAGTTCCAGATAGAGGCTAATATGCTCAAAGTGGAGTCTTTTGGCCTTGATATTTTACACACCATCGGTAAAGTATATGTGACGAAAGCAAGAGTATATCTAGATTCACAACAGCTATTTGGAATACCTGGGTTCTTCTCCTCAGTCAAGGCAAAAGGAGGCGTAGTGATGGATACTTTCAGAACAGTGTCATCGGCATTGGACGCACAGTCCACAATGCAAGAGCTTCAGAAATTGCAAGACCTTAAGGCAAGTCCTGAGGAACTCCGAGATGAAAAGACCGGTGAAGTGATACCTAAACCTACTGATGAGGAACTTGCAGAACTTGAAAAGCTTCTCATGGGTAAAGTACTTAACGCTGCTTGGCACGGTTCGAAATATGAAATTCAGTCCACCTTGAGAGAAGTATGTGACAATGTTCTTCATGACAAGAGAGAACCAAAATTTAAAAGAATACAAAGAGCAGAGGCACTTTTACTTCTTGGGAAAGTGTTCTTGAATACGACAAGAACAAAATCTGAACAGGAAGAGGCTCAAATATTTGAAGAACTTGTTGCTGAAGCTACAAAGAAGAAACACCACAAGTAAAAACTTGTTTTCATGAACCACTAGAATGTAGGTGTATATTATAAATTTTCTCTACGGGCCTTTTGCGATGCTTGTGCTAGCTTGCCCTCTGTTATATCTTGAGCCACAAGGGTATCTGCAGCCACCCTCTTCGTGATGTACTCCATTAACCTATCAGCATCGACTGACTTTGGGATCCTGACAACACCGTTCTCGTCAGCGCTGATTATATCTCCAGAATCTATCGTTTCATACTGATTCTCACCTACGAGAATTTCCACCGCAACGTTAACTCCAACGACTTTTACAACAGACCCAGGGGCAGCAGTCCCCAAGGCATAAGCAAACACGGGATATTTCAACTCTCTATGCTCATTGACATCTCTTATTCTCCCAAACACAACGGTTCCATGCGCACCTAGATATTGTGCCCTCGTGCTCATCAGACCACCATACAGAGCATTGTTGACTTTGACATAGGGTGCATTTGGAACTTGTAACTCCCTTGTAAGAGCCACAACGACAATACTGCCAGGAGGGACGCTGTCTATGTACCCTCCTTTCACAGCAGGACGTGGATCATCAAGTGGAGCATAGAGAACTGTGTATGCTGGCCCGACAGTGGTGATCGTAGGTGGTAGACTGGTGGAGAAGCGAATCAGATTAGGGAAGAATCCTCCACTCTTGTTGCCAAACTTGACGAGAGCATCGGAGACATCGCAGGGCGTGAACTCTTGAAGAAATTTAACCAGTCTTGATGACATTGAGGATAGACTGAGTCGTTTGACGAAAGTTGGGCCGATTCAACAATCCTTCAAATTTAATCTCTGCGGTGTGAAATGCCACTAATTACGAATTTAGGAAATTGTGGGTGTATGGAGAGAGATGCTTTGCGTACCCCGGCGCGATTGCAGATCGTGACGTCCAACTCGATTCAAAGCTGTCTATCGACCCCGGTCAAGGCTGCGCACAAGTGGGCTCGTTAAAAAGACGGAGGAGAGTTTACACTAACGTATTTATCGATATTCTCATGGAGGATGGATTCAAGGGATTATAAGGATCTCAAGTTTGACACATTCGAAAACCGTTATTCTAACGCTTCTGGCAGCTCAGCATGTGATATATCACGTGCTGCCGGGAGATGCTTTAGTGCGAGCTGTCTTTTTGGGCACTTCCAACAAAACGTTGGGAAGCTGTAGTAGTGCTTATCGGAACTGTATCATTTTTTTGATAATTTGGTTATATAGTGAGCGAATGAATGTTCAACTAAGATTACTATTGCTATAAATTTCCTAATAAAATTTCATTTTAATTATTTTAATCTAGTTTAATAGAAAGGTGAATGGTTTTTTTAAAAGCTCATCAACTATTTTGCATACAACAAACTTTGTCAAATCTACACCTCTTTAGCTGATTTGAATGACAATAGATCCACCAGATTCAGCTCAACCTTTTGACTTTGCCAAATCACCAAGAATCTCACCAGAACGTGCTCAAATTCCAATTTCCAGTTTGACACATTTGTAGACTTTCATTTTAGCATATCCGGGGATTGTATCAGGTGACCTAGCACGTGATTCCGGGAACATCACAACAAAACCCGGCAAAATCAGGTTTGTTAGCAAAATAGCCAAATCACTGTATTTAAGCACGTTCATCACATCTCCAGGAAGCCATTGAAAGGGACAACGCAATGGCAGTGTCATTACATCGATAGCTAGGCTAGATCACGAGATATCGTGACATCTAGTTCAACCACCCCTGGAAAAAATTTGACAGCCGTTCCCTCTATTTTTTGCCCGGATCTTCAAAATGGCATAGCGGGCCATAGAGAAGTCTGGGACTTGTGGGATTGCTACGAATCGAATTGTTCTATATAGAGCTATCTAACGGACCGGGTTTGGGACCGGTTGGACAAATCTTGGAATTTTGGTGATGAGTTGAGATGGGCAGGTCTCAACCCAAACACCGAAATAACAAGCATCCATGGCCTGTGGTTGGCCTGTGGTTGGCATGGGAGTTGTGGACAAGTGTTGTGTGGGCATTGGTTGGCATTGGTGTGCACCAGTTCGAAGTTGAGGTCCAAAAGATGTTGGCAGGACCCCGCGGTAGCCAATCTTAGATGAAATCACCAACCGCAGAGAGCATCGAGAAGACTCACAACGAACTAACCAATGCCGCACACATGCACTCGTGGAACTTCAGGGTACCCAATCGTGCTCAAAAGCAAGGTTTTTCATTGAACACCAAACCGGGGCAGCGATATGGCAACAACTTCCAACTAGCATTGAAGCCCAGGGAGTACACGATCCCAATGCTTAGAAAACGAATCCACTGGGACAGCAGTGAACCCATCCCAGAGCTTGAGATCACGCTTGAAGTTCCACGAAGTGATCAATGGGATAATGTGGAAATGATGTGGAAATAGTTCGAAAATGGGAAAATGCTTCGCAACAAGGAGCCGACTATAACCATGGGATCAGGGAGAGTCCTTTGTGTCCGGGCAAAAGATCCAAACTTCAACCATGATTTTATCCAGCATCTCATCGCTTGACATTGGGGATATGTGAATCCCCCACATCACCATTGCTTAAACCCAAACTCAAAGGTCATCGAGATACAAAAGTTAGAGAGAAGTATATCCACTCAACGTCTGACTCACCGGAGTGCAATATGGTCTCTTTATGACAAAGTTTGGGCAGAAAGTCATCAACAAAGAGCCTTATTACAATCTGAGAAGGATGGATCATCAGTCAATGTGGATAACGGGAGCAAATGTATCTATCAGACAAAACAAGATCATCACTGGGCAGAATAACAATCTTATTGCAGTGGGCAGATGGAACGAGCAATAGCAACCGTGGGGACTCATATCCGCCTGATCAATCAGTCCTGATATGAAGAGTGGAACACGAAGTGGATCAAGAAAGAAGACCCAGACTGTTTGGTATGGCCTCTAGTTATTTCAAGTCGCAGTGTGAAAAGTTCAGCAACAGTAAGAAACCACCAACGCACAAATCGTAGGTTCTGAACTCAATGGCTGTCCGGGACCATCAAGAGCTTCACACTATGACCACTTGTTGAATATATCTCGCTGCTGAAGACATCTCTAACTGGACTTGTCGTCGCTCGAAGCACAACCGCAAACAATCTAAGTCTTGGGCTTTGTGATATCACCGAGAAGTGAAAACCAAAGTTCCGATTATTGAATCAGATCGATGGGAACCCCGTTGAGAGGGTTATGGAACTTCTGGTGGAGTGGATAGTTCTTTGGTGAACTATTGTAGGAAATCTTGGTGTTTGGTGTGTATGGGAAAAGAAAGGAGAGAATTCAAATTTTGGGGGATTCTTCTCAACTTTATGCATTTTCATGGTTTTGTGGTTTGTTGTGATATTGTGCTCACTAAGTGCTCTTTGTGTACATATCTACTGCATGAATGAGAACATTTAACCCTTTTGGGACAGATTACTATCACCTCATCCATGGTAGAACTGCTGTATATACTGATTCGAGGATATGCTGGATATGTTGTCCAGACAACTAGTCATGTCAAGCTAACTCGGAAACCGGGCCCACTTAAAATCTCTCTATCTACAATCTTGTAGTGATTCGCTCACACTCAAGAGCTTCAGCTACACCGATTTACATGATACGACTCTGTGGTTGTAGTACCCGTCTTTAACAGATTTAACTTAAATAGTAATGAATATTTGGCCTTAAAGTAACGGCCTCATCGTTATAACACTACTTTACCAAGCTATAAGGAGTCAAAAAAGTCTAGGGGAAACTTCTACTGTGATAGTGTACTCGTGTGCCAGATCTTAGATCAGCGTCAGAGCCTTTTCGGGTATTAGGATCATCACCATTTTGACAAGATCCTTTTAGCTGAGCTCTTTCGGTTGAGATCTTGTGGAGGTTGAAAGTTCACAATAGTTTCGCGAAGAGTTGTGATGGCTAAATGGTGGACTTTAAGAGGCTTTAACACGAAATATGTCAGTGGTATGAGTCTTTAAGAATAGTCTCTATCTGTTAGTCAACGCTAACATATTATCTGCCTCTATTAAAAGGCATTTGTCCAAACGTTTTTATGATTTGGGTAGATGGATGATCCGTGCTGAACCTGACAGCTGATTTTTTTCCGAAATTTAGTCAGACAAAGAAAAGTAAAAAAAAATCCACTCAGTTGGGGAGCCTCAGCATAACAGAGTTCTGCTCCACCAGCGGGATCTAATAGAGAACAAAGATCTGTAGATCTGTAGATACTGTAACATTGCTTCCGTTAACATCTCCGAAATAACCCGGCGACACACTGGATCAGAAAATTTGTTTGGTGGCCTTGTTGTAATAAGCCAGAACCCCACGTTCGGGCAACAAGATAAGCAGTTTGTCACAAAAATCATCCGTTGCTCATCAGACTGCTAATACGATAATAGAGGTGAATGTGGGGTTCAGTGTTAGTGGCTTGAAGCCCAAAGAAAGCGCATAGTGGGATTAACTGATACTCCACAAACTAAGTTCTTTCACGACCTACAAGGACAAGTGTTAAATACTCTGTCAACTCTCTTTGTTTACAAAATATAAGCTCTTGGAACTACAAAACAAACCTCAAAGTCAAAGTGATAGAATAATATTATGTACAAGTTCATTCGCATCCTAAGGTGAATAACGTCATCTGAATGTTCTGTAATTGTATGACTCCACCTGTTGCTCGCGTTCTCTTTGATGATAGTAGTATAAATTCTGTCTCAGCTCGTCATCGTAGTCAAGAAAGTGAATAAATTCATCGACATCGACTCCGTCGCAGCAAATTGCCCCACACATTTCCTCTTTAGCGTTTTCGTTGCTTCTAGATTTCAAAATCGACTTCTTTGTAGGCCGGGCGACTTGATAGTCGTCACAACTAGAGAGAGAACCATGGGAGGAGCCAAAACATGATAAGCCATGTGACTTTGAATCTCTTTTTGTTGAGGGCAAAGAACAACAATGCTCAGAGTTAGAGGAGCTGGTGTAGCAATCATTGTGGAAGGGTCTCAAGCTGGCCTCTCCACTGTAGAAGATCACCTGCGAGAATGTGTCAAACTGAATCAGCTTTTTGCTCTTGTTCTTGGAATCTGAGTCGGGTAAATGTGCAAAGGCATCTTCAAAGCCGCCCGATGTGCTATCATCTCTGATAAAAACCTCTGAATCATCAGGAGAATATAGCGAATCAATTGTGACACCGTAAGACACTGCATCGGCTAAGTTGGAGATAAAAGTCACATCTCTCACAGTTGGTATTAGTGCGGCAATAGGTGGATAGCCAGAGTCGGTGTATGTCGAGTCAGAGTGAGCTAAAGGAGCATGTTAGAAATTGTAAAGAGTCAAAAAAGTTTGTAGTAACTATACTTACCTGAAAGCAAGCCTTCATCGCATTTGGTGCAAGCGTCAGATTGGCCAGATAAAGTTTTGGAGTCGTGAGGCGAATCAAGAGCTGAAAACAGAGTCGTGGATTCAGCAACCAGGCAGATCGTCCTTTGGTACTCAGGCTCTTGTAATTGGTCGCAGACGTCCAAGGCCGGTAATATAGTGTCCTCAGAATCTTCTGCAACGTCAAAATTGTGGACCGATGAGGTCTCTGGTTCATCAGCATCTTTCATGTGGGGAAAAAGACCAAGAGAGCAGCAAGATTCCAGCGAGGTATATGAATCATCACCAGCAGTTGTGTCAAAGCAAGAATCATTGGCAAGACTCGAGTCAGGTGTAGTTTGTTGCAAGTGTTTGATCTTTCCACTTGTCACTTCATTCCCTGATAGTGCGCAAGTCGAGTGCATCAACACCTCAATGTTCATACCGCCATATTCAGACACTTGGCAGGTCGCAACATCCAAAAAGTACTTGATAAACGATGAAAGAGCAGAAATACCGGAGACAAGGCTCTCAAATACCAGACGAGGCTGAGCTTCAACCTCTGAGTTACCAGGAACGATCTGATCTGGCATGATCTCCGATTGTTGAGTGTTGGACACCGAAGAAGCAATCTCATCTGGTGCGCAATCAGAGAGCAATGTATTTTGCTGAATCAAAGGGTCTGTGCGGTCATCAGGGAAGTAGCTCACATCACAAACATCAAAGGATTGAGGCTTTGGCTTGAATCTCGAAAGTAATGTACGCAAAGAATGCTTTCTCGTAGAGTGTGGAGAAGAATTAAGATCTCTTCTGTGGAAGAGGCGAGCTCTTCTGGATGGTTGTGGAGTTTTGTGCTCCAATACTGGATATATGATAGTGGTCATGGCGATAGAAGAGTAGAAGCTCGTAAGTTGAGATATAATGGTAATAGAAGCTTGTGGCAAGTCAACTGATGTGAACAAGATGGTGACTTCAATCAGAACTGTGATTATATCTGTTCGAGAAGTTGTCGTAAAAGAGAAGAGAAGAATTGAAACAATTTCGGGCGAGCTCAACTTATATGCCACAAAAATGACAAAGTGGCACAAAATCAGTATGTCAAAGCGTTGAGCTGAACGCGTACGTTCTTTGCAGAAGCACGACTCAGGGAAGTGACAAATTCATCTCGAAGCACAGAGATCAGGGAATATACGCCAGCGTTCGAAATGGCATCAGAAAGTAAATACACCATTCATTTTGTTTCCATGGCACCAAGCACTTAACCGATATTTACGACACTGAGTTCAATCGTGAATAACAACTTTGACTTTACTCAAGGGCAACCTCGTAGCACACCTTTGGCAACCGTTCTAGTCCATCATTCTCATTAAAGAACACAAATACTCGTTTGCCAACAATAAGAAGCACAAGAGTTTATAGTTTACAGCTGTATTTAGTATGGTTATGAAGCACCGGGAATACGCGAAAAGGTTCTATAATATCAACTTACTTCAACTCAAATGTTTATGAGAGCATTAGCCAATCTTGGTCGAAACGCCCAATGAAGTGAGTATTTGTTGCCTAACCTCTTAAAAGTACTTCAATTAACTCAATGAATAGTCATATACGAAATATTGCCAAGTTAAATGAGCAAGAGCTCGCTCAAAACATCCCGATATCTGCCTCATGGCATCAAGAGTATAAAGACTCGGCCTATATCTTCTTTGGTGGGCTCCCCTATGAGCTCACAGAAGGTGATGTCCTCATTATTTTCAGTCAATATGGTGTCCCTGTACATTTGAAACTCGTACGGGATAAAGAAACAGGAAAGTCAAAGGGGTTTGGATGGTTAAAATATGAAGACCAGCGAAGTACAATCTTAGCTGTGGATAACTTGAATGGTGCCAAAGTGTTAGGGAGGATGATAAGGGTAGACCACGCCTTTTATGAGGAGAAGGAAAGAGATGAAGAGTATGAAAAACTGCTTGCAGAGGAACTTCAAAACGATTTTGCTAGTGACGAGGATGAAGTTGTGGAGGAGAAGAATCACGACGATGACGAGTTTCAAGATCCTTTGTTATTGATGCAGAAACAAGAGAAAGAGGCCAAAAGTCGACATCGGTCAAAACATAGACATGAAGAAGATTATTCAGATTCAAGGCATAGAGACAGACGGAAAACCAGCAGAGAACACCACTCTCAGCGTGAGAATGAAGACCATAAGAAAGGAAGGACAACTATAGATAACAGCAATAAAGATGAAATTGCGCACAAAGACGAAAGCGAACACGGTGATGAAATATGACTACGCTTGCAAGATCTCTCTGCCTAAACTCAGAGAAGGTAACTCACACTACAGCTCTGTGTTAATCACATCAAGCATCTCCAACTTTTCAAATAATTAGTTAAATAGTAATCCTATGTACAAAAGCCATAGTGTATCACGACTCATTCATCAAGCCCTTCTAATGCAACCTCTCTTCCTGTGGCTTCACTGACTTCCCTTCTTAGCACATCACCTAAGGACTCCTTCGTTCTCAAAGAGATCCAGTGTCCATCGATAGGATCAAATCTGTCCGGCCCTGAAACTGGACTGCTGAGCCATATCTGCTTATTTGGAGGTTGTTTGTTGATCACATATGTCCCATGAGGAGGAAGCTCAAGTGTCAGGACGCCATGGGAGTATTCAGCATCGATATTCGGGAAATCCTCAGCCAGCTCTTCTAATCTTTCAACCAGAAGCTCCAGATACTCGTCTGATATGTGATGGTACTCGTTCATAGATAATTGGTCAACCTCTTGTGGAGCCTCGCGCCCATCGGTGGTGACCGAATAAAGTCGAACCGATGGCACAACTCTCGTAGTGAAGGGATTCCGAGCAGCCAAAAGCGGATAGGCTTGTCGTCTCAGAGAGGCTGAGCTCAAAGAGCGAGTTATTACGCCTCTAGCGAGTCTAAACATTTCAAGAACTCTGGATGGACAACTGGGTAACTTTCCAGTCGTACTTTGTAAATTTTCCCAAAATTTGTCTTCCGTGATGAGCGAAGAGCACTCAGATCAAATCCTTCAATCAGAAAATGGATCCTATGCTCTACCTGATCTTCTTCGTCGGCGTCGTGATCTTCGTCGTGGCGCTGCCCATGCTTTCAGGCGTCGGAACCTTCAAACTCCAACGCCCACAGCCATATACAAAATCGCACAAAGAGGAGGAGTCAAGGCAGGAGCAAAGCCAAGGTTATGTACCTCCTGATGAGCTGGCAAGGCTTGAGCAGCAGCGCAAGAAGAAGGAGTCTAAGCTTGGGAAGATCAAAAACATCAAGATAACTAAAGAGGATATGCCAATCAAGTTCACCACGGGGATCTCCAACACTACGCTTAGAAGAAGAGCTAAGAAGGTGGACCCACAACACCACGACCCTTCGCAGTTTGATTTCGATCTGGATGAGCTCATCGATGAGGAAACTAAAGAAGAGTTGAGACAGCAGGAGCTGGAGTTCAAGGCAAGAGCTGCAAAGTCACAGCAAGAGTTGGAGGAACTAGCTTGAAATAGTATATACGTCATGCTGCCTTACAGCTCTTTCTCTTCCACTACAGGCTGGCCATCTTATAGCTACTTTTTCTTTTTGGTGGAATTAATGTACATATCAACGTTTTCAACAAAGTGCGGATTCAGTACGCAGCACGGCTGTTATACCCACGATTGTAGTTGTTATACCCTGTGTTATAACCAGCGTTATGACTGGTTTGCTCGCCACCATAAGCACCACGAGTCTGATATCCCTGGTTGCCTTGACCAGCTCCTGATTGATCCCTATTTTTGATCAGGGTCTTGAACCCGTTGCACAGAAGCTGCACAGTTGGGTAAGCGTACCCATTCAAATCAAAACCTGTAGGCACCGCCTTCACGTTCCATGTATAAATCTGTGAGCCAGGCCCTGTTTTGAAAAGAAGTAAAAACCATCCAGGTCTTTTGTAATTGAAGGCAAACGTGTAAACACCTCTCTTTGGGTTTGCCTTGGAATAGTTCTCAATCCATTCAATAACTTCATCCTTTGTACCGGAACGGAACTTGTCGTGGTCTGTCATTTGATTGATCTTTTTCACAATCTCGCCAACATAGGTTTCCAGGATCTCATCTAAATCGGAAAACGTTTGCTTCCCTATGGTCAGATATTTACCAAGTGAGTAATCATTCTCCTTTTCATGTTCAACGATATCAACGTGTTGAAAAAGATTGTTATCCACCTTCCACGTTATCGCAATGTGATCACTACCTTTCGAAGAAGGTCTGATAACAGCCGCACCACGTTCTTTAGGAGCTAAGAACGCCTGTGCTTGAGCAGCATTGAAGTTATGGAACAATGGATGCTTGATGACTCTTGTTGCCTTCTGAATTGCCTCCTTTGTGTTTTGTTCAGCTTTCAGGTCTGCCTCTTCTCGTTGCACATCCCAAATTGATGGATCTTTACTGAACTGAACCTTTTCAACTTTATTCTTAACATCTCTTTGTAAAAGACTGATCTCCGCTGTTAAGTTTTCATAGTCTATGGTTAAGAACTTGGCCGGTACGGTCTGCCCAGGCTGATAAATCTCAGCAAGGCGACGATTATCACGTGGTTCTCTCGCATTTTCAGAAAGAGCAGTGCACTCTATTTGACTTGACGTGACAGCAGACAAACGGAAGTCATTAACACGTTTGATAAGCACTGGCATAACAACTCCACTGAAAAAGGTCTCTGGAGAATCGCCAGTTAAAGTCTCGAAAACCTCTGTTGGTTGCAGTATGTGCAAACTTCTTCTAATCTCCGCATATGGATCTTGTAATTCTTCCAGAATCATCTGAAGTGTTGCTCTCTTTTTCTTGTTGTAAGTCTCCTCCAGCTGCCTAGAGTAATCTTCCAAGACTAGACTCTGTAGCAGACTAGCACCCTCTTTAGCATTCAACAGTTTGTCAATAATCGTTTCGCCAATTGGGGCATCTTTCAGCTCTTCAATTTGATCTTCATCAAGATCTAAGGCATCAGCAGCCATCTTCTCGGCTAATGCGTAGTCCTCTGGATGGATTCTTGTATCATCTAATAAAGTAACAGCTTCAACATCGTCTCCAGATCTGATTGCACGCGTTTTGGATTGTGGAATACGCAAGAAACTTGCACAGTTCAAAAAGATTGTTGCCCCAATTTTGATGTTCTCATTCGTTATCAGGGCTTGACGACTAAATAGTGGATGCTGTTGAACAGCCCTCAAGAGACCAAATGCTTTACGATCACCGAGACCGGAGATATAGGGCAAAGAAGCAGCTAGATAGGAATCACTAACACATTTGTTGATATCAACACCAACCATATTGACAATATCAACAAATGCTGATGTTATCGCTTCCTTCAATTTATCCTCAGACAGTAAACCTTGATGTTGGTGTATCGATAAGGCAGTTATTTCCTCCCCGAGATTGATATACTCTAGAAGTGGAGATTGCACATAACGAGCTAAGGCTATGGTATATCTCACTAAAGTAGATTTATCAGGGAATTCCTCAGCTGCTCTTTGCGAACTCTGGTATCTGGAAGCAACTTCATCATTAACGTAAATGATCTCAAGATTTTGTTCTGTTTCGAAAACTTTCAACTCGTGGTCTGCAATAATTCCCTGAATGACCTTGAACAACTTGTGCGTGTTCACATTAAACCCGTTGATTGCAATCACATCTGGCTGCGTTCTTCTGATGGCCTCAACAAAAGCCGTCTCAAAGGGAACTTCACCCTCTTGCAGCCTATCCTTTGGTAGTCTTGGATTTTCAGTAAATTTGAAAGTCTCAACAACTTTGCCACTTTCGTCCAAAAATGCACTAACGACGGCATCCCTGCCGAACATACCATTACCAGGGGAGATGGCAAATACTCTTGGAATGTCACCAAACGATTTACCAGGCGCCTGGTAGGGTGCCTGATCAATTTTTTTCAAGAAAGCGGAGCGAATCTGGTAAAAGAGCAGACGCTCACATTCACGACGCACATCTTCTTTGATGTTTAAGCTTACCAAAGGAAGCAACTTTTTCAGAGCGAGATCTAGGGCAGAACGACGGAATGAGTTCCATTCAGTTGCAATGTCTGATTGTCCGTCAGACGAGAATAACTGGAATAACGATTCGAAAAAATTTTCTGCGCCAACAATTTCCAGCCTTACTTCCACTAAATGCTGAGATTCAGCTTCCAGCATTCTCAAAAAAAGGTCCGGTTCACTAAACAGTGACTCATATGTACGGTTAATTGCATACTTGAAGTCAGCATATGGACTATTTCTATCAATCTTGAGACGACCTTGTTCAGTGAGTATGATCTTCACAGTGGAGTAGTTACTGAATGCCTCCCTCAAATGTTTTCTTACGCGTAAGTCGGTAAACAGCTGCTCTGCGAAATATCGTTTTGTGATGTCAAGAGCCTGTGATGGCTTGGCGTATAGAGAGGTTTCATCCTCACAAATTTCCTTAGCAAGTTCAGAGGGTCCTCTTTCGAGATCCTTGGTTGTGTAAAGCCTTGTACTGGCAGCAATATTCTCAGCCAATTCTGATGCACTGATACCAATGCCTTTCACTAAATCGAACAGCCTATCATTCTTCACCTTATCATAAATGTTATTCTTATGTGTCTTCTTAAGAGCCAAGTCTTTCATTTCTCGACTGTAGGTGAAGTTGATGTAGTCATGGATATCTTGCAAGTCTGTGAGATTACGAGCATCGCTAAATGCCTCGGACAACACCGAATCATTCACATCCAGCTGTGTTATCAAGCCGTTGATTTGGTTTCTCTTCTCCAATAGTGCATGGAATTCAAGATCCATCTGAACAATTCTCCACAAGTTATCCTCAATAAGCAATGTCTTAACTTCAGTTTCGGCCTCATCCCCTTCACCTTTAATTGTAGTCTTCAATAAGTGATCACGACGATGAGAATAGATGAAGGGAACTTCAAGATTCTGCTTGCACACAAATGTCAGCACATCGGCAATAGCCTTGTATACAGCTTCTTTATCAAAGTCTGGATCCTCAGCTAAGCGATTTTCAGTAACCAGTCTATGTGCAACCCATTCCTTTTCGAAGGCAAAGTCATCAGCATCTAAGTCGTAATCCTTTATGTTTTTGCGTAGCATTTGGAAACGTTCTGGGATATCTGTGTCTCTAATAAGTTTATCACCGTCGGTCAACATTCTCGCCTTGAGCTCTTCAGGCTCATAGATATCTTGCAACTGAGGTTTTGAGTCCTCGTCTTTGAACTCACCTTCCTCATCTTCACCCTCCAGAGCCCAGGCATAGTCCTCTCCATCGCCAAAGATGTCATAGAGTTCGTCAATCTTCTCCGAATCTATACCTGATACCTCTGCTGGTTTGAGTCTCTCCTGCTTCCGTCTTTGACGAACCTCTTCACGGGCATCTTCGTCCATATCTGAAAACTCATCATCTTCGATAAAGTCATCTAGTTCATCGATGAGATTTCTACTAGATCGATTTTTAGAGGATGTTACACCTTCGTTCCCACTACCCTCTTGTTCATTATCTTCCTCGTCCGAGAAGAAATCATTCAAGTCCTTTCTTTGCTCTGGCTCTTCTTCAGCCGCTGCTCTTTTGAGACGTTTGAATTTGCTTTTTTCCCTTTGGTTGGAAGCTCCAGAGTTCTCCATAAGAAGGTCTAAATCATCTTCATCCAATAACCCTTCATCCTCATTAGCTTCCTTTTCCGCATGACGACGTTTATGTTTCTTTTTACGTCTTTCACGAGCTTCTTCGTCTTCTTCATCGTCCACAATGAAACCTTCACGAATTTTTTGAATTTCTTCCTCGTCATCATCTTCTTCCTCTTCTGAAGAGTCAAATGGTTCCTCTTGCTGAAGGTCATCACCTTCGCCTAATTCGCCGTCGGAAGATTTCAATTTCTCATCTTCATCTTCAATGGCGAACATTTTGAATTACTGGACAGACTCTTCACGCCAAATTTGGACGAATAGTTGAAGAAGTTGTTGGACCAGCCTGTTGATTTCGCACTGAGTTTTTGTTTATTTGACGTCGATTACGAACTTGTGAAAAAACGGAAAAACAACCGAGGGTATATTGTGTCACGTGACAGACACCGGATATATATTTCTCTATTCACGTGAAGGGTCACGTGGGTTTTTTTTTTAACTTAGGAGTATAGGAAATTGGTTATAGATCATATTAGGCATTAAAAGTTCGTTAAAACCCAGCTCATTTCTCATCTTCATTGATATACTTGTTGTAATGGCGGTCAAGCTTCTCGTTGAACTGCTTGTTTTTGTTGTTGACTATAAAGATGATCGGTTAGTATATGATAATTGTTCTTCTAGCACAAAACCAATACATACTGAAAGTGTCGGTGTCTCCATGGTTATTTCTCCTCTGCATTCTTCTTGCATCTGATTTCTTCAAAGTTTGTACTAGTGTGGTGATGTCATTCTTTGTTGGATTACTAGAGAGGTCGGAATCATCGTCACTGCTCTCACCCTTCCCCTGAGCCAGTCTCTTTGCCCGGAGAGCCTCCTTCTGTTTCGCATAGGCGTCCTTGTTCACTTGCAACTGGCCAATCTCCTTTTTATAGGATTGTTCCGCTAACTGGGAGTAATTTGCAAATCCAGAGTTTTTCTTATTGCCTCTCTTGGCCTCTTGCTTCTCCTCCCATCTCTCAAACTCCTCAATGGTGTAATCCCAGTTCTTCTTGCGATTCCAGTCCTCTCCTCGCTCGTTCGCCTCGATCTTCTCGAGCTCCTCCACAGCCTTCTCCTGCTTCCTCTCCAGCGATCGCAGCCTGCCCTCGCCGATAGTCTGACGCTTGGCCTCTTTGAACAGCTCCTGTCTCGTCTGCCTGGAACCCTCGGCCTTCTTCCTCTGCAACTGCCGAAGCTTCTCCAGCCTTTCCTCCAATCCTCGTGTGCTCATCTCTGCGCTCACAACTTATAACGGCTAAAAATGAACCGAGGCTTAACTTTCAACTGACATTTAAAACTAAAAGCCATCAAAACTGTCAATTATTCACGTGCCTCAAAAAAAAAAATTATCCATCTCTTCGCAGACAAAACTACAACTTCAAGCTAAACAAATTTTTGGTGGATATATATATATATATACTTTGACTTATTGCCCGTTTGTCATGTCGCTCTCGGAACTTTACAGCTTGACGAAATTCCCACGGGTATCAGGAACGTCAGAGAGGGCGAAAGTGTCGAGAGACTCATCCTCCGATGAGCTACACATTGGGATATCAGGTGCCTCGATCTCACACTACATTTTCAAGCCAAGTCCAAAGCTGGTATGGTCGCATTCCATTCCACCGACTTTCACTGTCACTGCACTGGAGCATAACGATGGTAAATATATCGTGGGGTTGTATAACAAGACCAAGAAGAGTTATCTGATACAGGTGATTGCCAAATTGGAAAACGACTCGAGAGTGGAATTTGAAACTTCAACGTCTTCGAAAGTTATAGGAATCAGATCGTTTGGTGGCAAGATTGTTGTTGTCTTGGAGGATTCCGTTTTGGGGTATGACGAGCAGTTTAACGTGTTATGGAGAGTGGAAAGTCTTTACACTGCTGTCTTTTCGGAATTTATCGAAAACGATGTCGTATTGACAGTTGAGAGTAACAAGAAGAGAAACAAATTGAATTTCAAACTTCTCTCTGCTGAAGGTGTTGAAGTGAGTTCCAAGATTATTGAATTTAGCACCAGGCAGGGAAACTTGCTCTTCACTTACAACGAGGGAAACTTGTACAAATACAGCAATAACAGCATTGAACTATACATTTTACCGCATTTTGAAGTGGTGAAAATCATTGAATTGACCCAGGGGTTATATATCCCAGAGTCGAAAACCACTTTCAGCTTTTTTTCACCAGCTAATGATAGATTACTTATTGCTCGGGATAATGACTTATACTTGGTGAACATAAAATTTGGCTCCATTTTATCCAAAATATCAAATCCTAAATCCAATTTAGAGATACTGTTTGCTCAAAAATCTTGGAAAAAATCATCCCGTGCCTCACCACAATTATTCGCAGTTATATTGAGAGATGGTGACATTGCCGGAGTGACATATTCACTAGATTCAAACACTTTAAGAGATATTTTGGGGAAGAAGGTACACTCAACGGAGTCAGATAAAATTTTTAAAGTTCCAAACATTTTAAATATCAAGGAACAAGAAATTAATATCGAAAAGATTATCAATGCTGAGGATTTTGACTCTGCACTGTTGGGATTTCTCGAGGCCAAAAATGATTATTACACTGACAAGGATAAAGTTGTCGATTTCAGATTCATGAATAAGATTGTTTCGCATATCTTCAATCAGGAACAATTACCAGAAAGGGCCTTAACCTATTTATTAACGCATCCTTTGTTCCCACCAATTGAAGGGTTACTTTCAAAACTCAGATCAAACCCGAGATTACTCAGACAAGCCATCGTCACTGCCAATGTCCCTGTCAAGGAGCTGCTTCAAGAGCTGAACACAACAGAGAGTGAGGAGATTTTCAAAGACGTGATCACTAGACTATTGGAATTCCCTAAAAATAGACTCGATTTCAAAGACCTTGATAGTTTCAAAATTGTGGAACGTATCATAAGTTTGAACTTTGGGCATGAGTTGATTGCTCCTTTGATCGACGCAAGTGGGTTGTTCACATGGAGTGATGATTTGATTTCGAAATTGCAGCAAGTTCTGAGTAACAAAATTGAGGCACTGGATAGTGCAGCCAAGACATTGGCTGTCATAGACAGAGCAGAGACGAAAAATCTGAAAGCTGTACCAAGAGTACCTGTTTATTCGATTGAAAAGCTGGTGATCTAATTTCACTTTCTCGTTTGAAGAAGCTTGGTTACCTTCAGGGTGCTATATAGATTTGAGTGAATTAGGCTTGGTTCAACTTTTGTAGTGTTTTAGTTTGGTACTGGATATGACGAATGACACTGGAAGCTGTGAAATCAAGCAGACCTATCATTATGAGCCGCAATTAAAGACATACTATGAGATAGGATAAACCTAAAGACTGCAGGTACAAATCTTGGTCTTATCAAACAAGTACGTAGCCAATCAGTCGAATGGATCTATCAGCTGCGGAGCATCAGCACACATCTGAGGCCCTGCGATGCGTTGCGTGTCCAGCTCGTCCCCTGAAGAAGAATAATACTGAGTTGAGATGCCCTTCGTACTCAAAAAGCCATCTGAGTTTGTTCTCCCGTCATGTTCAATATGAACGAAAAGACCCCTGGAATACTCCAAAGAAGCTCTGGGATCTCCAGTAGGGCATCAATATCAGCAACAGACTCAATATGGACCAACACGTTATAGAGAACCTCCAAGGGAAGCAGAGTCAAGGCAAACGGCATTGTTGGAATCACACCAGCCAAAAGGGACAACAACCAACATCATCCTTAATTCCAAATAGCAAACTACTCGATGCTTCGAACGCGGATCAGAGAGCCAAAGCGATTAGTCAGTCGTTCGTGTATAAGAAGAGGCTTCCAAACCGGGCTGTTGGCCCCGGGACTCGCCGTGGTCAGAAATCTGGGGTGCTTTTACAACATTTTGTCACCCCACTACGAAATCACGCTGGGTATAAAAACATGGCGGATCCCCGGCTGGTCATGGCTGTGTTTGGCATGGCATAAATGACACAAGACACGCATGTGAGTAACAGCCTCGGTTTAGTCTTGAAGGAGACAGAGCCACTAACAAATGCGGAAGAAACATCCGGTGGAGCAGGAGCTTTTACAATGGCTGTTGACGCTTCGGGACGAGCTGCAAGGCAATCCGCAGGCAATCTTGGAGAAGATCGATCTGTTTGGCACCTGGAAGACGCTCATCAACGTTGGTGCCCAGAAGGGCAGCTATTTGAAAAGGGTGATTGACGAGTCAAATCCAGAGATTGTATTCGAATTTGGCACACATACGGGCTACTCTGCCATACTGATAGCCAATGAGTTGCGAAAGTTGGGATCCATTGGCAAATTACACACTTTTGATTATGATGCAGAGTTTTTCGATATTAGCTCAAAGATTATAGCTCTATCAGGGCTTGACGACTTGATTGTACAGCACTTGGGTAAGGCAAGTGAACTCGTGGAGGGTGTTATGGAGGAGCTCGACTTGGAAAGAGTTGATGTTGTGTTCTTGGACCATTGGAAACATGAATATGTTCCGGATTTAAGAATATTAGAGACTCTAGGCCTAGTCACGCAAGGCACCGTCATAGTGGCTGATAATGTTCTGATTCCCGGAGCACCTGGCTATCTCGAATACGTCAGCTCACCACCAGTTTGGAGAAAGGAGTATACAGAGAGAGTGAAGAATCCGAATGGTGCGCATTTTGTGGGCAAATGGGGGTTACTCTACGAAAATAAGTTATACAAGGCTCAAACCATTCATGGGAAGGAGGATGGCATCTTAGTAACAAAATGTGTTGGAATTCTTGATGCATAAATCATTAATGAGTAATGCTACACTCACGATCAATTGAATCCTAAAAGCAAACGCTAAAAAAAACTCTCCCCCCTTCTAACCGTTTATCAATATATCACTTTAATTTGCCGTCGCTGTCACTAGTAGCTGTGTAGTCTCTGTATATGTGGAGGTCTGTTCTAGTAACTTCTCTGAGACATGGTGGTATTCATCTATGCGTAATTCAAAAGTATCATCATCAGCGTTGTAACCAGTAACCTTAACTGCGTTCAAGTCCGGAACAACTGCATCAGCACCAAAACTCTTCACCTTTTCTGCATCAAATGTGGATGCTATTCCAACGACAAAACATCCAGCACCATGACCTGCAATGATACCAGCAGGTGCATCCTCGAATACAACAACACTCGCCTCTTTACTATCATAACCCAACTCCCTTCTTCCAACCAAATAGGGCTCTGGATCAGGTTTCCCATGTGTTACGCTCTCCGCTGTAATGAAAACATCGGGCTTTTGAAGCCCCAATATTTTGAACCATTTGGACGCCATGTCATATGTCCCGGATGTAGCCACAGCTAATTTCTGTTTCCCATTCTTAGATTTGAGTGACATGATTTGTTGTACCAATTTTTTGGCACCTGGGATCTCCTTTGCAGTAGCACCATACTTATCCGGTACAGATCCTTCTAACTGTTTGACATATTCAGGGTCTGCATACTCTGGTGCAAATTTGGCTATAACGTCAAAAGTTCTCCAACCATGTGAGAGATCAAATACTGTTTTTGCATTGAAATTTGGTTTATCTTTACCGAAATCTTCCCAAAAGACTCTTATAGGCTCACTAGAGTCCACTATCGTGCCATCAACGTCAAATAGAGCAGCATGAACATTCAGAATCAGCGGTTTCTTGACACCTTTCATTGTTAGTAATTAGCTCCTTGACATAGGGTGGGTATTATAAATCGACTCACTCATCATGCCGTTAGAGCTATAGATTTGGACGCGTGGAGTAGTGGTACTAGCCCTGGTTTTATATCAAGAGGCTTCGACACTCCTGCTGATGACACACACGTGTGTTCTTATCATCACGAGCTGCGTAATCGCTGTGCAGCCCGCGCGCGCGCGTATCGTGGTGACATGGTTTTTAATGTCCAAATCAGGCAGTTACTTAAAATGGAATTCAACCTGGTTCACGCACGCAGATGTTTGGATTTCCCGGCTCAATCAAGCCAAGGTTCAACCGCTCGGATCAAAGAAGCCTTGGATAAATAGAACCCCATTGCTAGGTTGAGCGTATTGAACAACATGGCAATCACCTCGCCGTTCAAGAAACTATCGCACAGTCGAGAAAACTCGCGAGAGGAGAGATCGCCTCCAACGACAGGCTCGCAATTTGCACCGAAACATAACTCGAGATCCAGTACAGGGTCTCATCCGTATCGGAACGCAGCCACGGGGAGTCATGCTCCCTCGCAAGGCCCATTGAAGAAGTCCAACACAGTTTCTAGTGCCAAGTCTGCAGCATCTACTGGCTCGGCATCATTGGCTCAACAATATGAAAGTGACAAACAGAGATTAATCAAATATTGCTTTTCACAATATGACCAAGACGGCGTACTCGTCGATAGTTATATAACACATGTTAGGATTGTCGAAGATGCAGCGTATCCATCAGCTAAACCTCCACCGAACTCGCAACCTTCGAATAAGAAACAGAGGATTTTGGCTCTAGCTGTTAAGAAAGATGGTACCGTGTATCTACATAAAGGCAGAGAAAACCCTAATGGATCATTCCAAATCGGTCGGTCCTGGAACTTGAATGAACTGACCATGATAGCGAGGGAACCGTCGTCTGACACGGGGTTTCTCGTCAAACTAGGCAAGAACTACTATTGGGAGACTCATACCGCAAAGGAGAGACAAGTCTTTGTCACAAGCTTCGTGAGGGTATATAGGAAATTTAAACACGGGCTTGTTCCGCATCTTGTGAACTGGGACCTGAGTATATTTGGACTGGACCAAGAATCCTACAAGGTTTTTTTGAACAAGGAACTCCAGGAGACTAAATCCACACCACAAGAGAGGCCATCGCTGAGTAATGGTCGTACCAATACTTCACAGAGTACACTCAAAAGCACTTCTCAATCTGATAAACCATCAGCGGAAACCCTCAAGTCTACAACACCATCCACTGTTAAGTCACCACCGCAACTCAACGCACAAAGAAATCCTGTGGTATACTCTCAGAATCCTACCATTGCCGATACACCTCCGCAGAACTTATCAGGTGTACAATCTAGGCGGCCAACAAACGACAATCTTCCAAAATCCGCCATGGAGAGAGTGAAGACAACGAACGATCAAACTACACCTGTACAGACGACAAGAAGACCAACTCAACCACACTTCAATGAGGCAGGGTCCGTAACAGAGCCATTAGATTTTCGCAGAACTTCCCAAACTACATTACAACCAGCCGCAAAGATCATCGCACCACTGCCTGCTCAAAATCGTTCATCTGTCGAAGAAGACTCCTCAATCAATTTGGAGCGTGAAATTAGAGAACAAATGAAAGACCTAGGCATTTCAGATACTTCAGACTCTAATATTGACGATAAAGGATTGGCAGCTGCACAAAGAGAGCTCGATATTCCAAACAGAGATGAAAACGCCTCAATCAAAACTAGAGTGTATCACAATGAGATGTCATTACATCGTGAAGCGACCGAAGAATCATATACGTTGAGTGTGTCACAGTCTGCAAAAGATGTGGAGTTTGTTCCTCATAGAAGAAGTGAGAACCTAGACGAAGAAGAAGAAGATGACGAAGATGACGATGACGAAGACGACATTACTGACCTTTATCAAGATGAATCTAGAGAGGCACCGTTCGAACCTACAACGGTACAAACCAACGAATTTCTCGAGACTCCAAATGACTCTCAAGACTTTTCATTTGAAAACTCATACGACAACTCGGAACATAGTCACGAGAAGATCAATGCAACAACTCCAGCAGCTACACCGGCAACTTTGAAAGCCAATGTTCAATCCGATGATGAATATGCCGACTTGGATCGGGAAGTGGATAGACTCGAAGTGCCAAAGGTGCCACGCACGAGGCGTCGTGCCAACACTATTGAATCTGTTCTAGATAACGTGGAAACTGAGCGCTCATCCTTTGACGATATATTTGATGAAATCAATTGGGAAACTACGGATGATGCGGAGTCATTGACTATGAAGTTGATGAAAGAGCTCGCTGAAACTGAATACGAGACGACAAAGAGATTGGTTGAAGTGAGAGGGAGATCTTCTGATTTGGCGCAACATTCCTCAAAGATAGCAGAAGAGTGCGTCCGTTTGGTACCGACGCTCAACTTCTTTGCAGTTGAGCTTTCTGGTTTTGCTCGTGATATCCAACATGTGGAAGACGAGGGACAAGGTCTTCAAGTGGAGACTATAAACAAGAAGACTCTTTGGAACGATTTGCAGACTTTACTCAACACAGTGTCCGTAGATGAGAACTCACTAGATGTTCTCTTGTCGTCACATTTGGACAGAGATCTTGAGCGCCTTGAGCCAATATTGGCAGGGTTGCAGTCCGCAATCAATGCTATTAAAGGTGGCGATAATAATGACGAAGATCTTGGTGATATGAGAGCTCTTCGAGAGAGAAGATCGAAGTATGAAGCTGTCATTGCTGAATTTTTGAGAAAGGTAAGGGTAGATTTGGATGTGAGATATCAGTACATTATTCGTGAATTACAAAACTTGAATGATTATACAGAAGACCAGCTCAGTTCTGGCCTGTCGAGATTGCTAAGGTACGCTGCTATCACCTTGTTTGTCAGAGACGTTTCAGAGGAGTCCTTTTATCAATTAGTAGGCTCATGGGAGACTAATGTCAACCCATTTTATGGCCAGTTCTTGGCAAGATTGAAGGATTTGATAGAGGAAAAACTCTTGAGAGAACCCAAGTTCTCTTTGTCTCATGCAGTAGCCTTTAAGAATAAAGCTACTCTCTTGTCTCCGAGAAAGAAATCATCTGCGGAGTCAAAGCAAGACAGACTGAAAGAGCAGTTTGGCCTCAATGGCCCCGCCGCTCCGGTTTCAGGAGAAGGCACACTGATGGATTATGAAGGTGCTGGCGTGATAATTGAGAGCTTTGAATCGCTTCAAAAACACATTATACTACAGCAAAATTTCTTATTAAAATTTTTTCACATGTCTAACGAAGACGAGGACCTCACTAGTTACATTGGAAAATACCCGGTTAACACGCGGCCATCGCTTCTCAACTCTTCTGTGAGTGAGATTGACTTTGATAGAGGTAACGCAAGAGACATTTACAACTCCATTGAGGCCATCTTCCAACCGCATCTAGATGATTTCATTAAAGTTGTGGTGCAAGGTTTGAGAATAAACCAAAAAAGTACACCGCAAATCTTACTTTACATTGAGCTTTTCGAAGATCAATATTCATCTAGTAATCAAGAGTTTCTATTAAATACTTTTATGAAGTTGAGAGAGAGACTTAAAGCTGATTGGTCTAAATTTATTGACATGGAAATCAAGAACATAGAGAAAAGCGTTTTGGCACATAGAAGGGGACGTGAAGTCTCTATAGTGGTGAAGAATTATTGTCAACTTGTCAAGGAAGTGGAAGCAAACTTTTTGCAGATTCTTACAACCAAGGCAACTACAAAATTGGCCCCGGACCAACTGGAAGCTCGAAGCTTGGTTGAAGAGTCATTCGAGCAGCTCTCGGAGGCAATTCTGAAAAATCTGAGCCAAGAATACGAGGAGAGAGCCCTGAGAATCAAAATCCTGGAGGAAAATGAGACAAAGGAGAAGAGGAATCACCTCATAAATCTGATTCAGAACAGTAATTGGGTGATTGAGTCGATTGGTCAATTGAAGATAAATTGTTTGAGTGGAAGTCTTGAGTCTTATAAGAAGATTTACTCGTCAGCAAAGGATCAATATGTCCATATCATGGTTCAAGAGTACTTTGGTAAGGTTTCGAGCTTTGTCTCTGATGTCCAAGGTCTTATTAATGAGACAGCCCCTAAAAGTGTTGACCCATCAAAGAGGAACGCTTACAATAAGGCCACCTTGAGCAAACTGTTGTCTAGCTATACTGCTAAAGATGTGAACAAACTCGTCAATAACCTGAGACAATCGGTTGTGAAACACTTCAGTGATAGAGAGAACTCTGTTTATCAGCAACAGTTGATTGAGAAGGTCTGGTCATCATTACAGGCGGAGTTTGTATCTATATCTTTAAGCCTTACTGAGATTACGGACAGATACTATAGAGACGTGGATTTGCCGTTCACTAAGAAGGACATAATTGCTGCATTCAATGCTTCTAGAATTCAATGATTTGGGTGCCCCGTTAATCGATCCGTAGCCAAACTCTTTCATGACTAGGAAGATGGCCTGCTTTGGCGTTGTATATTTTGTTTTAGAAAGCGCGACGTCTAGGCGCGTCTGTAAACAAACGTTTGTCAATCCGAAGCGAAGGCGATATTCTCGAGACAGACAGTCCTGCCTTTATCAGGAGCTCTCAGAAATGAGTGTCAGTGACTTTGAGGACTCTTTCGACGATGATTTGGACGATAGCGAACTCGATCAGGTTATAAACAAGTCCGCAGTCAACCGTGAAGTACGACAGACCGTAATACGGAGGCCTCAGGCAATCCAGCGAACTCTGACTGGCGAGAAAGTACAAGGAGAGCCGGCTCAATATGAAGAGGTCAGAAGAGAAATCACATTCCATCAGACCCATCACGAGCTAAACTACAACAATCTACCGTTCTATGTCTATCCGGCAAACCTAGAGGTGCGAGACTACCAATATAGCATCATTGCGAAAGCGCTCTTCAAGAACGTATTATGTGCAATACCCACAGGTATGGGGAAAACCTTCATTGCTAGTACCGTCATGCTCAATTATTACAAATGGTTCACGAAGGGTAAGATCATATTCATGGCACCTACACGACCGCTCGTGGCTCAGCAAATCCAAGCATGTCTAGGGGTGACCGATATACCCAGCAGTGATACAGCAGTTCTTTTGGATAAGACCAGGAAAAACAGACCCGAGATTTGGAGTAGTAAAAGAGTGTTCTTCACAACACCACAAGTTGTGGAGAACGATTTGAAGTCTGGTATATTGAATCCAAAGGAGATTGTATGCTTGGTGATAGATGAAGCACATAGAGCCCGGAAGAATTATGCCTACACTAATGTCGTCAGCTTCCTAGATAGATTCAACACATCTTTTCGAGTACTAGCATTGACCGCTACACCTGCTGCTAACATCGACGGGGTCCAGGAGATTGTTGACAACTTGAATATTTCGCAGATCGAGATAAGAACAGAAGAGAGCATTGATATTGTCAAGTACATGAAGCACAAAGAAACCGTAAAAATAAATGTCACAATGAACTCTACAACGGCAGACATCATTGAGCTATTGGGAACCGCCATTGAACCTGTTCTGAAAGAGGCCAATAAGGCACAGATATATGACATAACAGACCCCAGTAAGATCAACTTTTTTCAAGTTCTGCAGAAGTCACAAGCCGTGGTTGCAAATCCAGGCCTAGCTGAGGGGCTGAAGTGGAAGTACTTCTACATTCTTCAGGTCATTGGCTTTGTGGGACAGATGCTGAGACGGCTGAAGATTTATGGAGTCAGAACTTTCTATTCCTATTTTCAGAACAAGCTCAAGGAGTTTCAAACCAAATATACCATGGGTAAATCAACAAATAAGCTTTCCGCCTCCTTCTTCTTTCACCCAGCTCTCAAAACCGTTCAAGAGATTTGTGAGCCTCTAGTTAACGATAAGTCTTTTGTTAGTCATCCAAAACTGGAACACTTGATAGCGGAGGTGAGCGACTTTTTGGAGCACCGACAGAACTCGAGAGTTATCGTTTTTACAGAATTGAGAGAGTCAGCACTAGAGATTGTGAGAACTATCGATAATATTCTTGGCGATGCTTGTAAAGCTCACATATTTATAGGGCAGGCAAGAGCCAAAGAAGGGTTCGATGAGGATGAGTACAAGCGGAAGCATAGCAAGAAAGGGAGAAGTAAAAAGGATAGAGAAACAAGGCTCGAGAAGGAAGCAGAACTCTTGGAGAGGAAAGAAGAGAAACGAAAAAACGAGGCCGAGGCAAGAGCCAGTAGTAGAACTGCAACATCTGAGGATGCTCAGTTACAGGGAATGAATCAAAAGATGCAGAAGGACCTCATTAAAAGATTCAAGAAGGGGGAGTTTCAAGTCTTAGTTGCCACTTCTATTGGAGAGGAAGGTTTGGATATTGGAGAGGTTGATCTTATCATCTGTTACGATTCCACAAGCAGTCCCATCAAAAACATTCAAAGAATGGGTAGAACTGGGAGAAAAAACAACGGAAAAGTCATTCTCCTTTTAGCAGAAAACGAGGAGCTTAAGTTTGAGCAGTCCATGGAAGAATATGCGCGAGTTCAAAAGCAGATCGCACAAAATGAGTTGAATTTACACAAGTCAGATAGGATAATTCCTCCTAATTTCAGCCCAAGATGCGAGAAGAAATACATTGAGATTCCGGAGGATAATCTCATTATTGCTAGAGGCGAGGATGACGATGAGATCATAAAGCACGCTACGCAAGCTATGCTTGGACAGAATCTCAGAGGTCGAAAGGCCAAACGAAAAACTGGATGCGAGAACTCCAAAGTTGTCAAACCTCCACCTGCTCCAAAAAAGAGGTTTTTCATGCCTGATCATGTGGAAACCGGATTTATAAGCTCATCATCGCTAGTGAGAAAGGTGATACCAGATAGCAACGGCACGACCAAGAGAGCAGAGAGTGAACTTTTTACCGATTCTGTTGATTCGGATGATCCAGATGATGATATCAGCACAAATAAGAGTTCGGATTTCAGTATATTCAACAACACATCCGGAATACTGGACAATTTATTCAAAGGAGAATCGACGCCAAGGAACCTTGGAAGCCCAGAGGTTGGTGACAAAAGAAGCTCCTCAACCAACACTTCCTGCAGTCATATCTCAAATCATAAGGATGCAGGTCCGAACCACACACCTCTTGTTGTTGATATTGATGAATCTGAAGAAAATGATGATGTTGAAATCGTCTCACCACCGCCCAAGAGCTATAAGGTTAATACTAGGCCAGTCGAAAAAATTGGTAGAATATCGAATGTATGCAAGAACGGTGGCGACCTATCCGATGAAGAAGAGATACCAGACAGTGATGACGATGACAGCAAGGTTTTTTACGATGCAATGAATACCATTGGCAAGTCCAAAGGGGCAATGACAACCGAGAAAGATGGCGCAAAGCCTTCACTTAGCTCTAAACTTCTCACTTTTGAGGCGTTCGAAGTGGACGACGACGAAGTGTCGTTTATGAAGCCGTACGCCGAAGCTGAGAAGGCCATGGACAAACAATACGAAGAGGATCCATCATTCACAACTGAGGTGACACAACCGAAGGAACGGCCGGCCAATCTCAACAAGAGAACATCGAAGGATGATTCAAGTAGAAGAGTCAAGAAAAAAACATCGTGTTCCAGTAACGACAAGTCAAAGATTGATATAAAGAATCTTTTGAAGGAAAGTAGCAAACCCAGACCGCTTGGTTCTGGAAGGTTGAAGTCAGATTTTGGAACGCTTCGGAAGTCGCAGATCATAGACCTGGACGCAGAGAGTCAATCACACGGATCTGAGGCGACCAGAACAACGTACACTGCGCCAGCATTTCTTTCACAACGGGACAAGATTGCTGACCACACATTTGAGGCAAAGGCTGGATTCATGACAGAGGAAGCAAGCCGTGAGTTTTTCAGCGAGTATTATACCACCGCTGTGGAAGCTTTTAGCCCTAACCCAACTCTCTCTGCCCGGAGAAATGCTTATGGTGACATTGGCCACACCCCTAACTCGAAGCGGTTTGTAAGTTTCATTTCGATGTGTGGACCTAAAGGGACTAAGAGATTGAGTAGGCTAATCTCAGAGTTGTCAGAGAGAAGCGGGAAAAAGTACAATGATGAAAGAAACGCTAACGATATAATCGTTGGCGAGCATCAGATTGCATTTTGTGGAGCCAATACATCTGCTGAAGATGACTTTGACAAGTCTGATGGAAGCAATGAGAGTGTTCTCGACCGTACGGTGGCAGATGCTACAAGTATTTCGTTGCTAAGTGACGATGATATTGAATTTAAGGATTTATGAGAGGGCATAAATGTAAACAAGCTTAAAGTATAGGCGTGTAGTGTGTAACCCGGACGAAGTTTTTTTTTTTTTTTTTCCCTTTTGCCTATAAAACCAACTGCTGTGAGAAAATCTTAAACTTCTCTTCTTTCTATTCTCCATCCTTATGCTCGGGAATTACGCATATCAGTGAGGACTCGTCCGAGATTGTGTATTTGCTGGTTGAAAACTTCAACTACGACCGCTCCTTTTAGTCGATGGTCACTTGTGGCTTGACTTTAAGGGAATTTTTGGAATATGCTTTTAATGCCATTGGGGACAAACACCCCAAAACTCTTTTTCACCTTTCAAAGTTCTACTCGTGAGTCCATGAGTAAAGTTTTCAAAGTTGTGTAAGAGGAGTATGACGGATCTATGACGGTTTTAAGCATTGTAGCGTTGCCATGGTAGAATTGATGGAACCTGTTTCAGCTAGACTATTGACCAATTGCAAGCCCATTGAGTTCAATTCGCTATGTTTACAATGCTCATGTTTACATTTCTCTTACGTAGATTGTAAAATCAACATTCGATAATCTGATCTAGACAGTTGTATAGCCGGGTAAGAAGATTGAAAAAATTACTTAGCTAGAGGAAGACCCAAATATTGCTTGTACACGTCGATTTAGATCCATAGGAACGATGTTCAAAAAGTGAGTAACGTTGATTCCATAGTCTCTCCTTTAACCGCTCTAACGTTCTTCAAAGATTTACAAAAGAAGATGTACATACAAGAACCAATGTTAAATCATCCGTGCAAAGAGGTTTAAAGACCAAGCTGGTATCTCAGTTCGAGAAACTAGAGCCTGTCATTGACGAAATCATACCTAAGAAATCACAAGTAGAGCTCTTGAAGTGTGAGGACAAGATACAACTATATATTCTCGATGGAGAGGTTGTCTGTTTCCAACAATTTGACGAGCTCATTCCATCGCTCAAGATGGTACATAAATACCCAGAAGCCTTCCCATCCGTCAGAGTCGACAGAGGTGCCATAAAGTTTGTCCTGTCTGGGGCTAATATCATGTGTCCTGGATTGACATCAGCAGGCGGTGAGTTGCCAGAAGCCCCGGGTTTTGAGAAGGACAAGATTGTGACAATATACGCCGAGGGGAAAGAACACGCATTAGCTATTGGCAAGTTGATCATGAGCACAGAGGAGATTAAGGCAACGAACAAGGGCATTTGTATTGAATCAATTCACTACTTGGGAGATGGATTATGGAATTTCCATGCGGATTAGAAGATGCTCTTTGTAAGCAGATTGGTTTGTTCATTATATAGGTTCAATCATCAAAGTTTGACCTTCTTTCAAGCCGTAAGATGATACTAGAGAGAAATCATTTTTTAAAAATTCTTTGACGCTTCCAACCTGATAGGATACCTGTAACTCCTGAAAGTTCTTAGAAAAAAGGCGAGACAATAGACTCCTCAACCTTATGACTTCTATCGACTGGATTACTCTCAGTTCGAGAATTTTTTGATGATCCCGAAACTTAAGATTTATAGCGTTCGAGCCCCTTTGTGAATGTGTCATATTCAAAGTTCTTCCATGTTTTGCTGCCAATCTTACTAATTTCTCGTGGTCATACTCGATTTCTCCTCCATTTACTTTAGAGAGAAACCATAATTCTGCATTGGTTCGCTCGCTCTCACTGATCGGAACCCCATCAAGCGATACAAGGTTTCCCCATCGAGCTATAATACCGAATTCAATCTCTTCTATCGTCCCATTTTCAAATATGGGGTTCCCATTGATTCGAAGTTTGGTAACATTAGGAAACTGTAAACTAAGCAGTTCAACCTCCTGCCAATCAGATATCTTGTTGTTCCTAAGATCCAGGGTGGTCACAGAAGGGAATACAAGTCTAGTGCGGGATATAGATATGCTGTTTGATGTAAGTGTAAGTTGTGTAATTCCAGTTGAAGATATAATACCCGGAATCAACTCAAGGTTGTTCTCAGATAGATCTAGCGTCGATAGTTGCTTCATATCGAGAATGAAAGTATCAAGGATATCCATACCGTTATCACATAGACATAATTCCGACAGATTGGGGAACACTTTTGGTAATGCCCGAAGTATATGCTCAGATGGATACGTGAGAGTCATATTCAAAGATTGAAGTGGGATGGGTTCGAATAGGGAGACATCCGTGAATCTGTTTCCAGTCAGATTGAGCGAGTGAAGGTTCAGATTTCTCAACACTTTCAGAACCTCGTCAAAGCTTGAAAAGAGGTTAAATGACAGATCCAGTTCCTTTAAACTTTTCAACTCGTTCCTTATAGATGATTCCTCATCTTTATCAACAAAAGCAATAAGCTTCCTGCTCAATGAGATAGTCTTTAAAGAGGAGAAGTCTGACTGAATCCTCTGAAGCTTTTCAAAGCCATAGCTTTCCGTTAATTTTCTTCCTATCCTTATCTCTTGCACCTCTACCCTAGTACCATAGACATAGACCAAAGCCTCATAGAAACTTCTAATCCCATCGTGCCTCTTGGAAGCCTTCAAAAAGGAGCCAGCTCCAGATTTCTTGGCTTCATACAAGGTTAGTACAACTTGTCACCAGACCTGTCTAGACCATACTCACTTTGGAAATATTCAACTCCTTTATAGTGACCACTATGCTTTCCTTTACCAACGCTATCCCATTCGACACCGAGTGCTTGTTCGCCAGGCCATGCGGGAATCTCACCTATGAACCTTACCGTACAAAGCTCCCCGTTATAAGACAGACGGTGATTTACTTCAATTCCCATCGGTTAGCAATTCGTTGTTGATAAGAGAAAGCCCATAGAATCGTGTTCTACATCGCGAATTAGTCGTAAATCTATTAAAGCTGAGTTTGGAGCTCTAAGCATTTTCATTTCGAGGCTCATTATTGGGCTCAAGCTTATCTTGCTACTCTGGATCCTTCCAATATGCCGAACCTCCAATCCTATTGAGTTATTGCCAATTCCAGTCTGACACATTTAGACACCGTCATTATGAAGCATTTCCAAGGTTGGGTCATGTGATATATCACGTGATATTAACAAGACTACTTCTTTCTATAGATATATCGACCTTTAATAGTATCGCATATGTGCATTGCTAAAAGTGTGACGGTCCCTCTCAAGAGAATCTCAAAGTTCACATTAGCTAAACTGGTGATATTCTGATAATGCATCCGAGAAAAGCTCCATAAAGAGTGATATATTCTCAGATCGTCACATCGTCATAATCATCTCAACTATCTTACAATTGAGTACATAGTTAAAACTGCTCAGTAGCAACTATGACATTTCATTGGGACCCCGAACGGATTAGTCTCATACTGTATCCACATATGGGAAGGCAAAAACCGAGACAGCAAACTCCTTCACTGCTCACTTCCCAAAATTAGCAAGAATGAAACCAGATGAATTTGACAATAAAAAACAGCTCAAGCCACCACCTATTGTAAGCCTAAGGTTTCCAATGGAGATTGTGCTTGAGGTCGTTTCTTATATGGCCGTCAGCGAAGTCAAGGCCTTCCTGATTGCATGTCCGTGGGCAGTTTCGGAGTTCAAAGTATTGACCACATTCAAGAGACCTCATTTCTTTTGTGATATCCCTGGGCTAAAGATTGAAAGGTTTGATAAAAAGGCTAAGAGTCGCTTCTCAAAATTTTCCTTCGACTCCAAATTTGCCCTATTAGATACTGACCCATCTGGATATGCACTGATTTCTTCGAAGCCAGCAAAATTCAAGTTCATTTACTTAGAGTGCGATAAGGATTGGTACAGTATTGAAACCCGGGAGCTCCGAAAGCGTTCTATGGCCGTACTCCTCAGTGGTCCAGCATATGTGTTATATTTCACTCTAGGTTTTGAAGAACAGCAATATTTTGAAGCTCCCCACGCCAAACGCTTCCATTCTGTGATTGACTTGCCATGCGGAGAGACTGATAGATTGCAGCTGACGCTCGATAGTATGAGAGAAGCCTCAAATCTGCTGGTCACCCCAGAAGAGTGTACTGACATGCTTACCATAAGAGACTTGGATAATACTGAAGAGCTCGAGTCATTGATGAAATTTCTGTCCCTGAACAAGAGGTACACCTATTTTAAACTAAGATCAACCACAGTGAAGGGCTTCCCACACATTTTGAGTGCGTTCCCTTCCATTCCAGCTTATTCCAAAGTCTCTAAATCACAATTTACTCACATAGACATCGAGGAGTTTTTGAGAAAAAATTATCCAAAGGGGACTCTTTCTGTGAAGATTATTGGCAATCTGAAAAGAGGAGATGATGTAAGAGAGTTCAAGCACCAGGTGTTTCGTAGGAATTCTTCAGGCCGTGGTGTGCTCAGAAAGCTGATGGTTTGGGCAGCTGATCACGCTACAGAGATTTTGTTGTGCAACCTCACCCTCAAAGGCTCTTCAAACTTCGGTTCAGATACAAACGTGCCAGTTGAGCCGTTAGATACAGGCATTTTCGAAACTCATGCCAGCATTGCAGTTTGTCTCAGGGAAACCGTCGCTGACGACATACCTGGTTTAATTCCTTGGACCACCCAGAATCAGCATCAGCCAGAGCGAATTAAGCTTTGAATTTTCGATACCTATCTCTCTCACTATCAACATGACGTGGTCCAAGGATTGGAAAGACCCCAACGTCTCTTCCTGTGGAAGTAGTCCCTTTGAAGCTTCGTACTTCAGCACGATGGCTCGATACTAACCGAATTGCCCAGAGGCACAATTACTTCAAGAAGTTGATGTATAATCGGCTCCATGCCTTTTCTCCAAATTTGAGGACTTTTTAGATCAGACTCAAGTGTGTCGGAACATCTTTTGAAGGTCGGCCTAATTACCCAGAATAGCAGCCCTAGCGAACAACATTGGTTACGAAAGAACCTCATGCGATTATCTAAGGTATCTGTAATGTTTTATAGAACGAAACAGTATGGATACCAGACCGTAAGAGGCCATTGATCCCCTCATCAGTAAGTTCCTGAGCCAGAGTTCCTAAATTGTTCAAGGGTTCTGTGAAGAAGATGATGAGAGCGATTGGTGTAAATTAAGCTTGGTAGTTCACCCTCATCAAACCGACAGATGTGTCATCTAACAATTCAGCTGTCAAAAGGTTCACGATCAGGGTACACTTGCATCTTGAGCCTTTAATTTCCAACATTCATTTTTAGCTTAGCACATTTCTATATACACCCTCATTTTGAGATATTCGGGAATTGATCATGTGACCTATCACGTGATCCTGGAGCTGCTTTCTACTAATTACTTGTGATGATGATATGTGGAGCTAGTCAGTATACAGTGATATCTACAGGTGGCAAACAGATGGCAAGTTCGACGCTCTACTGGTAAAATTGATAAAGCGTCATCATGTACAACACAAAAGGTCCTCTTTGGTAAAACCTCCTTCTAACATATAGGGTCCCCGCCAACTTTTTTAAATCTCCATCTTCTCATCAGAGGGATGGTCCAAAGTAGCAAACAATCCATCCAAATCAAACTCTTTGGCCCATTCTTTTACTATCGTGGTTTGTTCCACATTTGGAGCAGTACCGCTACCAGAGCCTTTGATGACATGATCATTGGCTGTGTCTCTGGAAGACTTTGGTAACGTCCATCCTGATATCTTGCCATCTCTCCAGTCATTCAAAACACTGAGACCAGCACTGCGCAAGTTCGGTATGCCGCCCTTGCCTAATCTTCCTCTTTTTCTAGCAACATGAATCAAGAAGTTCTTTGTAAACTCATTCAGATCTGAATCTGGGATTGGTGGTAACTGGTAAAACTTTTTGAAGCTTTCAGTCATTTCTGGAGATTTCGAGATTCTTTTCAGAAGAAGGTTGATAGCTGGAACAGGGTCCTTTATGTCCTTTGGTGGAAGAGCATTCAAAAGAGTGAGCTGAGCTTCTTGGTCCACCTTGGACTTTTTCTTACTCTCTGCCGGGAATACAATGCCGGGTGAGTCTAAGATTTTGAGCTTACCATCGATCTTGACTTCCCTCAACGAGGTAGTAACACCAGCCTGATTACCCACAGGGCAAGCTTTAGAAGAGCCTCCGTGGCGCGATGTTAGAGCGTTGATAATTGATGATTTTCCGACATTTGGATAACCAATGACACCAACGATGATCGACCTCTTGAGGTTGGACTTCGCAGCGTATGACTTCAAAGATGCCAATAAACTATTGGCTGTGACAGTTTGAGACAGGTTTTTGTTGAAAGAAGAGTTGTTCGTGGCTCCTGGAGCAGCCTTCAGAGGGATTGTTGGAAAACTGGACTTGAGAAAGTCCATCCACTTCTTCAAAACATCAGCTGGAATTAAATCCACTTTGTTTAATATCAATATAAGTCTCTTTCCTTGACTCTGTAGTACAGCTTGCTCAACTTGTCTTGATCTTGTACCTTCCGGATCTCTAGCATCCAAAACGTATAAGACAACATCAGAGGCCTCCACAACAGTTTTAAAGACCTTGTCGTATGCCTTACGGGACTTTTCCACTTCTGCGTTAGTTTCGTCATCACTATCATCACTAATTTCATACTCGACAACCTCCAAATCTTCATCCTCACTGTCGTCCATCTCGTCTTCTGAACTCTCCCCTTCGTATTGCTTTGCGGCCCTCTGGGCGCTTTCCAATAATGCAGCAAGACCGTTCCCTTCTTCTTCATCATCTTCTTCCATGTGGTCATCAGGATTCTCGCCTGCAGCGAGGAGCTCTTGTCTTCTTTGTTCTTTCCGACGTAGCTTTTCTTCAGCCTCTGCTCTTTTCTTCTCTTCAATCTCCGTTACAATTCTGTCTTTGTAGGGGAAACTTGCTGGAATACCTGGATCTTTCGGTGTTCTACTCTTCCAAGTTGGATCTTTCTTAGAGAGCTTTTTCTGCTTTCTTCTGTGTGCAGCTGCTTTCTTCTTGATACCTTCCCTCATACGGGTGGTGCCTCTTTTGGACACTGGTTTCTTTAGTCTCATCTCTATTCTTCAGGATTACGAGAACTCACAAAGGTTTCTCATACTATGAGGAAGTTATCAAAGGGGAGAAAAAAAATTTAACCTCATCGACACCGGGCTTCTAACACTTCCGAAAACGGAGATCCGACTTTTGATCGTTTCTCCGAGGGTTTTTGGCTCATTCTGGAAATTACAAAATTATATTATAAATCATCTCAGTGGAATTTCTTAAGAACTTATCACACTTCTCCTCCGGTCAGCCTTTGCCATTCAGCTGGTTATTCGCCCAACTCCCTCTTTACTTCTCACTCATCACCCTTCTCGTTGTACACCGCTCTTTGGTGAGTCCCTTGTTCAAAGACCCCATATCACTTATCCAAGAAAGCACTACGATGGCCCAACAGGCAAAGAAAGAAGGTCCTGATTTGAACATTATTCTGTCTTGCCCAGAATGCAAAGTTTTCCCACCTGAGCTTGCTGAGCGGTTCGCAGAGGGAGATGTTGTGTGTGCACTGTGTGGACTCGTGCTGTCTAACAGAGTTGTTGATACGAGATCAGAGTGGCGTACTTTCTCCAATGACGATCAGAACGGAGGGGATCCTAGTCGTGTCGGTGAGGCAAGCAATCCGCTACTTGATGGTAATCAGCTCTCGACGATGATCAGTTCCCAAGGTGACAATTCCAGAGTGGGGAGAGATTTAAACAAGGCGCAGAGTAAGAGTATAGTGGATAAGAAGGACAATGCATTACAGTCTGCCTATGCAAAAATTTCCATGATGTGTGATGCGGCCCAGCTACCTAAAATCGTACAAGATGGTGCCAAACAGGCTTATAAGCTAACATATGAGGAGAAGGCTTTGAAGGGGAAGAGTCAGGAGAGTATCATGGCAGCTGTAATCAAAGTTGGTTGTCGAAAAGCCCATGTGGATAGAACATATAAGGAAATTTGCACTCTTACGCGGGTTCCTAAGAAGGAGATTGGGAGGGTGTTTGGAATCATCAAGAAGATCCTGGAGGAGAAATCAAGAGATAATAACTCGCAGTTTGCGCCTCCAGAAAACATTCAATCTTCACAGACGTTTGCAGAGGATCTTATCAGAAGATTTTGCTCGCACTTGGGTCTCAATATTCAATTATCAAATGCGGCTGAATACATTGCCAAGCGTTGTCAAGAAACGGGTGTGTTGGCGGGGAGATCCCCAATCACCATAGCGGCGGCTGTAATATATATGACGGTGCTTCTCTTCAAGGCTGACATTCCGCCTTCGAAGATTGCTGAAAAACTTGGTGTAAGCGATGGTACTATCAAAACGAGTTATAGGTTTTTATATGAAAATAGAGATGAGTTACTAGACCCTCATTGGATTGAGTCAGGGAAAGTTAACCTTGAAGATATCAATCCAAATAAGGGTTAAGTGACCGTACGATACGTGGAGATTACTGTCCAGTTAGTTTGATCTCTAGAGTAATAAAAATGATGATTTACGAATTTAATTAGACCAATGGATTCACGTACTCGGAAGAATTGAAGCACTGTTACTCCTTTGTAAATCACCTTGTCTGAAGCTGCTGAAATCCAACAGCGAGTTCGCATTTCGCAAATTTCTCTTTGGCTGGAAGGCGTTCACGCTCTTTGAGGTTTGGAGGTTACCATAACTTCTTGTTCGAAGATTAACTCCAAAATTGGCACTATTTATAGATGGACTCAAGCTTCCTGAAGTGGTTTCATTCGGGGCCTGGGATGGCTCTAAAGCCCCTGATTCTAAATCAGACATCACTTGGTTTGATATCTTGGTATATCGGTACTGATCGAGTCTCCTTTTCAATTTTGTGAACGTTTGGGTGAAGGCACTGGGAAGTCTCTTAAGGGTGTTCCTCCTGAATAGGATCAGGTAGATAGCACCAAACACCAAACACACGAGTATAAATGTGGGTATCAAGCCGAGCGAGTCATAGTCCTTGGCCATAACAGTCTGTGCGCCTTTTGTGATACCTCCTGGGATGAACGGCTTGTGTTCATTATCACTTGGCTGGATACCCACTGTGAGTTTATCGTTCGCGGCAATCAAACTTGATGCATATAGCAGCATTCTTCCCAGTGTCCAGGACAGTTCAGATCCCTTAATACTCCCGGCACTTTGAAATGGGATGTGGTTGTCAAAATCTTCAACAACCTCGGATGGCATTTCAGCTTCTATACCTACTCGAGGTAGATTGAATCCTTCATGCAAAACATTTAAAACCCAGTTGGCTTTGAAGCATGCGTCTATCAAAAGTGATTTAGGCAAATCGTGGTATTCTCCGTTTTCACTGTTTTGTAAGATCGAGTCCCAATCGCTTTCACAAAACAGCTTGACTTTCTCACTGAATTTTAAAAAATTGTATTCACCACCCATGTGGAAAACGTCATTTGCAGTATACCAATACTCTGATATCCCGACAAACTTGTCTTTCTGGAAGTCGATCTCTGGAGCATGAACACCGTTGAATAGACAGGGAGAGTCAATACAGGGGAGGTTCTTCAACAATAATGGATAGGTTGTCTTCAGACACTCCTCGTAGTTTCCGGAGCCGATGATATCATATGTATGACCATCATGAAGAAAATCTATCTTGGCGCCACGAGGTAAGCATGGATCATTTATGGTGGTTGTTTGGTAATCGTCCTCGACATTGTTGTTATTCCTTTCCGGTAAAATATTCACAAGGTTTTTCAAGTACCTTTTTCTCGCCTCATTAGCACCAAATCCTAACCATGTACTAACAAACACGTTCCACTGTTGTAATTCACCATCAACGTTTCTTAGATATAATGTGGAAATATCATCCCTATGCTTTTCAATCTCTGATTTTTTGCTCGGTACGAAGCTTATCTGTGTCGATGCACCTCCCATATCCATAAATCCATAACTTGAGTGCTCCGCAGCATTTGGGTCGTAATTATCCAGTTGTCCCATGAGATAGTTCAAACCTACCCATCCATATAATCCTTCAGTCTCTCCATCGATTATTTGCACTTGCTCCGCACAATTCTCCAGCTGAAAATTCGACTCCTTACCGATACTGTGACAAATTTCATCGAGCAACTTTCTTCTCTTCTTCACTGGTATCATTCTCATGCCTGCCGTAGCCAGGACAAATATAGGCGTCTCGTTCCATTGATCCTTCGGTATAATCTTCTCAGCGTATTCTATGAGCGGCTCATAATGGTCATCCCAAACGTCGTCGGGTTTATCAGCAAATGTTGACACGCCGGGGGAGATCTTGAAACTCCAACTCTCCTCTTGATGGAGCTGAGGTACCGATCTCAGTGTCAATGGATCTTGTGTCTCTTGTCTGAGTTCATTAGAGTCTGGCCAGCTATATATTTGGATACGTGAGCCTGATGACCCTGAGTCTATGACAATGCCGTAGTGATCTTTTACCATATCCCAACCAGACAATGAGGATCTCAGTCTCTGTTGCTCTATACTTGTTACCAGCAAAACGCCAACCAGTGTACTGTTTTTTGAGCGCGTACCACATAAATGGCTCAAAATGGCAATTACCGAAAACAGGAAAAACGTTTACTATCTCAATTGAGATATATTTGGATTTGTGTCTATGGTGTTTAGCCAGGATGCCTTATCAATCGAGCTTACAACAGCCTCAATTCTGTGTTCATGAAATGTCACGTAAAGCTGTGCTCTGTGAATCTGCCTTGCGAATTCTATTTCTCACATGTCGGGCTCTCTAATTGATCAACAAAAAGTTGGGGATCTATAACATCAGATAGAGTAATCCACCACGGATAAACGTCCAAAAGACCCTAAATTGGGCTCTCATCATCATCTGTCGCTTGAAGTAACACTATGATCACGTGATTAACAGATGGAAAATGTCCCGTTTCCGGGCCGTTTTTGAAATTTTTCAGAATGGGTTTGGGCACGCTACTGAGTCAACATGGCACCGCATCATCGAGACTTAACTTTCAAGCCACGGTTGGATTCTCTCAAGAATAAAGTGTACCATCGAACGCTATGTCCTCGGTTTCGTTGTCGTCCTCATTCAGCTCTCAAGGATGGATCGTCCAAAAATTTGGAGGCACCAGTGTTGGAAAATTCAGTGAGAAAATCACAGATGACATTGTCAAAGTATATTCAAAAGATCATAGGGTCGCAGTTGTATGTTCTGCGCGCTCATCCAAAAGTAAAAGTGAAGGTACTACATCAAGACTTTTGCGTGCTGCGGACTTGGCCTCACTCGATGGCGATTACGAAAGTGTTCTTAAGCTGGTTAAAGAGGACCATGTTTCCAACGCCAGAGCCATGATCAAAGATCAAAGCTTACTTGCTCAATTGCTGAAGGATACCGAATACGAATGTGATCAGGTACTCAAACTACTCCATGCATCGCAAATCATTGGAGAAATTAGTCCTAGAACTTTGGATTCCATCATGAGTGCGGGAGAGAAATTGAGCTGTCTTTACATGACTGCTCTTTTCAATGATCATGGTATCAAGGCCAAATACATAGATCTTTCCACTATTATCGCTCCTGGTTATGACATTTCCAAAACCGGGTTTGATGATACTTTTTACAAGAACTTGAGTCAATCCCTTGCAGAGAAAATCATGGGTTTGGAAGAGGAAGACATTGTCCCTGTCTTTACCGGTTACTTTGGTATAGTACCTGGTGGTCTCCTTAATGGTGTTGGAAGAGGATATACTGACTTATGTGCTGCGTTGATTGCAGTTGGTATAAATGCCGACGAATTACAGGTTTGGAAGGAGGTTGATGGTATTTTCACTGCTGACCCTCGTAAGGTTCCAACAGCTCGTCTTTTGGCATCTGTTACTCCTGAAGAAGCGGCGGAGTTGACATATTATGGGTCCGAAGTCATCCATCCTTTTACTATGGAGCAAGTCATCAAGGCTAAGATTCCAATTAGGATTAAAAATGTGGAAAATCCTCAAGGGAACGGTACCATTATTTATCCAGATGATATCGGCCGTAAAGGGGAAGCTACACCACCACATCCACCTCAAGTGGTTACCAAACTGTTACCGAGCTTGAAGAAGAAAGCCGCAACTGCCATCACTACAAAACATGACATTATCGTTTTAAATGTACATTCGAATAAAAAGACTTTGAGTCATGGGTTTTTGGCAATGATATTTTCTACCCTTGACAAGTATAAGTTGGTTGTTGATTTGATTTCAACATCAGAAGTACATGTCTCTATGGCCCTTCAGCATTCTGATGATGAGAACTCAAACAGGGACCTAAGGAACGCTGTGAACGAGTTGAAAAAATTAGGGACTGTTGACGTTACACGTAATATGGCTATTGTATCACTCGTTGGTAAACAAATGAAGCAGTTTATTGGTGTGGCGTCCACTATGTTCTCGACATTGGCTGAGCAAGGCATTAACATTGAAATGATTTCTCAAGGTGCCAACGAGATTAACATCAGTGCTGTTATTGATGAAAAAAATGCAATCAAGGCCTTACAAAGCATTCACGCCAAGCTACTTGATCAACCGCCAACAGAATTTGGTTCTGCGGTGAATGAGCGCATTGAACAACTGAGATTGAATAATTAATCATGCTGTGTATATAGAGCACTTTTAGAATGTCTACGAGAATAGCACGCTCTCTCATAGAAATGACAATAATCTTCTTCTTTTCATTTAAAACCACATATGCACACGTAATATTTACTACCGTTTAGAAAACAAACACTTGGTCACCAGCTTTCGAAACCGGTTTGGCCTTCTCAAACCCAAACTTCACAACTGCCTTTTTCACACCGGAAACCATAGGTGGAGGGCCACAAACCAGAATCATACTCTTTGGTGTAGCAGCTGGCATGAACCTATTCAAGATCTCTTCAGTAACGTATCCTTCACCACCCTCCCAGTTGATAGGAGGTCTGTCAAGCATGTAGTACACTTTAATATTTGGGTGTTCTTTGCAAATCTTATCAAGCTCTGGTTTAAGCAGAATGTCAGCCTCAGTTTGGTTGCCATATACGAGCTGAACCTCCGTTTTATCCTCTGGATTGTTGGCAATAGCTTCAATGATTTGATACATAGGGGTAATTCCGGTACCACCTGCAACCATACCGAAATGTGTAACCATGTTTGGCTTATACTCGAAGAAGCCCTTTGGACCCTTCACTTTGATCTTGTCACCAATCTTGAGCTCGGCGATGTGTTTAGAGATGTTTCCTTGTGGGTAATGTTTGATCAAAAGCTCAAAGTATCCCTTTTGAGCATCGTTGGAAGTTGGGGTATACGATCTAACAATCTCCTTACCATTTATCGTAGCGGCGATCTGGATGTGTTGTCCAATTGGAAGTCCCAATAGATCAGTTTTGCGTGGAAGGGCAAATCTATAGATACCCGAGTTATGTGAAAGCATTGTCTTTTGGATCAATGGGAATTCCTGGAACTTGTCCTTTCTGAGTACTTTACGCTCCTTTGGAGCCAGAACCAAGAAGTATGTTGCAAGGATGGCAAGAAGTGCCACTGCAACGGCGATAATAGATTGATCCATTGATAAATTCCCAGTAGATATGACGCTGACAATCGAACAAATCCAGAGAAAGGTTGTTACTCCCCTTTTATACTTTATATATCTGGCGCCCGGCACAGAGGTTTCCCAACGGTTGCGTATTCCCAAAACGGTGAGAATTCACTGGTCTCAACTTTTTTGTTTTTTCGCGTTGCCCTTTATGGAGTTTTCGCAGATTGAACGCATTTTTCCCTTGGAATTTACAATTATTCAGTGATAATTTCAAAATCTTTTTCCGTTCCTTGATCCCCTTTAGCTGGATAATGATACTGCGGTGGACTGAAAGCTAAGACCTCCTGAACTGTGTGCGACTAGATCACCTTTCGCATAATCTCGAGAGCGTTTTCCCCTTAAACAGCCAGTTCCGGAAGTTTTCCTTTTCCGTCAGCGCACGGTAAGCCAAAATGATCACATAATCAGCTAGCTAAACACCCGGACATCTTCTTATCAGACAAATGAAATCACAGCTAACTTTCCCTTTGGCCGTCGGGCGCGGCGCTTGACAAAAATCTGGCTGCCTAGCCTCTTCGCGATAGCGACGCTGTTGGGCTCTCTCTCTCTCATCAGTGAAGTGGAACTAGCAGCAATTGTTCAAGCCAACTAAGGAAAGAGCTCTTCCATTACGCATTGTCCTCTGTCATCCTACCCTATGGCAAGCCACTCCCCCAAAAGCAGGCAACAGTCTCTTTCAGGTGTGCTCTCTGTGTCATTAGGGCTCTCATCCTCATACCAAAACCAGAACAGCATAACCAATTCGTATCTTGGTAGATCATACTTGGGGTTCAAGCAGACACCGCGCTCGGGAACTGTTCATTCCCACGATGACAATTCGAGTGAGATAGGGAGACACGAATCGTTGAGACACGAGGCTCATGAACAAGCTGCATCGTTGGCGGCTGATGATGAGCTGTTTGAAGACACTCAGGATGTTATAGAGGAGAATGAAACAGATGTTAAAGACACACCTGTTGAGACAACGTCTTTAATGCTGGCAGATGCTCAAATAGGTGGTGGCAGCGGCGACGGGGGAACCTACGGTTCTTACACAGGAGGTGTTGATGTTGAGGCCCAACGAAAGATAAAGGTCAAAGTACCCGAGTTTGAGATCAGTGACTTGGCACCGATGAAGCTCCTGTCCTATATTCCTAGTGTTATCCTTGGACTTTTACTCAACATCTTGGATGGGTTATCCTACGGTATGATTATTTTTCCTATCGGTGAGCAACTTTTCTCAGGACTCGGTTCAGCTGGGTTATCCATGTTTTACGTCTCATGTATTGTATCGCAATTGGTGTACTCATGTGGAGGGTCTGCTTTTAAATCTGGTATAGGGAGTGAAATGATTGAAGTAACACCATTTTTCCATGCAATGGCGGCGGCAATCTCTCGTGAGATTGGAGAAGATCATCCTGATGCTGTTATTGCCACAACAATTACGACATACGCCTTTAGCTCCATAATCACCGGATTGATTTTCCTCTTATGTGGGAAATTCAAACTAGGACAACTAGTCGGTTTTTTCCCACGACACATTCTCATTGGATGCATAGGTGGTGTTGGTTATTTCTTAGTCATTACAGGCATGGAAGTGAGCTCTAAATTGGGAGCATTTGAATACAATTGGTCATATCTTTCATCTTTGTTCCAAGCTGATTGTTTTTTCAAATGGTTTCTCCCTGTTATTCTCACTATTGGACTTATTGCCTTGCAGCATGTGAATCATAATTCTCTCATTTTGCCCTCTTATTTTATTGCTGTCTTCATCATCGTTCATATAATCATCATTCTTGTCCCAACCTGGGATTTGGATATCGCGAGGGATGCTGGATATATGTTTTCTTCGGGACCAAACGCCCAAAGTCCTTGGTATGATTTTTACAAGCTCTACAATTTCAAAATAGTGCATTGGACAGTACTTCTCAGACAATTCCCGACAATGCTGGCATTGACCTTTTTCGGGATCTTGCACGTTCCAATTAACGTTCCTGCACTAGCTGTATCCACGAAGCAGGATGTAGTTGACGTTGATAGAGAATTGATTGCTCATGGTATAAGCAATATGCTTTCCGGTGCAATGGGCTCTATCCAAAATTATTTGGTTTATACAAACAGTTTACTTTTCATTCGCGCAGGTGCTGATTCTAGAGTTGCAGGTGTTATGCTAGCACTTGCAACGTTTGCCGTTTTATTAGTTGGTCCAGTTGTCATTGGATTCATCCCAGTTTGTGTCGTTGGGAGTTTGATTTTTCTTCTGGGATATGAATTACTCAAAGAGGCGCTTTGGGATACCGTTGGTCGTGTCTCTGGTGTTGAATATGCCACTATATTGGTTATTGTTCTCACTATGGGTATTTATGATTTCGTTGTTGGAATCATTGTTGGGATTGTAATTGCTAGTTTTCATTTCTTATGGGAAAATACAAAGATTCCTATAATTACGAATGCTTATACCGGTGAAGTTGCTCGCTCTACTGTGATTAGACATCCTTTACAGGAGCAATTCTTGCACAAAATAGGTAAGCAAATTTACGTTTTGAAGCTTCAAAGTTTCCTGTTCTTCGGTACTATTGGCAAAGTGGAAAGAGAAGTTAAGACGTTGTTTGATAATGATCATTTTAGCAAGACCCCTATCCGGTATTTGATCCTTGATTTCAAAAATGTTTTGAATATTGATTTTAGTGCTGCAGAGGGGTTAAACCGTATTAAAAATTTCATATTCGAACAAGATTCTTATCTGATCATTTCCATTGGTGATAAGGACAACATTTTACATTCATTGAAAAACGTTGGGGTTTTTGAAGATGAATCCCCTAAATTACAAGTTTTTCATGATTTAAACTCTTCGCTTGAATGGTGTGAGAATGAATTTTTAACCAAATATAAACAGTATCAGCGGTTTAAAAAAGATGTCATGGTTCCTACAAAAACCTCTGCCAAATTTGTGATGCCTATCAACACTCCACGGAATCACAATTTTCTACAAGAAGCTCAAAACACATACAAGAAAGAATTAGAGACTATTACTCAACGTAAAACCGATCCTCAACCTCTCCCGTTGTTGACATTCTCTTTGCAAGGATTATCTACCAAACCTTCAACTTTTTGGTCCCCAGTGTTGCCATTTTTCGAAAATCAACTTCTCACGACGGATAGTGAGCTTATTTTTAACAAACAGGAGTCGTTCTTCATATTGGTTGAGTCTGGAGTTCTCACCATTGCATATCATATAAATGGGAAACAAGACATCTACGAAACTTTGTTGCCACGTACAATGTTTGGGAGGATATCTGATAATGTGAGACAGGATGGCCATTCATCGGTGATCAAAACGAAGCACGATGCCAATGTCTGGATCATTGATGATAAAGGTTTGAAAGAACTCAAGAGGAGTAACGTGGATGCGTATTGCGAGATCATGTTGATCATGATGAAGTTGAACGAGGAAAGATTCGAGAACGTTACAGGTTATGCATTGATCAGTACATAGCCAATTACAAACGCCAATGTGCTGTTGGTTATGAAAAGGGCGCGGCCCGTGACAGTATGGGGGAAGGGGGTTCTGTAATAAATATAGATAAGGGCAGCAGCCACACCATATATCAATAAACTCTATTGATTGCACCATTCGAAATCAATAAACTCTTTTGATTGCAAAACGTTTCTACCATTTCGAAACGCTTGCTGTATTGTTCGTATATACAAGGTTACACATAGAAGGCGATACATGACTACACCATTGGAGGATTACGACCTCCCAGATATCGATTCAGTGACATCACAACGCACGCCGCTACACAAATCAGAAACAATAGCTTCTCTCCGCAGAGAGCTCACGCATCAACGAGTTCCCGAACATGATACAGTGACGCCCAGCAATGCTCAGATGTTCCCAGAGGAATACCAACTGGAGACTGAGACCGGGCTTGTCAAAACCAAGACGATTACGGGTGTGAAAGGTGCCAAGGTGTCAAAATATGATGCGGGTAAGCTCCAAAGGGCCGTTGAGAGGAACAGACGTGAGATCGAGAAGGGGAGGAATGGTACAGGGTGGTGGAGTAAATTGAGAAAAGCGCTCCATCATCATGACAGCCAGTATAAGTGAGGGCTGGGCGTCGGCTTATATATATATATATATATATATAACCAGCTAGCTTAACTCTAGTCAAATGTTTGCTTTCAATCAGGGCGTATAGAGTGAAGCGCATCAGCAAGAAGACAAACGAATCCAATAACATCAACGCTAAAAAGCTTTGATCTCAGAGATCTCCCCACGTTTGTAGTGCGCCGGTCAATTGTGACACAAACTAAACAGTCCCTTAAGGACTCGGGGCTGGACCCTTCCAAGGAATACGCTCAGGAAGCGATGTGTATCTTACTCACTACAAACATCCACAAGGAGTTCCCCTTCATTCTCTGCTCGAACCGTGATGAGTACTTCTCACGATCTACAGCGCCAGCGCATTTCCACGATTACAACTCTACGAGGGTTCTGGCACCGCTGGACATGGCACGCAGTGACCACGGCACTTGGATTGCGCTGAACCCATCCAACTTCAGACTAGCCGTGCTAGTGAATTACAGAGAGGGCAGGAAGGAGAGAATCAACCCTGTGTCGCGTGGCGTGTTGCCATTGGAGTACGTGACGAGCGCAAGTCAAGGCCGGGCTGAGTTCGTACAACAGTTGAGATCGAGGTATGGCGATGACGTGTTGCAAGACATTGGTGGGTTTAGTCTTATGTTTGGAGAGATTGGCGGCACTTTCGACGTGGTTTCCAATAAGACAAGCGATGATTTCAAAGTGTTTGCAGGGAAAGATGAGGTTCACGGGCTGAGTAATTCCAAGTTTGATGAGCCGTGGGCCAAAGTAGAACTTGGTAAGAGGAAATTGAAAGAGGTGTGTCTTATGGGGATCAATGATAAAGAGTTGTTGATTGAAAAGTTGTTTCAAGTGTTGAGTATTGACAATATGGGTGAATTGAGTAAGGATTTTGAGGTGAATTATCATAATATCGAAAACACAATATTCGTCCCACCTTTGGTTGTAAGACATCATACCGCAGGATACTCATTGGCTGGTAAGTACTATGGTACGAGAACACAGACTGTTATCGTAATGGACAAAGAGGGCCAGTTGACCTACGTTGAGAGGACTCTACATTCCAGTGACAATTTATCAGAGACCCCGACAATAAAGAGGTTTGAATTAGCTCGATGACCAATATTATTTTTCAAAGTATACTCCTTAGCTTCGCTATTGTGACTTGGGCAAATTCGTTGCTCTTAGATATACAAAAGCTATGGGTGAACTCATCACTTATTTCAATTAGGGCATCTTGTCGTACAGATTGCATCACCTTGATTAGTTGATCTCTGGTGTCATCATTCACCCAATGGTCTCCCTTTGTGAAGAACGCCCATATATTAGGTCTATCAAACCACGTTTGTTGGTATTCCCAGTCACTCTGGATTGTTTGCATCTCCTCAGTGGCTAAACCTAATGATTGTCTTATATAACCGGGCTCAGTCACAAGCAGTTTTGTAGCCTTTATAGCAAACTCATCACCACCTTGCAAAACACGTTGCAAGACTGTATTGATGAAAACATGTGGTAGATATTTGACTATAACCCCCAAGTAACCGGTATAGTGATAAAATTGCAACCATTTACTCGTTATAGAGCTCAATACCACTCCCTTCTTGGACCTATGGATATCCACCACAGTTGGGGTTAGCAACGCATACATCAAGACGCGAGCTTTCACCCTCTCGATAACTCTCTGTAGAATATACGAGCCTACAGAGTGACCCATTATGATCACATCGCGGTCCTCATCGATAAAGTGCGATAACGTGTTCACCTTATGCTCTATCTGGTCTGCTAGAGTGTATACCCGCTTATCTGGCCCGTGAATTGATGAGAAGCCGGCGTGTGAGATGCCGAGGATCTCCAGTTGAGGGTAAGCGTTATGGATCAGTGTTAAATAGGAGATGTAGTAGTTTATAAAGCCCGGATTCCCAGGAATGAACACGAGGACCGGGGACTTGGCAGAGGAGGCGATGTGGAATACGGAGGTATTGATTATTGTATCTTTCACATTCACTTTTAGTGGTTTTAGCCCCATTTCCTTGTTTTTTTTTGGTTTATACTGACTTCATTTTCATATAAGGGAGAGATGAAAATTAATATAACCACTTTAACCCCATCTCCAAAACAACAAAACACACAATGTCGGAATATCCAGTCTACTACAAACAGCCAATCAGAGTACGTATATGACGACTGTGGCTCTAAAGCTCTCTTAACTGACATGTGCTGAAGTGGGCTCGTTTCCACGCCCACAACAGACCTCACATCTTCTTCAGCGTTGCCCTCGGACTCGCAGGCCCAGTTTTGGCATTGGCTTTGACACCATTGAGAAGAAAATACTGGTATGCCGATGATGAGCGTGTTCCAGTCTCTTATCCATTGCCTAGACGTGCAAGAGATAGCTCGTTGAAAGGGTATGATGATTGATGGCCGCGGAGGGGAGAGGCTTCCACCCCCCTTGAGGCCAGGGGTCTTATTTATTCTATTTAAAACCGTCAAGTTAGACTTTATTTATTACTCTGAATGATCAATATTTATAATCCATTATGTACATGCAAATAATCTCTCACCATTTGTAGCAACCATCCAGTTTGAAACGTAATTTTTCATTTGGTAGTTGCATCATAGGTTTCCGTTTCAACTCTTTCTGTTCCCTTTCCCATTCCAATCTTTTTTTCGTCATTGGTGTCTTTAAAATAGCCCTCACATGAATATAAGGATGATGGATGATTCCTGTTCTACCTCTGGCCTTTGCATCGATTCTTCTTTGCCAAGACCCATCAGAACCACACCATATCTGTGATATATAAAGCTCTTTCCGATCTAATCCCAATTGGTCAGCGTCTTTGACTCCATCTTCCAACATATCAGACACAAGTCTTCCGATCTTCTTTCTATGAAATTGACCTTGAGTTATAGCTTGGTTGACATTCATACCGGAAATGAGTCTTAGAAATGGGGTGGCTTTCTTCATGTGACTCTTCAATCTATATGATTTGATATATAAACTTGGTTCCAATACCTCAATCTCCTCTTTGGTCAGTTTCAACTTGTACTCCTCGCCATTCTGTAAAGTGACGCGTTCACCATTTTTAAAGAATCCATTTATTTTAACATTTTGCAAATAGATCTCTCTTTTCAGTGGAGATAATAATGTATCAACAGCCGGCGTTGGATGATGACCAATAAACTCTTGTAATTTTGTATCATTCTTTATAGTGATCTTGGATATGTCGAATTTCTCATCAGATGGTGCCATGGATTGCAATGAATCGCTAAAGTCCCCACTCTTTGATGTCTCTTTTTGAAGTTCAGTAACTTCACTGAAAAGTGATCCCTGTTTCTGCTTTGCGATGAAACCGGAATGGAGATTTCTAGTCAAGAGTCGATTACAACCACCAAGCGGCCGTAAGCATCTTAAACTCATCTTTGTCTCTCAACTTTCCAATGATGAACTAATCCGACGAAAACGTTGGTGGGTTCTCTGTATTTGTTCTTTTTTTTTTTTTTTTTGTCCACCAACAACTTCGAGATAATCCATAAAATTTTTTAGCCAGAGACAGCAGGCGATGAGCTTCTTATATATTATCGCAAGGTCTCAGCGGCTAATTTTGAGATACAAAAGCAATGGCCTCCGCTGCAACTTCAGTGGCAAATATCAGAGCCGCGCTCATTGCTCGCAAAGCTGAAGATGGCGGCTATTCTGACGCTCTGGTTGGCTCGTTCCCTGTCTTGCTTGAATCGCTGAAGCAGGTGAGCGGTGTGGGCAAGACGAGGGTCGAGACCGTGGACACCATTGCGCTGTGGCTGCTGAGAAGCTCGCAGCTCGCACAGAGGCAGCCCGGCTTTGAAGCGAGACTCAGGGATGTGCTGACCGTGGAGACACTGGATTTCCTTTTCGGGTACGTTGTTGACTACTGGAACGAGACAGGCTCACCATTGGCTAATTCCTTGAAGGATCTCTTTGCGAAGATGGTGGTTGCCATCAAACGGTTTGACTACTCCCAATGGTTGCTGCAAAGCTGGTGTGACAAGGCTTTGGCAATCCAGAAAGAGAGAAGAGTCCGGTACCATCTCATGGAGAGCCTATGCAAAGAGATCCATGACCCGCACTACATCATCACGAGGGACCCGGACTTTATATCTGATTCGCTGAAACTGATAAGCTCGAATGCACTGGGGAGTCTTATAGGAAGATGTTTGAGTACGCTTTACAGAAGATTGTTCATCGATGAGGCACATGCACAGGAGTGGGTGGATACATATTGCGGGCCAGTTTTCTTAGAATTGAGAGATACAAAGCAAAGAGGAGGAGTGCAACACCATTTACTACCTAGTCTTTTCAAAATTTCCAAAAAAAGCTTCCAAATTTTCGTGTCTCGCCTGAAAGACGACACTGAACTCTTCATATCATGTCTGAACATTGGTAAACAACTTGCCATTGAGGAAGACCCTTTCCCTCATATCGTCTCCAGAAGCACCGTGGAGGAGCTATTGGTACGAGAGGAATATAAGATCAAGATTTTTCAGTTAATAACCTATTCACCAAAGGGTTCGAGGCCCATAAATTCTGAGGTTTTCGAAATTTTGCAAGATTATATGGGCTTATATTTCGTCGACACAGAGGTTGAAACTAGAATGGAGTTTCTCAGCATGTTCAAACAATTTCTATACAGATTGAAAGATTCTGCCTATGCACTCCATAGAGATGCAGTCAGGCTTTCTAAAAAGGGATTTGAAGAAGAGTCACAAGCCAAACTCAAAACTGTGGAGCGCTATAAATTTTTTTTACGTTGGATGATTGACTTCGTCAAGCAACAGATTTTACCAGGCTCCCCATATCAAAGGACAAATACAGGTCTTAAGATTATAAGTATTCTAGTTGAATCTAATTTGGATCCTGATATTCCATATGACGTGCAAATAGACTATCCGTTCAAAATGGAAATTTTCGATGAGCCTTTGAGAATGCTTTTGCTTAATAATGTTCTGAGCACATATGATGATATCCGTGACATGGCAGTTCATCTACTGACAACGTCGAATGCAACATGGACCGAGACTGATAGACAAAGGATCATCTCAAAAGGGTTTGAGATGCTGAGGGATTACACAAGATCAGACTCTGGTGCTAAAATCTTGGAACTCTCTCATAAGCTTTTCAAGGATACTCATATCTTTGAAAGACTCGTTTCGGAGATCCCCCTAACAGAAAATATTGCTGAGGGTGTCCAAAATCCTATTGACGGCTATTTCCAGGCAATATCTTTGATTTTATCCCATGGTGATGTCAAACCAGATCCAAAGGTTTTGATCGACCTATGCGAGAAGAGTTGGGACAATCTCAAAGAGATCTTGAGCCACGACTCCCCTGAAGGATGTGACGAATACGGTGTTGGATCTGCTCAACTAGTTCTGAGCTATGGTTGGAGGGCCACCAAGGAGTCAACTTTGCTTCTCCAAAAAGTGATGGATATGGATTTGGACAACGAGGACATAATCAAACTTGGGGAATTGACTCTGAGTCAGTTATCAACCGTCCGTCATAGGGGAGCCTTTTCGTCTGTTTATCCAACATTTATCAAAGTTGCCTCGATTTGCAAAAGGAAGATTCCTGGACAAAATCAAAAATGGCTTGATTATAACCTTCAGATCATTCAGACAAAGAACCAGTTGATAACAAGAAGATCCGGTGGACTACCATTTTTGATCACTGCTGTTGTCACAGTGGAGAGAGACTTATTTGAATACGCTTTTGATAAACTACTTAACATTGCTCAAGTCCCTATTGACCCTACTGATGAAAGTGAAAAAATGGATATCCCTCAGGTTCATGCTTTCAATTGTATAAAGGCATTGTTCATCGAATCTCAACTATCCAGCTCTTGTGCTCCGTATCTTTACAAGGGACTAGAGCTGGCATTAGCTACTTTCAACTCCAAAATCTGGTCAGTGAGAAACTGCTCCATCATGTTATTCACAGCTCTTCAGAATAGGCTATTTGGTAGAAAAAAATTGAGTGCTAGGGTATTCTTCTCGAGGTATAAAGGGATTCGAACCATTCTTTTCGAGATTTTGAAAGAATCAAATGAGATTAACGTCGAGACACTTTTCCCTGTTTTGACAATTCTCTCGAAATTGGAGAGTACCCCTGGATATAATGGACTAGTGGAGTTTCAGCCACTGATTAGAAGTTGCTTAGCGACAAAATATTGGAAAATTAGGGAATGTGCCTCGAGGGCATTACCAGCTTTGATTTCTGACCCAAAGGAGGAAATTAAGATACTATTGGACGGATGTACTTTAGAATGCCAGAACCGTCTCCATGGGTACTTGCTTGCTATTAAAACACTAGACATTTCGGCGAATGATATTGCTGAGCTTCTGTTCGCAAAGATTGAAGAATTATTAATCGCTAATCCTTGTTATTCGACGAGAAAAGCATTTGTTGATGTATTATCATCTTATAAGCTGTCCCCTACAACCAAACTGTCTCTGAAGAGTTTATTCTTGAAAGATAATGCTCTTTTTGAGATTGATGGATCGAAGCAGCTTTATCTCAGTGCGCTATTCAACTTGATTGCTGACGACGAGGAAGTCTTAACCATTGCGCTAAAGTCAGTGTTTTATGAGGTTAAGCTTGAAGCTATCAAGTTTTGTGCAACCAATAACATTCACCATCCAGAACTTTCTCATATTGTCAATAACGAAAAGGAATGGACCTATGTGAGATCGAGAGCTATCCCATTAGTTGACACTTATGAAGTGAATAATCTTCTGAAGTTTGCTTCCAAGCAAGGTGACTACGGTGAAGACCTAATGCGTTCGTCAATGGAGCTTTTGGGATCTCTCGTCGTTCACGAAACTCAACATTTCAACAAATGGTATGACCTCGTGCTTGAAAAATCTGATGAAGACGAGCCCTTTCCAGTTAGAATGTCCGCTCTTGTGTCTTGCTTGAGATATTTGAAAAGAAAAAAGAATAGCATGGTTGAATGGTTGGTGTACCAGTTTTTATCGGATGATGATGTTGAGATCAGATCAGCAGCATCCGATGCGCTACAGAAGGGAGTTGTGCCTTGGTACAATGCTAAAACATTTGCCTCAAACTTTGGTAAAACTCGTGAGGAGGCTAAAGTGGTTATGAGAGAGGTTTTAAGATATAATCCTGAGTTCAAAGCGCATGGGAAGGGCAAAGTGTTGTTCAATGTCGAGAGAAAAAATCTTTACAGGAAACACATTGAGCAACAGCTTCAATTGAACACAATGTTGCATAATTCCATGAATCTACTTGAAGTAGAGGAGAGGATAACGATAACGAACCATATCCAAGAGTTGAGTCAGCGTATATTAGAGTTATTTCAAAATGATGGCTACGATGGAGTCCTGGGTTGGTCTACCAATGAGGACTTGTTCGGCGACATATATTCCACGTTCAGCTACTTGAAGAGCTTGAGTTTACCCTTGGATGAAATAAAGAGATCCTCGGAGAGGATTCATTTGCATATAGCATTGTATAGATTACTATTTTAGAGAATGAGTTCAGTTTTTAAAAGTCTATGAAAAGTCACGTGGGTTATTTTGCAACGTGCTCGTAACCAGAAAGTCATCACATTACAAAAGTTGTTTAGCTTAGAGCCTGATCTACTTCAACTTGCCATCCTCTCCAAGGAACTGGATTCAAGGGCTGATCTCCAAGATGACGTTGCTTCTAGATCTTCCCACCGAGATTATTATCGAGATATTGAGTCATCTGACCGTGGCTGACCTTCACAACGTTGCTGAGACGTGCATCTCATTGAATTGCATCATCAACGATGAAGAGCTTTGGAAGAACATGTTTAGAAAGCACTTCCATACAGACACATTCAGCTCAGTCTCGAAATCACCAATGTTCAGTGTGGAACTGTTTGCTAGAAATCAATTACTTCATTCTTGGAGGAAGACATCCGGGATCCATAAGATTGTTCCCATACACACGTCTCACATTAACGATGTGAGGTTTCATTACCCCAAAATACACGCATTCAATGACCAAGGAAACATTGTTGTCGTCAATATCGACAGCAGAAAGACAGACTCATCAATACCGGTGACGACCGTTTCTGGGTGTACTGCATTTGCCTTCAATTATTATGGATCAGTTTTCGGTAGAGTTGATGGTCAGCTATTTGTCAAATTACTAGCATCTAGGGCATATTTGACAACGATTACGCGGGTTGATAAAGCCCATGGTGGGATGGTGACAGCTATTGACAACGATGAGACGACATGTTATAGCGGTGATGAACTAGGTAAGGTTTTTGTTTCGGATTTGAAAACTGCAACAGTCACGAGGCAGTATTCTGTTTCTCATACCCCAATAGGGAGAATCAAAGGCTCAAATGACGTGGTAATAGCTATTACAAATGATGCGATTCATGTAATTAACTCAGATCATAAAGGGTCTATTCAGATGATCGAGCATAATCAAGGAACTGAGTTCTTTGAAGTTGACTTTGGTGGCAAGACTATCATTGTTGGGAACATGAATACGTTATTCTCATATTCGTTTGATAGGAAAAGTTTTGGCCGCTCAAGTCTATACAAAGTGTCCCCAGTTGACGAAATAATCAAAATTGCATTAGAGGACAAGAAGAAATCAACTTATAGGGATGTGAAAATGGCTGGACAAGATGGTTGTAACCTCGGTGTCATCACTAAAGAGGGAATGGTGTTGACATTCAATGTACGACAGTACAGTTTTGAACCTCTCGCCACATTTTACGCAACATTTGACAAACTAGCCCTTCCTACAGGTGTGCCTCCCCTATGCTCTATTGCCATAAACTCCGCTGTCGTGCTATTAGGTAGTTATAATGGTCATGCAGGTATCTATGATGCCCTTACTGGTGATTTCTTAAGAGCAGTATCGAATAGGATACCAAAAAAGCATATGCCATTACAGCCTAATAGGGCTCTGGCTCCTGTAAGATATGTTGAGCTTGGACAGAGGAACTTACCGCATGGTGTGATGCTTGTTGGCAACGTCATTCATTATTTTCAATATGGTGATGCCGAACAATTCACCCCAACACATCAACACAAGAAGAAGAAACTTGCCGGGGTATCGAGTGAAAGGAAGAACAAATTGTTGAAAAAAATTAAAAATGAGTTGGAGGATTTAGATCATGAGGAACATGAAAGATACAAACAAGATCTACTCATAGGGAAATATAATGGATTAGATATCACGGATGAAGAGCAGATTGAATTGGCAATGGTGCTGAACCAATCATTACACGAGCAATCGAGTGGAGTGACAAACTCTGGGAAAGAAGTTGATGATGAGATCGACGACGAGTTAGCAGCCGCTTTAGAGATTTCAAAACTAGAGTTCGAAACCACTCCTGTACCTGCATCTGATGTCGATTCAAGAATAGGGAGCTCTAGTGATCAACGAGGCCATGACAACCATTTAGATGACGATTATGAAAGACAACTTCAAGAAGCCGTTCGAAGATCGTTATATGAATAAACAAGCTACACGAAAGTAGTTTAATCATGTGTACCAATTTCATTAAAACCCGTCATTCGTTGTATCTGTATAGTGTTTTGAAGAAAAAAAATAAATAGGAGGTCAGGATTCATGGTCTTCATATATCTTTAAGTAATGTAATGGCTTGCTGTACAACATCACAACAGTGCTCTGTCTTTAGATTTTGGCACAGGTGGATGAAGTAAGAGTCTAATGCCTGTTTAAATTCATAAAAGTCTTGCGATGGTAATGGTGAGTAATAGTAATTCAAGTCGTGAAATTCGATGATCAAAGGAGAGCACAATTCCAGCATTTCTTGATTAACTTCATTAACTTTGAGGACGCTCTTCCACACTTGAAGAAACCCTTCAAAATTTTTGTTGGTGTCCTCTAATGAGAACTCGTTTGTGAGTTTTTTGAAAAATTCAGTCTTGGAAATGTCATAGATTGGAAGATTTGGGATGTGTGAGGTTAAAAAACTTAGAAATCCAAACCCATCATCGCAGAGTAAACCATGTGTATTGGTCACTCTGACAATGAGATCGTCGTTATTGAGATATTGGAATAACGAAGGGTAGACAGCGTAATCGAAAGTATGTTTTCTCACAAAAGATTCTTTCAGCATCTTCAAAATTGTGCTTTTATCGTCATTTTCAAGAGCACGTAGCATAAACTTCGATAAAGAGTCCACTTTCCTTGGAACGATTAACAAAGTGTTGAGTTGGAAATCGTCATATAAAGACTGTGATCTTGGTAATGCTGTCATATAGCTGTACAATTTAAGTGATATTTCGTATGGTGCTGATTGCAAAGATGACTCCAGCAAATGAGTATAGAATTCATAGGAAAACTCTGGAATCCAATCGATACTGTTGAATTGTGACCAAATTTCAAGTGATTTTTGGAAATTTGACTTCGAAAGTGTCAATAAATAAGATGACAAAAGCATGACAACTTTAGATTCATAACCTTCATAATTCTTGATCGATGTCAACAACTTGTCTAAAAATTTCGTTGCCAATGAGATCTCATTATTCGAGACCAAGGACGAGATAAAGCTTGAATAGATGATAAACTGATTTTGCTTCAATTGTTGGTTTGATTCACATGCCTTTTTGAACTCTTCATAAAGAGAAATGGCCAACTCTGAGTCATTGATAAAGCTGCAGTAATTTATGAGTGATGTGTAATAAATCTCATTTTTAACAAAATTTTCTTGCTGTTCTAGTATCTTGATCAACGACTGATGATTGACCAAACCTGGGTAAAGATTCATGCCAACAAGTACTAGATCTGTGATCTTGGAATCGTAATTTTGAACGTGGGAGCAATTCGAGGCATTGAAGATATCAATGGCAATTTTGAAAAAATCACCACCGTTGTTTGTCAAGTTTGGCATGAATGCAGCTTTGATAGAATTATCCAATAACTGGTAAATGACCGTACTATATATTTGCAAATCCGGCTTTATTCTATTCGTTAGCAAGTCTTGGTAGACATTTAACATGGTTGAAAGCTGTTCATCAACAGAGGTATCGATTGTTCTCTTCGATATCGAAGACAAAACCATGGCAAAAATCTCTCTTGATGGAACTAAATTGTTTCTCTTGATGGCCATGTAAAGCGAATTGATCTTTTCATATTGCTTTGACTCATATGCCTTGATGATTTCTTGTGTTTGCTGCTTGATGAATGTATCATCATTGAGCTCAACGTTGTCAAGTTGCGACGCATTGAAATACTTGAGAGGTTCATGTTCAACTGCAGTAGTAGAAGATGGTGGTTGTGAATTTTGATCTTTGGTCGAAGTATGAATCTGTTGCTTCTTCTGTATCGTTTGAGGCTGGTGTAAACTTGATGCTAAAATGGGCTGATTTGCGTGATATGGATTGCTAGACAGTGAAGGCTTCACGGTGTGATGATTCTGCTTTTGCACGATTCGGTCAAAGTTGAAAGGCAAGATCAAAGCTCTTGTGTCTGGCAGAGTATTGTTGCCACTGTCATCGTCCTGAACGGCCAAATGTCCCGTGGTGTCAAATTGAAGGTAGTTGGTGATAACGGCATTTGCAGGATGTGGATTCGGGTGTCTCTTTGCACCTTGTGATAGCGTTTCCAAAGGTTGAAGCCTTGTGTTCTGTCTTATGAAATTGAAAGATGAGTCAAAGAAGGCTGTTGACTGCTTGGAAGCCGTGTGGTATCTCTTTGATGAGACGGTGAACCCGGCAAACCCGTTGCCTTTGAAGCAGTTGAAAGGCATCCTAGCGAAATAGCCATCCATAGCGAGTCAACATGAAACGATATGCTCCGTTGCCCAACTGTTTATAGGCTTAAAACCAGTTTCGATGTGCGCTCCGGTAAAGCCAGGCCATATACATACTTCTCTGGATTACATAAGCCAACGCTCAACGGGTTTTTTATTAAACGAACGAAAAGAAGAAAAAAAAAACCGAACATCTCGTCTCTGATTGGCTGGAAATCTGGCCGTTTGGTAGGGCCACGGATCCTATGCGGTCAACGGCCGAGATTGCCCGATTCGGCCACAGAGTTATATATAAAGATCTTACTACAAAGACTAGATTTCATAGTGTTTAGAGCAGGAAGAATAGCAGTGTAGTTAGAGCCTCTCAGTCCTTGACTGCGTATTTACGGTGATATTTATCGTCAACTTCAGTCAAGTAATAGACACCAGATGCAACGTTGTCGAGGGATCCAGTAGGTTTGAAGCCCTTCTTTTGATGAGCAGCTTCTCTTAAAGCCAAGGCAGCTTCGTATTCTTCTGGGGAGGCCGCTTTTCTAGTTGCAAATTTCTCTTCAAAGTTTAACTTTTCAGTGATGTAGGAGATGTCACCTTCCACCACTGCAGAGAACAAAGAAGCAGCCAGACCGGAACCGTATGAGAATAACCCGATACGTTTGCCTTGTAATTTTTCACTGCCAACGTAGTACAACAACGAGGCTAATGCCGCGTATAGAGAACCTGTATACAAATTACCAGTGTTTGTTGGCACTTGTAAAGAAGGCTGCACTCTTTCCTTTGTTAGCTCTTTAGCCAATGTGACAAAAGTCTTCTCCACGGTCTTATCAGTTAAACTCTCCTCGTATGACAATTCAGCGAGTGCCTTATCAACTTCTGGATAAAGTTCAGGGTTCTCCCTGAAATCGTTGTACAAGAGTCTAGCATATGACTTAACAACCAACTTACAAGTTGGAACGTGGAAGGCATTGTAATCAAATCTCTTTGTGGTACCAACGGTCTTGGTGGAGACACCTTCGACACCGGCTTTCAATGCCTTTTTAGAATAAGCAGCATATGCTTTATCCAATGCCTTGACATAACAAGCCAAAGAGAAATGACCATCAACGTATGGATATTCCGATGTGAAATCTGGCTTATAAAAATCATAGACATGTTCCATATAAGAACCTCTAATGTTATCAAACACAATTGGAGCATTTGGACCAATCAATAGAGCAACGGTACCAGCACCACCAGTGGGTCTAGCTGCACCTTTTTCATAGATGGCGATATCACCAGCCACAACGACGGCATCTCTTCCATCCCAGGCACTAGACTCGATCCAATTGATGGAATTGAAAAGAGCATTGGTCCCACCGTAACAAGCATTGATGGTGTCAACGCCTTCGACATCGGTGTTTTCGCCAAGAAGTTGAGTTAAAACGGACTTGACAGATTTCGACTTGTCCAATAACGTTTCAGTACCAACTTCAAGTCTCCCAATGTCATTCACGTCAATGTTATAATTCTTGATCAGACGGGATAACACTGTCAATGACATCGAGTAAATGTCTTCTCTGTCATTAACAAATGACATGTTGGTTTGTCCCAACCCAATGGTGTATTTACCAGCAGAGACGCCATCGAATTGCTCCAACTCAGCTTGGTTAACAGCCTAGGATGATGAACGTTAGTACTATGAACGCAGCCGCAACCTGTGGCAGATGCTTACTTGGCCAGGGATGTAAACCTCGATGGCTTTGATGCCGATCTTCTGTGGACGAGACATGGCTAAGCGAATGTTGAATAAAGAATGTGGTTTAGATTGGAATTTTCTTCCTGGGCTTCTAGTGCTGTTTGCTGCTTCGAGTTTCGTTCCTCGTTTAAAAAATCACAAACTCCAAATTTTACGCGTTTCCGGTTTTTTTGTTGGCCACTTTCTACGAGTTTTCAATCTGTGATCATGTGATTTACTACTTAACCAATCAATCCTGGAGATACTTAATGGCATCCACGAGTTCGTCAAACAGTACAGGGACTGCCTCTATGCGTTTGAAAAGCTCCTCCTCCACGGGTTTGAACAGCTCCTTACCGGCTTGATGGTTCATCAACGATGTCAATAGCATCACGGTGCTTTTATTAACATCGTTGAGCTTCTGAGGTGGGAAATATGGCTCTGGTAGTTCTTGTCGGGTCTCCTTGGATACCACTTTAGCGTCATAAGTTGGATTTTTCACTTCGTTGAAGGCCTCGTAGTCACCAGTTTTGATATCAACAGAGGAGTATCTCGGTTCAATACCCTTTATAATGAATTTTCTTTGACCATTTGCCAAATTGATAACCATGGCACTAGAATTTGTGAATGCCTGCGAAACATTCTTGATAAAATCCACTGCAGGGAGTAATTTTTTTTTACTAGTTTCCTTCTCAAATTGTTGTTCATAAGCCTTCCATAATGAAATTTGTGTCACTTCACCATCTGGAACAGCACGATAACAACATCTCATCCAAGCTGTAGCGCGTAAAGGTTCATTCAAAGGTGCAATTTCCTTATAATGCTCTGGAGAGAGTTTCGGAGCAGTAGTTGGAGTTGGAGGCTTTGTACGCTTTATAAGCCTTAATGGTTGAATACTTGTGAAATCGTTTGGATTTTTGGAAATGTTGAGTTGGAAAGTTAATAACTGTGGTAATTTGACTCTTATAATCTCTTGCCTCGTTGATGTCTTGAGTAGATTTGTGATTCGAATGTTCCCCGGTAATGAGTATTGATATAAGAAATCAAGAGCTGTTAAAATCAAATCGTAATCCTTTGTTAAAAGGAATGAAGCAACCTTGTCGAAAATTTCCGAGTTCAAGTTAGAAGCACAATTCTCCACAGCCAATTCAGAACGAACTAAAAATCTAGCAAATGATCTCATGATTGAAATCAAGATCGAACGATCATTTTTCTGTAGAAAAACTTTAACCAAACAAGTAAACAATCCGTCATCTTTAGGTGCAGGTGCATAATAAGATGAGACACTCTCCACGATATCAATGGTGTATATCAACAGTTCATTATCAACAAATTTTTCTTGCGCACCGCCATCAGAATCAGCCTCAGGGTCATAGTGACTCAGCACTTCGTATAGTATTCCCTTGGTCCTTGGGTGTAAAGCCAACATTTGAGTGAAATCTGTATCCTGCGCCAAATTTCTTAAACTCAACGCGCTCGTCTTATCAAAGTTTTCATGATAATCCTTGAGCAGATACTCGAGGACCCAAGGCTGCTTCACAAGATAAGACGCAGAGTTACTGAACTGCAATATCGTTTTAGAACACCATTCGAGATTGACACCAGCTTTGATATTGAACTGCAGGTGGGTTATAAGATCGGCTCCTTGAACGTTAGTACCGGGAAGCCCATAGACAGCTGGACTTATCTGCGTGTTTTGTGCCAGTTGCTGAGACTCGGTCGGTATCAGCACAGGGGTTGGAACGATCTGAGACGAGAATTCCATCGCCATTCTTGTTTTAGTTGTTGATCTCAGTGCAGCGTTGAGTGTTGTGATGTTTGATGTTTTTTCTATTTTTCTTATAAACGTATTTCTGGAAAACTGTCGACGAGGGTTCGAATCTCGACATTGGAATTGTTTTTAATTTCTCAGCTGATAACCAAATCATAAATTTATATAGAAATCACAACAAATTGAAGTTTGATGGTCGGTCGGTGGTACAATTGGAGTATCAGTCTTTCTTGTCACTGCCAGAACTGATCTTTCAGGTGCCTATATGATTCTTGCCCACACGTTTGCGACGGTTCGAGTGTGTTTGCTTGCTGTTTCAGGGTTGCTATATTGTGGAGCAACTATAAATATGTGGCTACCCCCAATTGCACTCCACTTGACTACAATGCCAACTCACGAACGATGAAACTCTTGAACGTGTTTACATTCCTGCTGTTATCGAGCACAGGGTTTGCCCTGTTTTCCACCAACGTTGTAGATTCATGGGATCTCAGCGATTTGAAAGATTACCTGAAGGACAACTCGATTCCCTTTGATGAGAAGAAGGCGACGATTGAAGAGTTGAAGGATCTATCCAAGAAGCAATGGCAATTGAAACAACAGTCCACAGCTGGGTCTTGGTATCATCCAGAGAGCTTGAAACAAAAAGTGCTTAGTTTCTACCGTGGGGCTAGTGACAGTGTCCCATCGGTGTCAAGCAGCACTGTTGATTACCAAAACATTAAGGATTGGATCTTTACCACTTGGTCTAAGAAGGATTTGGAGAAGTTGTTACAAAAAGCTGGTGTCAAGTTTGAATCCGATGCCAGTCGCTCACAATTGTTGAAGCAGGCTCAGGATCATTATCAAGAGATTGCCAAATCATTCAAGGCTTCTGGTTACTACCCTGGGGATTGGTTATATTCGACATGGGATAAGAATGATTTGAAGAAGTGGTTGAAAGAGCATGGGATTGATTATTCCTCATTCAGAGATTCCAGGGCAGACTTAGTGCGTAAAGTGCGTGAGAACTCTTGGAAGGCTTCCAAGTACACGGAGGACCAACGGGATGGGTTATTGGAGTCATTGGATATCGCTTCTCAATCTCTGTTTGATAAAGCTGGTTCTATTAAAGATGACGTTTTCCAATCGTGGAGTTCATCTCAGTTGTACAATTGGTTAAAGAGTCATAAAGTTGACGTTGAGGAATCCTTAAAGAACAACAAGGAGGCGCTAGCATCACTTGCATCCAAGAACAAGGATGATCTGAAAGCGGATGTTGAGTACTGGGCTAGCAAGGCATCCAAAAGTTCGTCACCATTATTATCCAAGGCTACTGAAAAGGCTGACAATGTTATCAATGATACCTTTCTTGTTGGAATTGAAGGTTGGTCAAGGGATCGTTTGAAGGCATTTTTGGAGGCTCGTGACGTTTCCATCCCATTGTTTGCCACGAAGCATGAATTGATTGAACTTGTGAAGCAAAACAAGTTCAAACCGATCAAGAATTTCAACAGTGATTGGTTTTTCGAAGGTTGGAGTAAAGAGAACATTCAAAAATGGGTTGAAGAGCAAGGTGCAGCTGCTAGTCAAGGCTCCAAGGATTTGATTGGCAAGGCTAATGAATTATACAAGAGTTTTGTTAGCAACCTGGGCATTTATGGTTCAAAGGCTTCCAGCAGTGCTGGCTCAATTGCACAAGATGCCTCCGCTAGTGCTGCTAGTGTTGCATCGAAGGCCTCCAAGGCTGTTGGTGATGCTACATCCGGTTTGAATGCCAAGGCTACGACGAAGAAGGATGCCTTTTTCGATTACTGGTCAGATGTTGAGCTAAAGAAGTATTTGGCGTCGTTTGGTGTCTACAACACTAAAAACTCGAAGCGTGAAGAGCTACTTGATCTGGCCAAAAAGAACACGCTATGGTTTGTGGGGGGCGCTGGTGACCAGTACAATGGAGCCGTTGTCAGTACCAAATTGGCCACTGCTAACTTGTGGAACAAGATTGTGTTCCATTTCAGAAGTGTGTACAATTATGTTTACTACAAGGTGTTTGGAGGTAAATGAGATGGGTGGCGGCTTATGTAAGAAATATTATATACACTTTGTGTAAAAATTGTGAAATTTTGTTAGTGGAAAAAAAGCGATCGTGAACTTTGTTTCCCAAATTTTTGATTTTGGTTTTTGGATTTCTCCCATAGTTTAAGCTCATAAGTGAAAGCGTGCTGGAATGCTTTTAAATACAGTCAATTCAAGACTTGGACTAAAATAGCAGAATTCTATTGTGTCAGAACCACTATTGGTTGGTGCAACATGGTGACTGATAATCACGTGCGAGTATTTGGTGTTGTTTACTTTTGGATTTTCCTGCATTATCAAAATCTGACTTACCCGGACTTGATTTGTTTTCCTGGAGAAGAAATCAAGCCAAATTTTGAAAAAGATACCGTTAATATCTCCTGTCAATTCCGGCTTCGATTCTAGGTATTGTATTACGTTTTACTGTTTTGTATAGAGAGATATGCGCCTTTTAGTTTGCTCGAAACGTGATCTTTTTACTTTTCCTATTATATGTTCGCGAAAATTACTGAATGGGGGATCCATTATTGGTGTTTGGATGTACTAAATGAGCTATGGTTTCAGCTGTTTTCTTCGTATTTTCACAACTCTTCAGCACAAAGTGGGAAGAAAATCACAGCGAAGAATGGCTGGTAGATATCCTTGGTATACGAGAGTGGCAGATGCTGCGCACCGTCTCACGGTGCTGTCGTTGGTTGGTGGTTCTCTATATATCATTGGTGGGCTGAGCTGGACCATATATCAAAACGGAAGAAACTATGAAAAGCAGGTGACACAAGTGAGTTTTATCGGGAGGACCAGGGGTGATCGTATACTAACGGGTGGCAATAGGAAGAACACGATGAAACCAAATGAACTGTATATATCAAAAGAAAAAAAAAAGAGGAGGAGAGAACGTGTTGTTTATTAAAAGATACTTTATTCTGTATATATTCATGTACGTTTCCTCTTCTTTGACTTTAAAGAATGAACCAAGTTCTGACTTGCTAATGTCTCCATTCTGTGCTCCATCTTGACCAAATCTTGGCCCTCTGGGTTGATTATAATCACGTCTTGATCTTGATACTCCTCACTACACAGGGGACACTTGTTATCGCCTCCCATCTCTTTCAAACATTTCTCAGCAAACACGTGGCCACATCTCACTAGGTAGATGTATTTGACGCCTCCACTACCCAAGACGTTGCCTGTAATGGGGCAAATGAAGTCGGCGCCCTCTTTTGTCAACTTCAACTCAACAAGGTCTCGAAGCCCTTTAATATGCTTAATCAACTCCTTTTGCTTCGTGCTAAAAGAATCAGGATCCAGTAGATATTCCAGGATGGTCTCCTTGTTATATAGTCGTCCTTTATAGTCGCTCACCACGGGCTGCGCAAGCGCTTTGTTGGAGATGAAGCAAGTCTGCCAGCGACCATGCTTGTTGTACTCTTCTGCCGAGGTTGCATCCTTGCTAACAGGGGCCTCTCTGATCAGGTCTTTACGCCGAAGCTTGATGGAGCCGTCGTTCTGAAGCTGTTAGTAGAGTTTACTTGATCGTAGAAGAATGCAGACATACACCCATAAGTGTGTCTATATAGCTCTCTGGCTTTAAAAGCTGGAAAAATATGTCAATTTTCTTCTTTCTCTTCAACAACAAGCGTAATGTCAGAATCGATCAACTGGTGAGTAACTCTGAGTATCTTCCTATAGCTGTTCTCAAGCTAACTGTTTCTTTAGCCAGTTCTACACAAAGATAGGGGCCTGTCGCCACGGCGAGAAGTGCTCGAGGAAGCATATAAGACCGTCACACTCAAAGACGATTCTGTTGACAAATCTGTATCAGAACCCAGAACTCGACGAGAACAGCACTGTGCCGAAAGAGCAGATCGACAAGCAGTTCGAGTCGTTCTATAAAGATGTGTTCATAGAGTGTGCGCTCATTGGCGAAGTGGAGGAGATGACTGTTTGCGAGAACCATAATGACCATTTGAACGGGAACGTGTACGTCAAATTCACCTCTGAGGACGCTGCGCAACGGGCAAGGGACAACTTCAGCACACGCTGGTACAACGGCAGACCGGTGTACTGTGAACTGAGTCCCGTCGTGGACTTTCGAGACGCCACTTGTCGGCAGCACGACACTCAGAGCTGTGAACGAGGAGGAATGTGCAATTTCATGCACGTCAAGAGACCATCGAGGGAGCTCATAAGACAGCTGAAGCTGAGCCAGAAGAAGTTTTATTCACGTTGATTTGGTGGTTAAAAGGAGTTTGTTACGATGATTTCACCTAAAAGAAAAAAAAAAGCCCACCATACCTGGGGCAATATTGGTATCAATCTATAGAGAAGAACGACATCTATCCACACATTGCATTCACTGCTCTACATTGAAGCCATACTTACATAGGTCCTATCATCATTTCTGTATTATAAGCTATTAATTTATCAATCTGTCATATCACCACGTGTAAGAAAGACTGCCTTGAACGAAAACAAAGCGATGGCAAAACCGAGCTGGGTCTTTCCAACTCCAAAAAATCATCAAATCTTTCCGAATTATGGCGGACAGATACTCTTTCTCGCTAACGACATTCTCACCAAAGTAAGTAATCTTGGATTTCTGTCTAGGCTGTTGCTAACGTCCTTTTCTTTAGTGGTAAATTGGTTCAGATTGAGTACGCCCTGAGCGCAGTCAAACAAGGTGTCACGTCGCTGGGCATCAAAGCCACGAACGGTGTTGTGCTCGCCACCGAGAAGAAAATCAACTCTCCACTTCTCACTGCGGACTCCCATTCCAAGATTGAACTCATAACTCCAAACATCGGCGCTGTTTATTCTGGAATGGGTCCTGATTTCCGTGTTCTTGTTGATAAATCAAGAAAGATCTCTCATACAAATTACAAACGGATCTATAACGAATATCCACCAACAAAGATCCTCGTGAGTGAAGTGGCCAAAATCATGCAAGAGAGTACACAATCAGGTGGTGTTAGACCCTATGGTGTCTCCCTTTTGATTGCTGGATATGACGATCATAACAAATTTGGATTGTACCAAGTGGACCCTTCAGGTTCATATTTCCCTTGGAAGGCCACCGCTATCGGTAAAGGTGCTGTTGCTGCAAAGACCTTTTTGGAGAAGAGATGGAATGACGAATTGGAATTGGAAGATGCTATCCATATAGCTCTATTAACTTTAAAAGAATCCATTGAAGGTGATATGAATGGTGATACTGTGGAGATTGCCGTGGTTAGTGAACCAAATGATGATTTGTTAGGGTTCAAGGGTGTTTCCAATCTAGAAGGTCCAAGATTTAAAAAGCTTTCAGCACAGGAGATAAATGATAGATTAGATAGTCTATAAAAAAATACTACGGATCCGATCGCTAAGAACAAGTATACATTTCAATCATTTAAATGGTGCTTTCAATGGATCTATAACAACACCAGGTTTCGTAATAACCTTGGGCATTGTAAGTCTTTGATGAGTTTCTCTAGAGGTCCATTCTTGACCAATGGGCATTCTCAAACTTCTTTCATACTGTTCCTTAGTTTCAAAGGGGAACGGTACGCCTGATGACTGATATTTAGCATTCTTCTTGTTGATTTTTTCATTGAAAATGACATTTTTCAAATTCTTATCCTTTCTTTTGTCGATATCGATACCTTTCACTTTTTTAACAATTTTGTTTCTTTTTGGTTTATATTTCCCACCGACCCAATCACCCCATCCTGGCAATGTCAAATCCTCCACTTGATCACCTTCATCTTCTATAACTTGTTTCTTTTCAGCTTCAAACTCTGTGATGATGTCACTATCTCCAGCAAAAGCTTGTTTCATCAAATCTGTTTGTTTGAACATATGAATCTTGGAATCATCATCTGATTCACCATGTTCGTCATCGCCGTGTGGATCAACAATCTTGACAACTTCATTCATCTCTAAAAATTGTTCATCTTCCTCTAAATCATCTTCAGCCTTGCGCTTTTTCTGTTTTTTATTGATCTTTGATGCGGTTTTCTCAAATTTTGAGCTGTTTTGATCAACAACTTTGATTTTCCTAGTCTTTTGCACTTTTTCGTCATTGGTTTGAGCCCATGGGTTATCATCTTCTTGGCTTAATTCTTGTTTTGTTTCAGCTGAAAGAATTTTCTTCCCACGTTTCATTTGATTGGTTAAACTAGTTGATTTATCAATTGAGTACTCCTCGATAACTTCTTTGTTGGTTTCAATCATTTCGTTGCTTGCGTTTATAGCACCAGGTGTATAGATTCTTCTTCCTGAGTTGACTGAAACATTGATACCAATTTCACCATCATCTTTAAATTCTTCAATATCACCATTCTCTTCCAATTTTTTCAACATTTCTCTAGTCTCCTCATTTGCCAAACGTTGACGAGCTTCAGCATTTTTCATGAAAGCCATATTTAAAACACCAGTTTTCCCTAAATTTTCACGAGTCTCTTCATCATCTTTCAAATCCTTGTCTTCATCATGGAACTCATCATCATTTTCATCTTCTTCTGCTTCTTCACCACGATCTAAAATTTTGGTTCTCAATTGTTCACCACGTCTTAACATTTCCTCCATTTCCTCTCTTGTCTCTGCATCATTACTCATTCCTGATTTCACCAAGGATCTTGCATATGCATTATTCTTATGTTTCAAAGACATTCTTTCCTGAGCTCTCTTACGATCATGTTCTTCATCATCACTAACGTCATCACCCATCATGGCTTTATTCTTTAACAGTTCCTTTTTCTTTATACGATGGAAACTTTTAGATTTAATTTTTTTCAACCTTTTCGCCTCACGTTCTTGTCTAAACATTAACTCTCTCATTTTCCGAAGTTCTTGAGTTCTTTTGTAAAGTTCCTCTGGTGTTAATTTAGCTGTTTGAATCTCTTCAAAAGTGGATTCTAATTTATCATCAATCAATGATGATTGTTTTAATACTCCATTGATTTTAGTTTCCAATTCTGTAAATGATGTTTGTGAGGGTTGGAAAGTTGAAGCAGCGGGTCTATCAGCCACTTGTTGATTCATTGGGAAGGATAACACTTCAGCTTCTCTATTTTGTTTAACGGTTTCTCTCCATTTATTAACTTCTTGCTTCGATATTTCATATGCTGCTTTACGTTCATGTCTTTGTTGGATCCTTTTAGGTAATGGTACCGCTAATGGTTTTGAAGATTCATCATGGTGTTTTTTATTGATCAAGATGGCCTTTTTAGACGCGTCTTGATCCACAACAGACATCATATCTGCCAGGGAGATATCATCTCCGCCACCTGGGAGTGCTAATTCATTTTCTTGGATTCGTAGATTTTCATAGTATTTGCTTGATTTCTTATCCTTTTGCTGTAATTGAGATTTGAGGTTTGAAAGATCAACCTCTTCATCATCATCCATTTCTTCAAAGGGGAATTCCTCTTCACTTTCCTCACTACTTTCATCTTCACTCTCTTCTTCTTCTTCTTCTTCACCAGAGTCCATATTATCATCCAGCACTATATCTTTATCCTTGTCACTCTCTTCATCCATATCCCAAACTGCAGATAGGGGCATTAGTTCATCTTCGTCTAAACTGTCATACTCTTCATCATCCTGGTGCTTTTTATCCCTAATACTTTGTGAGAATTTCGAATTCAACACATCATAATCGTCATCGGAGCCCAAAGCCTCATCTGAATCCAATTCTTCATCGACGAACTCGTCATCTGATCCATGATGAACAATAGCACCATCATCATCTGACTCTGATCCAAGATTGTTGTTGTTGTTGAGCTGTGACTCCTTTTCAGCAATCTCCAAAGCGTTCTGAACACGTTTGTTGGCTTTGACTTTAGTTTTCCGTTTAGCCATGGGGAATTCTAAGCTTTTTGATAGTTTGATGGATTATTTGATAGTTGAAGTTTAGAGAAGAAGAAAAAAAAATTTAATACAGAGATGAGCCCTCGGAATACGCATGTAATTCCCGATTAGGTAACTTCCGACCTCTTAACTGACTATACAATGAGTTAAAACTTGTATATTTAATGATTAAAAAAAGTCAGAGGTTTAAGAAGTTTTGATGACTGGGATCATGTCTTTATGGCCTGTGCTTGCTCCACCTCCCTGTTATGCACTTTTTCCCTTAAAATTTGGTCAATTCGTTGGATTGTTAGGGATTTCTCGTTGATGATTTCACCAACTTTGCCAGAATCTTTAGTTAACTGCTCCAGTTTAGATTCGTAGAACTTGATAGCATCTTGAGCTGATTTCTCCACGTAGTAGCCCGTGCCGACGTCCACCATGAACGTGTCGTTCTGTTTGATTCTGCCTGGAACGTATAGCGAACTGGACAGTGGGACCAGGATCTCACCGTGCGAAGTGGATGAAACCTGTTTGATGTTGGCTATGCACTCTTTGTATTTGGACAGGGCCAGGTTCAAGGCGTTTAACGAGGTGGAGAAGTGTTCTAGTTCGTCTTCGAACTGTTTCCGTAACTGAAGGATTTGCTCCGGCTCAAGCTTTGTGATGTCGACTTGCGGGTGTTTGTTAGCGCAAGGAGATTGGACTAAGTGTTGGTCTTGGTGCACTTACTTTTCTTAGAGTCCATAGTTGATCTTGATGTTGAAGTTGATGTTGAAGTTGGTCTTAATGTTGATGTTTTATATGAAAAATTCACATCTACTTTAACTAAACACAAATGACAGATTCCACTTCGTTTGCGAGTATTTTAGCCGGTGTCGCTAAGCTTAGAGACACTGAAGAACAGCCTGAACAGCCACCAGCGCAGCCACCAGCGCAGCCACCAGTGCCACCAGCCAAACGAACCAATGCCTTCAACCAGGATCGCTCCACCGTGCGCACACAGCCCAACAGAGCCTCCATCTCCGTCAACAAGTCGCAGACGGGCAACCCGCTGCTGCCCTTCATCACCAACGTCAACTGGTCCTACGTGGAGGCTCGCCATCCGTACGACTACCTCGTCAACTCACGACAGGTGATCTTCCTCAGTCTCAAGTATCACAAACTACACCCGGAATACATTGGCAACAAGATGAAGTCGCTCATGAGGCAGAACGCCATCTTGCTCACCGTTGTGGACGTTGAGAATAACGAAACTATACTGAAGGACATCAACAAGTCGTGTCTTTATAACGGCTTCACGTTGTTACTGGCCTTCAATTTCGAACAAGCTGCTAAATATCTAACCTATTTGGCCACTGCCGTTTAGCCGTTTAGCACTCCAACAACGTCAAACCCCCTGGTGGCACTGTTGGTCAATTTGGCACTCTTGGCACCAAATTGAATGGCTCTTTTCCGTTCTTGTGCAATGAAATCCAATCCAATCCTTTTGGCTAGTTCTCGAAGTATGAACTTGTTGGTTTTGTAATTGATCTCAATTATTTGTGTCGAGTACTCAACAACTTTTGGCGATAAAAAGGGATATCGCACCTCGACTCCATTATTAGATATCACTTTATCATCTCTTGATAAATTCCGATCATGGATATTGGTGATTTGTCTATGCAATTCCACCACTAACTCACCAAGATCCTTATTAGCAAACTTATGATACCCTCCATATAATTCATCTGCTCCTAATCCACTAAGTAGAACTTTAGCCTTGGACTTATAGTGCAAACCTTGTGACGTACCTTGTCCCTTAGAAGCAAAATAAAAGGCACTAGCAATCGATAAATCCATCTCTGTACATTTAGGAGACATCAACTCAATGATTTCAGATCTGTGTTGAAGAAACTCTTGATATGGAACATCAATCTCAACGAGATTAAATCGAATTTGCGGATATTTGGCACTCAATTCACGCCATGTCTCTTTAGCCAATATCCGATCTGGTGCATCTTTAGCCTTCATCAAAGTTCTTGGATTGTCAAAGGCAACGTTCAACAGATCAATAGTGATATCACAGGACAATGACGCACATAACCCTGCAATCACCGTACAATCCAACCCACCAGAGAACAATATAGCGAAAAGGGCATCACGTTCACGGTCTATAACGTGCAATGGTTCAATCAACTTGATCCGTTCTTGCACGGCCATTGTGAGCACTTGTTGTAATGATTGTACTCTTTCTTCAAGATGCACCATCTCTGAATCAATCTGATCATTGATGGTGATTTTCCAGTCATTAGGTATCAGCTTCAATTCGCCAGACTTCAGATGGTACTGATATATAACACCACCGATACAATCCTGGAACCCGGCTTCTTGGCTCGACGGTACCACACTAGCCACCGTGATATCACCATTTTGCACTCTATAAACAAGGCTCCTCTTCCCTATGGGGTCTCTCCCAAACGTTATAACTCTCGTGCTCTGTTGATAAATGGCATAGGCATATTCACCATCCAGCCTACGAATAGTATCAACAACGCTGCGTGACCGCACTAAAAGCTCATTGATGAAGCAGGTGTCGTTCCCACTGATCTCCTCGTTGTAAAGCTCGCCGTTGAATTGCAATACAAAGTCATCACTGTGTATTGGTTGCTTGGTGAATGGTGATCGAAGAGATAATACCGAGCTATAAAACGAAAGTTCGTCTACTGTGATCAGCGACTGGTAATCCGGGCCTCTGGCGCAGATCCTCGGAGTGGATTCATCACTGATTGGAACCGAAGATAGTAGAATTCCACACATTTGATGGTTCTTTTGGTTTAGATATATAGATATTTTTTTTCCATCCAATTTTTACTGCTCTTGTTTACCTTTATATCATATCTACAAACCATGAATGGAACGAATGAGAGTCGAGAACAAACGAATCGAACGGAGGATGAAGAGAGTCAAGCAACAATAGAAAGTAAAAGCGAAGCAAAATTCAACTTTGAGCTTTTCTTGAAACATATTAGAACTCCAAGGGCTAATCCTATACTTAGATATATCAAATCATTTTTAACCAATTTCACAAAGAAACAATGGACAGTGGATCAACAAATCAAGATCATTGACGATTTCAAACGTTTCATCATTGAGAAACTACATGAATTTGAACCTTTTGCCTCGATGGATCCAGTGGATTTTAACAATTCGATCCTTGGAGTGGAAAAATTGGTTATGACCAAGATTTACGAATTGACTTATAGTCCAGTGATAAAAGTATTGGATGATTCCCATAAAGAGGATTTAACAATCGATGAATACCTTCATGATCAATATATCAAGTTCAACCATTTGACACCATTGGAATTGGACGTTGATGAAATTTTAATCAAATCTGGTGAACCATTCATAACTTTAGCCATTGAAGAACTGAACAAGATGAATCAATTTAAAACTCCAAGAGCTAAAACTATTTGCATTTTAAACAGTTGTAAAATTCTTTTCCAACTCATAAAGAATAATCAACAACGAGCAAATGCTGATGAATTTTTACCCTTATTGGTGTATACAACGTTAAAGGGTCAAATAAGGCATCTATACTCGAATCTGAAATACATTGAGAGGTTTGCTTTTAGAACTACAAGTGAAATTGATTATTACCTTGTCAGTTTAAATGCAGCTGCTGAATATATAAGGAACCTGGGTAAAGAGGATTAGGACGTGGCGTGGCTATGGTTCACATTCACATGTTCTCTGCTCATGGGATTCTCACCACCAAAATCACTCGGCAACATGCCTTACGCTCACCTTTGCTTAGGTTGATCCAATCCATGGGTTGTCTATATCGCGACCCGTATAAGAGGATATGGGGTTGCCATGGGCAATCACAAGGTGCTTTGAGTTGTAAGATGTTTGACCAACTACTGACTTGTACTTTTGGTGAGCTCCTTGTCTTTGGTGACAAAATTCCACTCCTTGTCTCAAATTTCTCTCTAATGGCTTCTTTGATCATACTTGCACCATTCATCTCAACCCCGATCAGGGAATCTACGAACCTCAGCATAAGACCCATGGGGAAGCGGTTTAAACACCATGAGTCATGGCCATTTAGTCTTGTTCCTATCTCCAATCATGTTGTGCATTGCAAAACTGCTGTAACCTTCACTTCAATAGAATACAGATCATACTTATAACTGAAATCTGAAACGCTTTAGCTGTAGGTTGATAGAGACGGGACTTTACTGGCTTTTAAAACGTCAATTCACTGACCAGGATTTCATACATGGACTTCTTCAATTCGGTCAACTAACTTATCCATCACTCTTATGTCTGAGCATCTTAAAACTACTAATAGAAATGTGTTAAGAATCATGGTATTCAAGTATCTTGAATCTCTTTGGCTTGAATAGTGGACTCAGGCTGTTAAAAAGAGGAAAGTGAATATACCTTGATTGAATCAACACCATAAAAGACCATTATTTCAAAAGTTTTATATTTTCCAGCTATCTCTAAGGAACTGTTACCACATGATCGGTCTAACCCTATTGAATTGCTCTTTGGACGCCATTTTTTGTGAGCTAAAAGCTGTTATATACAGTAATGATAGTTAACGGTTGGTGTCCAGATGTATTATGCCACTATTCTTATACTTCTACATATTTTCAAGTAAAAATACGATAAACTCTGATAATATTATGCTATATAGGCTCTCAAACACTAACTACTAATTGGAGGGCAGATATCAAATATATCTAGTCATGAATTATTTAATAACTCAATATTAGCTGCATCATGGAGACCACATAAATTGGTTATAATTTTTATAAAAATGAACAATAATTTACTGTGTGAATCGATCTTTGATAGTATCACGTATATGCATTGTCACAGCCTAGAGTTCCGTCTTTCAAGCCTATATATCATCGAATGCGTTGAGAATGTCAGCAATTTCCTTCTTCCACATCGCGAGATAGCGAACTTCGCCTACACTATGCAGAGTTCAACCGACTACGAGACGAATTTTACATGGAAAATACAGAAAAGTACACATCAAAGTGATATGGTATGTGCAGTAAAGATCCTACCAAATTCGGACGCTTTTCTCTGTTCGGGCTTGTTAGCATTACTAGAGTAACGTTCGGTCTCTTTGAACCGGGAAATCTCGAAGTGACACAAAGACAGCATCCGCTTGTAAATAGAGTGTAAAATGAGCCTTCTCACTTCTTCGTAATTTTATCACAAACAAAAACAACACTATCATTATTTACTGGTGTGTACCACTTCATGTTATCATCTCCTAAGCTGTCTACTAACGTGCAATCCAGCAATAAAATGAAGTATCTGATGGTTTTGGTTGTCTCCGGCTTAATTGTGGTTATTTCTGGTGTTGTTGCTGTGTTGTATCGCCTGATGGCTTGATATGCAAGGGCTTTGGAGTTGCACCGCATAGAGCCGTCCAAATGGAAGAGAGCATGCAAAGCCTTTTTGGATATTAAACGTGGTTGCGCATTGGTTGCTTCAGAAGCGGCAGCAGACAGAGAATTCCATGGAAATGCATTGTATGAAGTGGATGACATCGAAGCACAAAAAGGTGTTGAAACCGGGGGATCCGAGGTCCTGATTGGCAATGACCAAGCTGACGATCACTCAAGAGTTACAAAACCACCTGCTGCTAGAAAGTTTATGCCAGTTGCGAGTATACGTCATAAAGCCCTCATTGATCAAACCGGTGACAAAAGTGTCAAAGGTGAGAAGCCAAAGGATCCAGCTGCAATCTCTGACGAACAAGAGGCCGAACAAAAAAAAGATGTCGGTTCAGCTTCTGTTAGAAAAATTAACCTATTCAAGAGTAGACGTCATAAAGCCCCCAATGATCAAGCCGGTGACAAAAGTGTCAAAGGTGACGAGCCAAATGATTCAGCTCTAATCTCTGCCAAGCAAAAGGCCAAGGAAAAGAAAGAGGTCGATGTCGATGACAAAAGTGTCAAAGGTGACGAGCCAAAGGCTTCAGTTCCAATCTCTGACGAACAAAAGGAAGATGACTCTGACAAGGCTTCCGTTACCAAGGTGTTGAAGAAATAGAGCGTGTGATTACAACACTTCGGGTTTGATGTGTACCCAGGGTACCACAACCGGGTCAAGATGTTCTGCTTTGTTCCATTTCTTTGTCCACTTCTTTATCATCTCTTTATATTCCCTACTTTAAGTCGAAGCCTAGCAGCATTCGCGAAAGATTCATTCAATGTAGTATGACGCCAAAATCTTAAAGGGCAAAATAGCTCGGTACCATCTTTCTTTGCAATGGTAATTCCAAGGACATCTCCCGAGCAATGCGTTCTCACGCCTCCACTTTCAAGAGGACCTCGAGCTTCACAGTAGCTAAACTGGTGATGTCTCAATATTTCATCCGAGAAAAGTTCCATAAAGAGTGATATATTCTCAGATCGTCACATCGTCATAATTATCTCAACTATCTCACAATTCAGTACATAGTTAAAACGGCTCAGTAGCAACCATAAAGCTTCATTGGGACCCCGAACGGATTAGGGTCATACTGTATCCACATATCGGAAACCATCAACCGACACAGCAAACACCTTCACTGCTCCCTTCCCAAAATTAGCAGAAATGAAACCAGATGAGTTCTACAATAAAAAGCATTTGAAGCCGCCACCTATTGGTAGCCTAAGGTTTCCAATGGAAATTGTTCTTGAGGTCGTTCCTTATATGGCCGTCACCGAAGTCAAGGCCTTCCTGATTGGATGTCCGCGGGCAGTTTCGGAGTTCAAAGTATTGACCACATTCAAGAGACCTCATTTCTTTTGTGATATCCCTGGGCTAAAGATTGAAAGGTTTGATAAAAAGGCTAAGAGTTGCTTCTCAAAATTTTCCTTCGACTCCAAATTTGCCCTATTAGATACCGACCCATCCGGATATGCACTGATTTCTTCGAAGCCAGCAAAATTCAAGTTCATTTACTTAGAGTGCGATAAGGATTGGTACAGTATTGAAACCCGGGAGCTCCGAAAGCGTTCTATGGCCGTACTCCTCAGTGGTCCAGCATATGTGTTATATTTCACTCTAGGTTTTGAAGAACAGCAATATTTTGAAGCTCCCCACGCCAAACGCTTCCATTCTGTGATTGACTTGCCATGCGGAGAGACTGATAGATTGCAGCTGACGCTCGATAGTATGAGAGAAGCCTCAAATCTGCTGGTCACCCCAGAAGAGTGTACTGACATGCTTACCATAAGAGACTTGGATAATACTGAAGAGCTCGAGTCCTTAATGCAATTTCTGTCCGTGGACAAAAGGTACACCTATTTTCAAATAGGATCAACCACGGTGAAGGGCTTCCCGCACATTTTGAGTGCGTTCCCTTCCATTCCAGCTTATTCTAAAGTCTCTAAATCACTATTTACTCACATAGACTTCGAGGAGTTTTTGAGAAAAAACTATCCAAAGGGGACTCTTTCTGTGCAGATTATTGGCAATCTGAAAAGAGGAGATGATGTAAGAGAGTTCAAGCACCAGGTATTTCGTAGGAATTCTTCAGACCGTGGTGTGCTCAGAAAGCTCACGGTTTGGGCAGCTGATCACGCTACAGAGATTTTGTTGTGCAACCTCACCCTCAAAGACTCTTCAAACTTCGGTTCAGATACAAACGTGCCAGCTGAGCCGTTAGACGCAGGTATTTTCGAAACTTTTGCCAACATTGGAGTTTGTCTCAGGGCAAGCGTCCCTGACGACATACCTGGTTCAATTCCTTGGTACGCCGTGAATGATCGTGAGCCAGAACGAGTTAAGCTTTGAATTTTCGATATCTACCTCTCTCACTATCAACATGACGTGGTCCAAAGATTGGGAAGACCCCAACGTCTCTTCTTGTGGAAGTAGTCCCTTTGAAGCTTCGTACTTCAGCACGATGGCTCGATACTAACCGAATTGCCCAGAGGCACAATTACTTCAAGAAGTTGATGTATAATCGGCTCCATGCCTTTTCTCCAAATTTGGGGACTTTTTAGATCAGACTCAAGTGTCAAATGTCGTAAAACCGTTTGAAGGTCGGCCTAATAACTCAGAGTAGCAGCCCTAGCAAACAACATTGGTTAAGAAAGTACCTCATGCGATTCTCTAAGGTATCTGTAATGTTTTATAGAACGAAACAGTATGGATACCAAACCGTAAGAGGCCATTGGCCCCCTCATCAGTAAGATCTTGGACCATAATGGTTATATTGTTCAAGGGTTCTGTGAAGAAGAAAACGATTGAGGTGGAGTGGGCTTAATGGTTCATCCTCATCGAATGGGCAGATGTGTCATCTCACAATTCTGTGTGGAGCTGTCAAAAGGTTTGCGATCAGTGCCTGACGGTACACTAGCAGCAAGTTTTTAAATCCTAACATTCAGTTTGGCACATTTGTAGACCGTCATTTTGGCATAACCGGTGTTTGCTCAGGTGACCCAGCACGTGATGCCCGGAACTGCTTTACCCTGTTTACTATGGGCGGCAACCAAAACAGCCAAATCATTGATTTAAAATACTTTTATTACATCAATAGGAAGCCATTAAAAGGGACAACGCAATGGTAGTGTCATTACATCGATAGCTATGCTAGATCACAAGATATCGTGACATCTAGTTCAACTACCCCTGGAAAAAATTTGCCGTTCCCTCTTTTTTTGGCCCGGAACTTCAAAATGGCCTACTGGGCCATAGAGAAGTCTGGGACTTGTGGGATTGCTATGTATCAACTTGTTATATATAGAGCTATCTAATGGACCGGGTTTGGGACCGGTTGGATAAATCTTGGAATTTTGGTGATGAGTTGAGATGGGCGGGTCTCAACCCAAACACCGAAATAACAAGCGTCCATGGCCTGTGGTTGGCATTGGAGTGTTGTGGATGTATTGTGTGGGCACTGGCTCGAAGTTGAGGTCCAAAAGATGTTGGCAGGACCCCGCGGTAGCCAATCTTAGATGAGACCACCAACCGCAGAGAGCATCGAGAAGACTCACAACGAACTAAGCAATGCCGCACAAATGCTGTGGACACACTCGTGGAACTTCAGGTCACTCGAGCTAAACCGCAAGGTCTTTCATTGAACACCAAACCGGGGCAGCGATATGGCAACAACATCGGACGAGCGTCGAAGCCCAGGGAGTACAGGATTCCAATCTCAGGAAATGAATCCACTGGGGCAGCAGTGAACCCATCTCAGAGCTTGAAATCATGTCTGAAGTCCCACGAAGTGATCAATGGGCTAATGTGGAAGTGGTCTGGAAACGGTTCGAAATATGGTTCGAAAATGATCTGAGAAGATATGGATGTGAAAATGGTGGGAGACTTATGCATAGTATTTCCAACCAGAGTGAACGCCAACTTGAATCGCCTGGGGCAGCAGACGAGACAAAAACTGACAACGGTCCTCTCACTTCATCCCAAAGTATCGATCAACTCACCTGTTGATCTGATGAAATGGAAATTGCTTCGCAATAAGGAGCCAGCGAAAACCATAGAATCAGAGTGAGTCCTTTGTGTCCGGGCAAAAGATCCAAAGATCAACCATGATTCTAACCAGCATCTCATTGCTTGACATTGGGATATGTGAATCCGCACACCAATGAGAGAACTCATGTCTGCGGGATCGGTCCTGATATGAGGAGTGGAACATGCGAAATGGATCAAAGAAGAAGACTCAGAATGTTTGGTATGGCTTCTAGTTGTTTCAAGTCGCAGTGTGAAAAGTGCAGCAACAGTGAAAAAATACCAACGCACAAATCATAGATTTGGAACTCAATGGCTGTCCGGGACCATCAAGAGCTTCACACTATGACCATTTGTTAAATATATCTCGCTGCTGAAGAGATCTCTGACTGGACTTGTTGTCGCTCGAAACACATTTGCAAACAATCTAAGCCTTAGGATTTGTGATATCACCAAGAAGCTGAAAACCAAAGTTCCGATTAGTGAATCAGATCGATGGGAACCCGGTTGGGAAGGTTATGGAACTTCTGGTGTAGTGGATAGTTCTTTGGTGAACTAATGGTGGCGAATTGGGTGATGGTGTGGGAAGAGAAGGAAAGGACTTTTAATTTTGGAGGATTCTGCTCAGATTTATGCATTTTCTTGGTTTTGTGGTTTCTTGAAATTTGAGCTCACTGAGAGTTATTTGTGTACATATCTACTGCATGAATGAGCAGATTAAACCCTTTTGGGACAAGTTTGAGAGTGCACCATTGCTTGAAAGCTCTACGTACTTTCAAATCTTTGTTTTCATAGCGTGGGGATCTGCTGGTAAGTTGTCTGGACAACTTCTGTGGTGCCCTGGTAGCTCAAAAGTTCCTCTTGCCCGAATTTTTGGAATTCGGAGGCTCAGGTAGCGATTATCTCGGAAAAAAGAAAGATTCCACAAAAGTTGAAAAGAACAGGTTTTCAATTGAGTGACTGGTCTCTGGTTTCAAGTCTATTTGTAGTGGTGTCACCTTGTTCAAACACAAAAACACTGGAGAATTTTCATGATACTATCTCTCTTCTTTTGTAGCATAAGTCCAGATCGATACATATTGCAGATCTGAAAAGACTGAGGTAATCATGATCCCAACTTTGGGTAAAGTTATCAGCTCAATAGTTCATGAGATACACTTTGCCCCAATATAGTAGACCTTGCCCCAGTTTCATATTACATAATCACTTATTAAGTGAAGTGCTCTCAACTACCAAACTTATTAGTATAAGAAAAGACCCAGACTACGAATAAATGCAGAGCTTACTGTATATTAAAGCTTGCTTGGGAGCTTGCCATCCTCAACAAGAACCTTTATACTTCCATTTTTAGGGTCACTCGCCATGTTCAAAGCCTTATCAGCTTCCTCCAGTTTAAATCTATGTGTCACTAGCTTATCAACATTGATGACGCCATTAGAGATCAGCTTGATCACGGTGGGCCATGTATCATGATACCTGTTGATGAACTTGAGGTCGATTTCAGCTAAAGACAAGTGCATGAATGGCAAATTATGAATGTAGTCACGACCAACACCAATGACTAGAAGTAAGCCAGATCTTCTAACAACGTAGGCTAATGTGTTTATTGAACTTTCCACACCAGTACACTCAAGTGCCTTCGGTGGTGCCTCATACTCCGTATTTCCAAACAGTTTTTTGATAGCAAAACCATTCTCCTTGTTGGATTTCTTTGTGTCAATTTGATAAGTTATAACATCAGGGACCAGCTCTTTGGCAAATTTGAGTCTCTCTGCACTCAGATCCGTAATCACGATAGGTGTACAACCGGAGGCCTTAGCTAAAAGTAAAGCTACAAGTCCAATTGGTCCAGCACCTGCAATAACCAAGGCTTGACCAATTGCCAACTGTGCCCTAGTAACACCATGGTAGGCTACAGAGACAGGTTCCACTAGTGCGCCTTGAGCATAACTCATGCCTTCAGGTAGTTTATGGACAAATCTCGAGTCATGGATCAGATACCTCTGCATAGCACCAGAGTACGGAGGGATACCAATGAATTGAACGTCCTCACAAAGGTTATAATTCCCTTGAAGACAAAGAAAACAATTGAAACATGGGACACCAGGCTCAATTGCAACCTTATCACCGGGTTTGACATTGGTTACACCTTCTGCAACTTCGAGAACGTCACCGCTACTCTCATGGCCCAAGACACAGTTCTCATGGAGTTCGAGCGGGCCGATCTTGCCATGCTTCAAGAAATGGATATCAGAGCCGCAGATCCCCGTAGCACGAGGGTGGACCAACACTTGGCCAGGCTTGAGCTTTGGAATGGAATTCTCCTTGATCTCAATACGATGGTCAACGGTTACTTGAACAGACGGGTTTGAGCAGGTTGTGCACATCGCGCTGTTTGCTCAGCAGAAGTCATGGGCGACAAGTCAAGGATCACATCCTATTTATATAATGAAGCGCTGGAAACTTAACGAGAATCAAAGATTACAGCCGCTGAAAACAGTTTTTGTGGGGAGCGTAAACTTTTTTGAACTTTGGGGCGCGTAAAATTCGACAACAAGTTATAAAAAAGCTATGCATAAAATCAAAGGGTACGACGGTATGTATAAGGACTCCCATACATTTGCAACTAAAAGAAAAAATATATATTACCCACCACCGAAGCCTTTGTAACTGCCACTGCCAAAATGTTTTCAATCCTCGTAACGTTTTCTAAGACGTTCTCCATACTTTATTAATGTGAGGCAGCATGTGAATCCGGAATAGAGAAACAACGCTGATATAGTGCATGTCCAGCCAACTCCAATGCTGTTGATCTCAGTCAAGACCGATGCTGAACTCACTGCAGCTGCGATAAATCGAATGAAATAGTTTCCAGCTATAGCATCCCCCTTCAGCTGTGGCATTGAATCGACACAATACGTGTTAATACTAGGGTAGCAGATCGTTTGTGCCACACCGCCAATAAACATCATGACTATGGGCACGGCCATACCACCTTTATCCTTGTCAAGACACCAGCCATATATTAAGATAGTGACTGGAAGAAAAAATCCATAGGCAATGACCATGCTATGTAGCCTATCTTCAGGTACTCTGCGACCTCTTATAGTGATATATTTTCGTACGTTGTAGTCGGCCCATCGACCACCAAAGAAGGCCCCGGCAACATATCCAAACCCAGGAGCCAGATAGAACAACCCACCATAAACGGGTTTCGTCAAGTGAAACCGTGGATCAACAACGTATCTAATGGGTGTTAAAAGTGAGAACATGTTGAAGTGAATCGACATGCTGATGACACCCGCCAACAAGAGATTTTTATAACGGAAAAGCGAGATAACGACACGTAAAGGGTTATATGGAACAAACCAAACGTTTCTTTGAGTATCACGTCTCCTCTTGGCAAGATCTGTGATTCTCGACGTCTCTGGAAGAAACGCAAATGCCAGTATTAAGTCTATTGCACCAAGTCCCACTTGTATCCAGAATATGACTCTCCAACTCGTATATGTCACTACGATACCGCCAATTACAGGGCCAAATGCTGGTCCTAACTGAGATCCCAATAACGAAAGCCCCATGGCATTTCCCCTTTCGGTTGGTTTGTAGATATCACCAAGCATGGCAGATCCAACGGAGAATGATGGCGTACCAAATAGGGCAGACAAGGCACGAAACACAAAGAACATGGCTAGGTTTTGTGATTCTGCAGTTAAAATAGTAGCCACGAGAAAGAGCGATAGACACACAAGAAATGTCCATCTTTTACCGTAAATCGATCCGAATGGTGAGATTAGAATAGTTGAGATGGCCATCATTAGGTTGTATATCGCATTAGAGACGTTGATTATGGTACCAGAAGTGTTGAACTGTTTGGCGATGATAGAAACCGCAGGAAGGAAAGACATCGAACTCAGAGGTGACAAGAAGCATGAAAGCGACACGATGAATACAATAAGTCTCTTCCTAGCAGGGGAGAATCTCGCGTAGAACTCTTCATCGTCCATCAGCTCAAGTTCCGTCTCCTTGCGCTCAGCTGAATTCAGCTCATTGGGCTCCACCATATCATTGCTTTCCACTCGATGATCAAGTGAACAAGAGAGAGAGAGAGAGAAGGGGTTGTTTTAGAGAGTAAATATCTCCACCACCTTTTTCGTCATCGTCGAGGCCTCGGAGTAACGTCCCGTTTCGGGGCTGCTAGCCTGGAGTCTCGTGGGTAGGCGAGTTTCTAGCTGGACAGGCAAACTGTCCTCCATTGTCCGACTCTTGCTGGAGACCCAGAGCCCAGAGCCCAGAGCCCACCAACGGGCTTCTGCGCCCAATTATCCGAGCTCACTTGCGCTCAGTCAGGATTCTGGCTACGATTACGCTCTCGGAGTTCTAGGTGCGGATCTCCGATGCAGACCTCATTATCTCTCGAGATTGTGAATATAACAGAACTTTCTCCCTCAGTTCGATCTTCGGAGGGGCTTCACATGATGGGAGGATAAGATGGCTGTCAGACAATTCACGATTGCCGGGATCCAGCTCGGTCCCATCCAGAAGGCTACGCCAAAGGCTGAGACCGTTGAGAGATTGGTCAAGTTATTGAAACAAGCAGCCCAAAGTGGAGCCAAGTTAGCAGTGTTCCCGGAACTAGCTTTGACTTCATTCTTCCCAAGATGGTACATCGAGTCCCAGGAAGAAGTGGATAGCTATTTTGAGAAGGGTGATATTACCAAGAACGAAGTTGTTAAGCCGTTGTTCAATGCTGCTAAAGAGAATAATATCGGATTCGTCCTCGGGTACGCAGAGTTGACAGATGATGGGCACAGGTACAATACTTATATCCTTGTCGACAACGAAGGGAAACTTGTTCAAAAATATAGAAAGGCCCATCTCCCTGGGTTTATTGAACCAACTGAGGGCATTGCATTTCAACAGCTTGAGAAAAGATATTTCGAATACGGCGACTTAGGCTTCCCAGCATATAGAACCAACCCTGATTGGATCGATTCCACTATAGGGATGTTGATCTGCAATGATAGAAGATGGCCAGAGGCATGGAGATGTTACGCTTTGCAAGGAATGGACTTGTGCTTGAATGGCTATAATACCACTGCGAACGGTACTGCATTGTTTGGAGCTAAAGAGAACAAAGATACGAGACTTTACCATAGTGACTTGTCCACTACTTCTAATGCTTATTTCAACTCTTGCTTTGCAGTTTCAGTGGCTAAATGTGGGAATGAAGATGGACAAGAACTGATTGCCGGTTCCATCATTGTGGATCCGAATGGGATAGTAATCGCCAAGGCTAAAACTGAGGATGATGAGATCATTCTCGCAGACATTGATCTCGATGAAGCCATCAATGGGAAGAAGAAAATGTTTGATTTCTCCAGACATCGCCGTCCTGAATTGTATGGTAGATTAGTTGAGCAGAAAGGTGCCATCGAAACTCCATATAAAGGTTAATATACTGGCAACTCATAAACTTTTTGACTTGATCTCTGTAGTCCCTTGTATCAATTGCTTTCTTCCTGGCACCACCATTCCTCTGGGTCATATATGTATTGTGTGACATGATGAGTTAAGTAGCCAGCGGGCCGAGCTTTAATCACTACAGACTAATACCGTGAAAACAAAATAGAAATCAATTAACTCACTTATATAAACCCCACCTTATAATGGAACAGCATGAACTCTAAGACCAGACTTCTCCTTATCATACACCGAGGCTGATGATGTAGCAGCGACAGAATCTGACATTTCCACACCTTCGATGAAATCATCGCCCTTGACCAAAGTGTTACCTGGGTCGTTCTCAAAGTGCTCCAAATCAGCCATCCATAATTTCGGAACAAATCTGCACAATAAGTAGTATACAATAGAGGAGATAACGATACCCGTGACATATGAGATGGAGTATAAGTAAATAGCACCTTTTGGAATACCTTTATTACCACAAACCCATGCCAACCCTGGTAAATTTGGTGCAATACCACAAATAAATGCAATAAAACATGGAATGTTGAAACCGTGGAAGAATCTGTATGGACCATCTGCCTTGTACAAACCTGGAACGTTGATTTGTCTATTTCTTAAGATGTAATAATCAACACACATGATACCAGCAATTGGACCCAAAAACATACTATACCCACCAAGGAAGGAGCTGAAACTCTTTGCGGAATTTTGGATATACCAAGGACAACTTGCAATCCCAAGGAGCAGACAAACATACGCACCACGTCTTGGGTTGATATAGCGAGGGAACCAAAGTGTAAGATCATAACTGAAACTGACAGTGTTTGCAGAGATGTTTGTCATCATAGTGCTGAAGGCCCACATTGCAGAGGCAAAAAACTGGGCAGCTCTGTTGTTCCAAAGGGCCTCAACTTGAAGTGGATTCCATGTAAGCACACCGTACATGACTTGGGTTGCAGATGTGACAACAATACCGATAATACCACAGATAGTCACTAAGATGACCAACCCTACCAACTGAGGCCACCACACTTGTTTTGGCTTCTTGGAAAATCTTGTAAAATCAGATATGTTCAAAGCTAATGTAGCTTTAGGACCAATGGCAGATATCATACATCTAAAGAAGACAACAGCGACTGGATCACCATTTTTGATGTTGTTCCCCTGTCTGAAGATTGGTCCAAATCCATGGGCACCATGTACGGCCCAGGCAAACAGCACCACACTAAAGGCTATCCCAAGAATAATTTTGATGGTAAACAGGAAACGTAACTGGTTAACAGTGAGATAGAGAGCTGGCATTTGGATGATGATACCAAGGAAAAAACACAAAAGACCAGCACTGGTGATATCAGCAGACTCAGGAAGATGGTTCTTGAAATGGTGGAAAGAAGGCCAGATGGCAGTTATCATCGATTGAATACATTGACCAAGCATCATAGTTTGTGTACCTGTCCAAAGGATACACACAACACCTCTTATGGCGACCATTATATGAGCACCAGAGAAATAAGGAGCAGCGCCAGCTGTATATCTCATCAACATCGGGAACCCGAGCCCGTATTTAGCGCCAACGTAGGCGTTCAACATGGCTGGGATACAAACGATAACGTGACCAACAAGGATAGCTGCGCAGGCAAGACCTGGGGAGAGACCAGCTGTAATACTAGAGGAAGCGACTTGGTACATCGAGATAGACATAGCCTCTGCGATCCAAAACCCCAGGTTGCTAAACCACTCCCATTTTCTCTCCTCGGACCACTGCGGCACAGGGTCCAGGTCCTTGTTTGAGAACAAGAGCCCATCCGAATAGGACCCTGGCGCAGGGTGTAGCTCAATCTTCTCTCTGACTTGCTTGAAGGACACCATTGAACACGAGTGAAGAGTATACGAGAGGAAGAGGTGCAAAGAGCAAACTACGCGTGTTGGAAGAGCTCTTATATCATGTTTTGATAAGATTCTTATCACAGGCAGCTCCGCTAATTATTATTGTGACTCTATCTTTGTCCGCCCATTTTCCGTATACGAATTCGGCAAACTCGACCAATCTCCCCGAGACTTCTCATATCGGAGAAGTCGACCCATCATCGCCAGCGGAATTAAGCCCGTCTCTCTGCTTCAGGACCTGCGGGTTCACGATGGTGTGAGGAGTCTCCTTTGTGTAGAAGTACTGCACCAGGTTCGTAACACACTTGCGCTCGAAATTCTGGAAGCTGTCTCGGGTGCAAGCACCGGCGTGCGGTGTCAGAGTGATTTTCCAGTTGGCGATTAGCCTTTCGTCTATCTTGGGCTCAAACTCGTGTACATCAAATCCTGCGCCCACTAACTGGCCCCTCTCAAGCGCATCAATCACCGCAGCTTCTTGCACGATGGGTCCTCTAGCAATATTGACCAAACGTACCTTCTTCTTCATCTTCTTGAAAGATTCGAAGCTCACAAGGTGTTTTGTCTCGGGAGTATAAGGACAAGCTATTAATATACAGTCTGCATCTTGGAACAAGTCATCTATCGTTGGACAGTAACGGATTCCTGGAATCTGCCTCTCGAGATGCGGCTTAGGATTTCTATTGTGATAGATAATGTCCATCCCTAATGACTTACAAGTCTTGGCAATAAGGAGACCAATATCACCTAACCCAACGATCCCCAATGTCTTTCCATTTGGATCTTCCCCAATGTTGGCAATCTCTTGAGAATCGTAATAAGCCCCAGGTGTTCTTAAACAATGCTCGGCATAAGTCAGATACCTAAATGCTGAGAGCACCAAATACACGCCAACGTCAGCTGTGGCACGAGAGCATGAATCTGGCGAATTGCAAAAAGCAATCCCTCTGGAGCTCAAGTAATCAACATCGACAATGTCGTACCCATGACCTGATTGGACAATGATTTTGCAAGATTCGGGCAAGAGCCTCACGGGATCACCTCTAAGGATATAGTGATGGATATAAGGGTTTGACTTGAGCCATGTTGAACGACAAATGGCATCTATATTGCCAATCTTGCCATGATTAGGCTTTTTGAGCTCTTCCATGTATTCTTCAACGGTGTCGAAATCGTAGATGACGAGCTCGAATTTTTCATTGAGAGTCTTCCAAGACTCTTCATCGTGCACTGGATTATCCCAGGGGATATACAAAACCCTCGGCTTCATGGTTGGTGATTTTTCAATCAGGAGAAATGGGCGGATCTCATCGGGCTTTATATAGCGAAGCGGAATCCCGGACGCGCAGCGCGATCGCCGCATAAATAAAACTACGCCGGGTTTCAGTTACTGATTTCCCGCTTATTTATCCGTTAACAGACACATCCAAAGACTAGCTAATACTCTCAAAAACTGCATTTGCCAAGCAATCACTACAACTTGCTCTGAGCCCGTGGCCGAACTACTATACACCGCCGCTTACACTCTAAGCTAGACGTATTTCTGGTCCCTTGTCATTCTCGATTCTTTACTGCTGGCAAAGAGGCCACGCTTGGAAGTCTTCAAACCGCACCTGATGAGACCCGTTAGGATGTTGACACCGGCAACAACTCCATCAATGACTTGAACTCCCTTATCTTGAACCGCCTGAGTAACAGCTTCTTGCATATCGGCCATCCCAGCACACCCAAGCACAATCACATCTGCCCCATTTTCCTCAACCAAAGTGGTTGCAACTTTTCTCATTAGCTGAAGCACCTCATCTCGAGGTTTCGAGTGAAGCTCACCAACTTTCAGATTAGTACTTAAAAGCCCTGCGCAATTCCCTTGAAGACCCATAGCTCTGATGGCATCACCGTGCCTAATGGAACTTCTGGCCACAGTGGTAACGACCCCGAACCTCCCTCCAAGAAGCCTAGCACTGTATATCCCAGCCTCAAAGATACCACAAACAGGAATATCAAACTCCTCCCGAAGACAATTCACCAATGGATGGTCTGAGAAACATGCAACAAGGACAGCGTCTACTTGTTCCACATATTCATACGAATCTCGGAATGCCACAGCTGAGGATAAAACACCATCCAAATGGCACTCAACTGTTGTGGGTGCAGGAGGCTTCGCCGTGTAACCATATAGAATGACATCGTGAGCGATTTGACGGCGTGCCATCTCCAAACAGTTGATTGTCATGAGCTCCGTAGTGTTCGGATTCAAAAGTAGAACCTTCATCTTTGCAGATTGCGGGATCCCATACTGGGTGCTCTCCACGAATGGCAGCGTATCTAACGACTTGACTGTCATTACACCTCCCATCTGAGCTTTCCCACCTTCATCCAAGCGAAAGAAGATCTGGCCGCATCTTATAGAGCGAATCCTCAAATTGTGCAGCTTAATTGGACCGGAGAAGCTGTCAAAGTTTCCCGAGACCCCAAACTCAAGCTTATCAGTTTTATAAAGACCCTTCAAGCTGCTACATTTCTCTAGTTGGCCATGTGGATAAATTCTTTCAATGCTAGACTTGGTTATTCATAACGGGTACATCGTCACGGCCGCAGATATCTTGCCTCCTTCGGTGTACATCGGTATCAAAGATGGTATTATTCAAACGATGACTACCGAGCCTCTCGAGGGGAAAAAAGTCATTGATGCCCAAGGTGGCTATATCACTCCAGGTGGCATAGATAGTCATGTTCATATTCATCAGGACAATGCACCGACTGGTGATAATTTTGAAAGTGGGAGTAGAACTGCCATTGCCGGTGGTAATACCACGATCTTGGCTTTTGCTATTCAGCCGAAAGGTTGTTACGACTTGGAAAAAGTTGTAGAGGAGTATCATGGGAGGGCCTCATGTGGTGCTTATTGTGATTATGGGTTCCATCTTATCGTCTCCGATCCTAATCCAGATGCGTTGAAGCAGCTTCCTGCCATAAAGGAAAAAGAGGGAATCACCAGTCTAAAAGTTTACACTACATACCCAAGATACAAGTTGAATGATTCACAGTTGTTAAACATCTTGCTGGAGACAAGAAAATTGGGAATGACAACGATGATCCATGCGGAGAATTCTGATGTCATTGACTTCATAAATGAAAAGCTTCAAGAAAAGCAAATGACAGACCCATTTTATCATTCCATCTCGAGACCTATAGAAGCTGAGGAAGAGGCTTCTTATAGAGTGATATCATTGGCTAAATTAATTGATGTTCCAATTTTGATTGTTCACATGTCGTCCGATACAGCACTCGAACATGTTGAGAAAGCTCAAAAAAAGCTTGTCCCAATATATGCAGAAACCTGTCCACAATATCTATTCTTGACAAGTGACTACCTGAAGCAAGGATGTTGCAATCACAAGCATCAAGAAGATGAGTTTGAAGGAGCCAAATTTATTTGCTCTCCACCATTGAGACAAGACCAGAGTGAGTTGGACGGTGTTTGGAAAAACATCCAAAACGGGACGGTTACTATATTCTCTAGTGATCATGCTCCTTCTAAATATGACCATCCAAAGGGGAAAAAGGCAGGTTTGGTCAATGGTCTGCCCCATTACAAACAAGTCCCTAATGGGTTGCCAGGGATTGAAACAAGACTACCTCTGTTATTCTGTTATGGGGTTGAAACAGGAAGAATCACACCACAAAAATTTGTAGAGATTTGCTCAAGCAACCCTGCAAAGCTCTACGGGCTATCTGATACCAAGGGAACAATTGCGGTTGGTTATGACGCTGATATAACCATATGGTATCCAAAGGGGAAGATGGAGAAATTCGAGCTTGATAACGATATGCTTCACCACGACATTGATTATTCTCCTTTTGAAGGCATGACATTCACCAATTGGCCAAGGTTCACCGTGCTCAGAGGAAAGCTTGTGTGGGACAGAGATAATGGTGGTATATTGGGCAAGTTGGGCGATGGGAAATACCTTAGAAGAGGATCCTCGAAACTGGCTGGACCTATGAGGGAGCTGAACCCAATATTTTCCTGATTGCTCCGCACATAAATAGAATACATCAAGATAAAATAGAACATGAAGTGATCATCCCAGTAGTAATCCCAATATAGCTATAGGCTTCGATTAATCCTTGGGACTTCCCCAATATCTATATATTTGGACTGTTGATATCAGGATCAGCAATGAATATATATTACCAAACACTTAGGGGGCTGACCTTGGATATATGAAATGGACTTGCCTCTTCAGTGTGCTGATTGGCCAGTCTGTTATGTGTGGTTATGAGCGCTCTCGAGATCTCTGTACCTCATCTATACCTAAGCGGGTAACCCCCACACACACAGTGTCCGCAGACTACGATCAAGCCGCATTTCTCTTGACTCAACAATGGGCTGAGAAGCGTATGACGCTGAGGGCCAACTATGGCAGCCAGGATCAGATATTGGGCAGCCAAACGGACGGGAAGAGCGCATAGAGCCTGCAGGCGCTGTCGCTCTCACAAGATCAAATGCTCAGGAGGTGAGTAACTCCACATCGTATTCGGTTCCCTTGTACTGATTTTAGCCTAGAGCAACCCTCTTGTCAACACTGCAGCTCATCAGGTGAGAAGTGTGAGTACCCACCAAGAGATTGCGTTGTGAAAGTTATGGAATCGGATCTTTTGATGCTCCAGGCCAAAGTTGAGCAACTGGAGCGTAGATTAGGAGTACGAGAGCCAGGAATACCACCAGAAGGCCCTACCGATGATAGCCGAAGCAACAGTTTGAGTAACAGTGCCTTCGTCTTACAAGATAAGTTTTTCCAAACATCAACTACAACGGATAGCTCGTTATATTCGTTTTTAGATATCGACGGCGAAGACGATGTTGTGTCAGATGGGAACTCCTTACGATACTATTATATGGATCCAGCAGAACACGAGATAATGTCGGGCCCAGTAACGTTACCACAGAAAGACTATGCACTTTTCCTAGTACAGAAAGTCATCAAGTTCATTGGCCAAGAGTATTATCTGTTTGATGCGGCTAGAATGCTACAAAATGTTGAAGAAACTTACGAACTAACATATAAGCGAAGTCAACCGCAATGGATGTGCTACTTCTTTTTGGTATTGGCCATTGGACAACAGTATCTAAATGAGACATCATTTAGAGCTGAGGTTCCAGGGATTTCCTACTTTAACATGGCAATGAAGCTCTTCCAGATGAATTATGAAGAGCCGAGCGTTCAACTTATTCAGACGTTGCTTTTGATAGCTTTCTATAAGCAAGGATTGAACAGGTCGTACGATGCATTTGCATATTACGGTCTAGCTACAAGGTGTGCTCTTGTTATTGGCCTTCACAGAAAGATGAAATCGCTTCCCGCTCGAGAACAAGAACAGAGACGCCGGTTATGGTGGACTTGTTTTTGCATGGATAGCATATGGACGGCAAAATTAGGCCAACCAATACATGCCGACTTCCATGATGTCACTGTTGATCTCGAGCCTCTAATAGATCTGAATGATGGTTTCAAAACGGACATGTTAAAGCTCAACTCTGAGCTGGGAATCATAATTGGCGAAATCATGAGGACTATATACAGACCGACTACGAGGAAAACCATAGCTGACGTATTATCGTGCTTAAGAAAACTCAGCAGCTTCCAACAGAGACTTCCTTCAACATTGAGAGAGACTATTATCGTATCCAACGATAGATCTGTTGCAAACTTGTATCTACGACTGAATCAAATTGTCATCATTACCACTCGGCCTTTGGTCTTATCAGCTTTCATTGGCCAACAAGATATTTCAAACAACGCCTCCGAGATCCAACAAGCCATAAAGACTTGCATTAGTGCCGCTTGCTCCAATGTTAACATTCTTCACCATCTGCGCGAAATTGGAATGCTCTCTAACTTTGGATTTTGGGATGCAAGATACCTCTTTTCTTCATTGCTTGTACTCTATATGACTTCAAACGCCGAAAACTACTCAGATCTGGTCAGAATTGGGCGTGAATTGAACAGAGCTATGAGCAACGATGGAAATTTTACTGCAATGGAGAACGAGATCAGATTCAAAGAGCTTGATACTCTATTCACTAAGATTAGAGATCAAGATAATTATTCAAGAGTGATTACAAACGATGAAACGGCAAATAGAGAATTAAACTTACCCGCTTCAACTGCTATCAGCCCCAATACCTTGCTTATGGATGATATTACCAACACCTTCTCCTTGGACGCCACTCCAATGGAGACGGGCGACTTCACCTCCGTTTTCCAGCCTTTATCGAAAGATTTATCACCTGACGTATGGAAGAACTTGACAACGAACTTGAAATCCTGGGATTCTACCGGGTATATGTGATACGAATAATACAAAGTACTAAGTAGCAAAACATAGCACCTTCACCTAATCTTGAGCAATCATCATATCATGGTCAATAATATCTAACGTGGGGGACATGAACTAGCAGTTTGTAGTCGTCATTTTTTCTATATCCCCACAGATATTTCCAGTCCTCACTATTATAGATCAGCTCATATAGTAGCCTATTAATAATATGTGGCCCTTATATCTGATGAATCAAATATTTTGCAGCTACAGGCATAAATGTTATCATTATAACGATCAAAGTCTATTAAATATTAACCAAACTGAAAGAGCAAAAAATATATGGAAACTAGTTAGTGATTTGGGTCTCACTTCTCATAGCGACAGAGCCAGTGAGAATGCTTGGTGGGGCGTTGATAGCATCAACAGAAGGGTAATGGATTTCGCTGGCCAAAGTGATTTCTTCTGAACCAGATTCATCATCCACTGGTTTACCCCAACCACCACCTGACGGCGTCTCAATACGAACTCTATCACCTGGTTTCACCCAGACACTGTTCTGACCACCAAGAGCAATCTTTCTGTAACTACCATCGTCGAGCTTCTTCAACCAATAGTTGTAACCTCTCTTACCAGGGTGACCACCGTTCATACCATATGGAGCAAAAACACGTCTTTGCATCAAACAGGTAGCCTTCAAAGGTATTGTGAACTCAATCTCTCTGACAACACCATCACCACCCTTGTAGAAACCTTTACCACCAGTACCTCTGTTGATCTCGTACTTCGTCAAGATACATGGGAACTTCTTCTCAAATGACTCTGAGTCTGTCATTCTGGTGTTCGTAGTATGCACTTGGACACCAGATTGACCGTTGAAGTTCTCACCAGCACCACCACCACCTGCAATCGTTTCATAGTAACCGAACAAACCATACTCTGGATCAGAAGAACCAAATGTAAAGTTGTTACAAGTACCTTGAGAACCAGCACAAGCTTGGAATGCCTTGAATAAAGTATCAGAGATTCTTTGAGCAGTCTCCACGTTGGAACCAACAGTTGCAGCATCGTAAGATGGTTTGAACAAAGAGCCTTCTCTAACTCTAATATCCAATGGAGCCATACAACCACTGTTCAATGGAATGTCAATGTTGATCAGACATCTCAAGACATAGAGAATACTTCCATACAAGACAGCAATAGGACAGTTCAGGTTACTGTAGAATTGTTCACCACTCTCAGTAAAGTCAAAGACTGCACTACCATCCTCTCTGTTGACAGTAACAGTAACAGCAATAGCAGTACCATCATCAAGATAGTCAACAGCCTTCATTGGTGCACCACCAAATCTGTCGTAAGCAACTTGCAACAAACCTCTAACAGCAGTCTCAGCAGCCTTCTGGGTGGCATCCATGTAGAGCTTAACAACATCATAAGAGAAGTCATCAATCAAACCTTGTAGCAACTTAATACCTCTGTAGTTAGCAGAAGCATGTGCCTTCAAGTCACTGATGTTGTCTTCCAAAGCTCTGGAACCTTCACAACCAGGGTATTTGGCAGGTTGGTGATATAGCAAGTCAACCATCTTCTCATGTTGGAAAACACCCTCGTCATAAAGCTTCTCAGACTCAATAGCAGCACCCTCTTGCCAAATCTCTTTCGAATCAGATGGCATGGAACCTGGAGAAATACCACCAATATCAGCATGATGACCTCTGGAAGCAGTCCAAAACAAAACCTCATTGTTCTTGTCCAAAACAGGAGTCAAAACAGTGATATCTGGAAGATGTGTACCACCAGTAGATGGATGGTTAGCGACCAAGACATCACCAGGTTTGAGCTTACCCTTCCACATCTCGTTCTGCTTTTCAACAGCCAAGAACATAGAACCCAAATGTCCAGGAATATGTGGAGCGTTGGCCAAAAGCTTACCGTTAGCATCGAACAAAGCACATGAGAAATCCAATCTCTCCTTGATGTTGGTAGAGATGGCAGTCATCTGCAAAGTCTTACCCATCTGTTCAGCAATAGACATAAATCTGTGACCAAAGACGGAAAGCTGAACTGGATCGACAACAGTGGATGATAGCTTTGGAGCTTGAGACTTGGAAACCTTGACAAGAACCGATTGAGACAAGATATGAGCGGTACAGTCAGGCTCAACAAGGATAGTTTGGGTATCGTCAATGATGATAGCAGGACCAGAAATAGCAACACCAGTCTCAAGAGAGTTCAAGAGGAAGATCTTGGAAGATTGGACACCAACATTCTCGAAGCATACGTCAGAAGTCTTCAGTGGCTTTGGTTCAGGCAACTGTGGAACGTTCTCAACCTCCTCGAATGGGTTGGTGTCAGGCTTGTTACCGCTGCTGACAACAAGTCTAACACGAGCATCCTCAACGATGATGTCTCTGTCAAGAGTGAAACCAAAATCTTGTTGATGCTGTGCAATGAAACTAGTCTTGAAGTCACCATCTGCCGGTTTCAACACCATCAAACAAGTATCAGTGCCTTGATACTTCAAGTTCAAGTAGGTTTCAACAGTAGTTGGATCATCACCAGTCTTCTGCTTGGAGTAGTCTTCACTGACAGATGCGATCAACCCATCGAGCTGCTTGTTGATGTGAGCCATATTCTCTTCTGCCAAAGCCAAAGAGATTGGTTGTTGCTTTTCAATCACAACGTCAGCAAGAGAAATACCATAAGCAGACAAAAGAGAAGAGTATTTGTGGATGACAACGTTCTCAATGTTCAAGGTTCTAGCAACAGAACAACAGTGTTGACCACCAGCACCACCAAAGACCGACAAGTTGTGGTCATGGGTACTGTAACCTTTACCCTCAGTCAATGTTCTGATAGGTCTGCACATAGCCTCATTGGCGACTTTCAGGAAACCCAAAGCAACTTCATGAGGTGTAAGCGAGCCCTTGATGTCAGCGTTGATCAAGTCAGTGAGCTCGGCAAACTTCTTCTTGGTGATCTCCACATCAAGAGGCTCATTCTCGTTTGGCCCAAAGATCTTTGGGAAAAACTCAGGCAAAAGACGACCAGTGAACACGTTAGCGTCAGTGATAGTGAGAGGACCTCCTTTTCTGTAACAAGCAGGACCTGGATGAGCACCAGCAGATTCAGGACCAACGACAAACATAGAGTTCTTCCAGAAAAGCATGGAACCACCACCGGCAGCAACGGTGGAGATGTCCAGTTGAGGTGTACTCAAATGCACTTGATTCACAATGTTGGAGAAGACATGCTCATATCTTCCTGAGAATCTTGAGACATCAGTAGAGGTACCACCCATATCGAAACCCAAAGTGGCCTTCTTGTTGCCCGGTCTCTTGTCAAAACAAGTCTCGGCGTAACCAACAACACCACCAGCTGGACCCGACAAGATGGCTCGAAGACCAGTAAACTTATCCCAGCGACATAAACCACCGTTAGATTGCATGAACAGAAGCTTGTTACCCATAGCTTGGAGACCACCCTTGAACCCTGAACTGAAACTCTGAAGGTATTCTTGGATCTTTGGGGACAAATAAGCGTCGGCAACAGTGGATGAACATCTGTTGACAATACCAATCACTGGCTGTAACTCCACAGAAACAGAGACATCGAACCCCATAGATCTGGCTAGCTCAGCAACTTGCAACTCGTGAGTTGGGTAAAGATAAGAATGCAGCAGACAGATAGCGAGATTTGAAAAACCCTCATCCTTCAACTCTTGGAGTTGAGCCTTTACCTTGGCCATGTCTGGCTTCTCCAAGATCTGAATGACATCACCCGTGACACCTTCAGCTAATTTGTTGTCAAACTTCTCTTGATCAGCCAATGTGACTTTGACCTTGGCACCACCGCCTTCAGTGTAATTTGGTAAAGTGATACGCTCACCAATCTCGATGACCTTGGTATATAGTTGATCCAACTTCTTGGCACTGATATTGAAGATATCCGGTCTCGTTTGGTTACCAATCTCAAGAACGTCTCTGAAGTCTCTCGATGTGATTAAAGCAACTTTAGCACCATCTCTTTCAAGCAGGGCGTTGGTAGCAACAGTGGTACCCATCTTGATGGACTCAATGGAGTCCAATTCCAAAGGCTGACCTTTTGGAATCGTTACACCATGAGCACGTTCGAGGACTCTTCTGATACCCTCAGTAGGAGCATCTTTGTAGTTGCTTGGGTCAACAGAAAGAAGTTTGAACACAAGGTCTGGCTGGCCTGGGATGGAGGCATGAATATCGGTGAAAGTTCCACCACGATCAATGGCGATCTTAATGTTGCGTGTCATTGTTGATGTTGTATGATCTAAGTCATAATGGATAGACACAAGTGAATAGTCCTTCCACCCTTTATATAAACTTGTAATCAGTAGCAGCTGGTTAGAGCTCAGATTTGTTTGATATGGACGGTAGTGGACGGCCTCCAGCTGTTTTCATTGCAGGCGATGGACGGGCACTAATATTTCGGGTGGACGTGGACGGAGTGATGGACGCGTCCAATTTCAGATTTAAAGCCTCTCCCGTCCATCAACGCGTCCATCAACTTTGCAAAAAATCCGGTTGATACGACTCACTTAGATTGAGGCACCCAGCCGCAGCCCGAAACTTGGCTTCTTTTATACTGGCTGCCATGCTGTGAATGTATGGGCCTTGTATTTCGGTGATGATTTTCTCATACAAGCCGAGATGTCTACGAAAGAGGAGGAGCACAGTTCACAGTTAGAGCTCGCTACAGAGGAGGAAGATCCCTATGCTAGATTCTCACCTGCTAGGAAGAACGTGTTTGTGGGAATCGTCGCACTAGCGGTCTTCCTCTCGCCCTCATCAGCCATGGCGCTGCTTCCCGCTGCTTCACATATCGCTGAGGACTTTCATACAAAGGTCGTTACAATTCATCTAACAGTTGCCATGTATACAGTGGTGATGGCTATATCGCCATGTCTAGCCTCACCGCTTGGTGATATATATGGAAGACGTCCTTTATTTCTAATTTGCACAGTGGGATTCGCAGTTTGCTCAGCACTAGTGGCAGTCTCACAAAATCTGGCCATGTTCTTTGTCTTTCGTTGTATTACAGCTATATTCGGTACTGCATTTTTTTCATTAGGTGGAAGTATCGTAAGTGATATTTATGTTGCTCAGCAGCGTGGGAATGCGATGGGGTGGACCTTACTGGGGTCTCAGTTAGGTCCTGCTTTCGCCCCTGTTATTGGTGGTGTCATCGTCACATTCACCACCTGGCGAGTCATCTTTTGGGTGCTTTGTGGTTTGGGTGTCTTGACATTTGCCCTCGTTTTCTTCTTGCTTCAAGAGACTGCAACTCACTTAAAATACAAGGAAGTGCAGGCCCAAACAGGGAAAAAGTTTGTATGGGTTCCTTACAACCCTCTCAAAGTTGTTTATGCATTCAAATACCCCAATCTGATTCTGGGTGGATTCATGAGTATGGCATTGCTCTACAACATGTACTGTATGACAACCCCAATTCCAAACGTTGTGGATCCACGTTTCAAGCTCACGACTCCTATTGAAGGTGCTCTATTTTATCTGGCTCCAGGGGCTGGCTATTTAGTGGGTTCCCTGTTTGGCGGGAGATGGGCGGACAGATACGTCAAAATGTACATCAAAATAAGAGGCAAAAGGGTACCGGAAGACAGACTCAGGTCAACACATATACCGTTCCTTGTTCTCCCCGCTTCCATTCTGATCTACGGTTGGGCTATTGACAAGGATAAAGGTGGCATGGCGGTTCCCATTATTGCACTATTCTTCAATGGTGTTGGTCAAACTTTTTGCTTCCCAAGTTTGAATGCCTATTGTGTTGATTGTTTACCTCATTTAGGCGGTGACGCTATTGCCACGAGTTACTTCTCTCGGTACATTGCTGGGGCAATTGGTGCTGGTACGTGCCTGACACAAATCGAGCATATTGGTGTGGGTTGGACCAATACGATATCTGCATTTGTGCTTTTGGGGGGTTATGCTTCGTGTCTCACTTTAATCAGGTTTGGTGGTGCATTGAGAGATAGGGCTCTTAAAAAAATCAATGATAAAACTTCTATAGACGCATAATCATGATTACTTTTGGCTGTTTCGTAGAGCAAATGAGTCTTATACTATTATCATGTTTAGATAACGGGCTAACGATCCTTGGAGGCCTTTACTGGACACATGTACTGGGTCGGTTTTCGAGCAACATCGTTGTGAAAGCTACTAACTATGAAGTTCTTGACGGCCTGCAGAGCTAGTTGCTCCCGTCATGTATAACGGATATCATACATCTACGCCCAAGAACAATTTTTTGTAACATGAAAATTAATTTTGATATGATTTGAGCGTGAGCTAGGTACTCTATTCACACGTGCAAGCCAGTTGGCTCGAATCTGATTAAACAATTTTTCATACTCTATTTAGTTGGCCTTGACAACGGCATCGAAAGCCTTGCAGAAAGCATCAATGTTGGACTCGTTGAGACCAGCAACGTTAACTCTACCAGACTTAGGAAGGTAGACATGGTAGTCATCTAACAAAGATTTCGATTGCTCTTGGGTCAACCCACTGTACCAAAACAATCCTCTTTGTGTTAATATATGCCCCCAGTCACCTGGTGTTTTGTATTCGTTAGTGAGCTTGTCGTAAACTTGTTGTCTGACTTCTTTAAGTCTTTCGGCAATCATTTTCAAATCTTCACTCCATTGGTCGTTCAGCACCTCATCGTTGGCGATGGTGGAAACTATTCTTGCACCAAAAGCAGGTGCTGACGAGCATTCGGCTCTGAATATGTATCTCAATTGGTCAGCGGTGACAGCAGTTTTTGAGGCATCATTGACAACAACGTGCAAACAACCAACTCTCTCACCGTATAAACCCAGACTCTTTGAGAAGGATTGAGCAACAATAACTTCCAGCCCCATATCTATGAATTTTCTAACTGGCTCACCATCAATCTCTTTGCTCCCAGATGCGAATCCTTGGTATGCAGAATCGAAAAATGGGATCAAATGATTCTCCTTCATAATTTTACCAACTTCAATCCATTGATCCAAGGTCAAATCCGATGCTGTAGGGTTGTGACAACAGAGTTGCAGGATGAACACAGAATTTGCAGGTGCAGACTTCAGAACACTAACGAACTTTTTAAAGTCAACGCCTTTGGTAGATGGGTCATAATACTGGAAAGTTTCGTACGACCCGCCAGCCTGTTCGATCAATGGGAAATAGTTTGGCCATGCTGGAGTTCCCACGTAAAACTTCTTGATACCACATGACTCTGTAAGGAATACTGCACCAAGATGGCAAGCACCTGTACCACCAACGGTTTGGCAAGATGCAACCCTACCTTCTGAAACGGCTTTGTCACCAACAGCTATTTTAGCAGCTGGTTTGACGTAGTCTGGGATACCTAGACACAAGTTGTAATCATGACCCTGGTCATGAGTTTGCAAATGTTTCTTTGCCTTCCCAACAGCTGGCAGGATGAATGATGCACCAGTGTTGTCTCTGTAAACACCAGCACTGACATCAATCTTACCAGGGTGTGTGTCGGCACCTAGCTTCTTTCTGATATCGTTGAACTCGTCCGCCGGTTGATACTGTAAAGTGTCGGCAATACTCATTATGCAATTCACTCTGTGTCCCTTCTTTGGTTTCAAATCATATCGAAATGCTTGACCAATTCCTTCTTATATCCCATAATTTTGTTCTTATCTATGCGTCCATCAGTCGTCGACCCAAATTGTCCATCACCATTTCCGGGAAACCGTCTCCGTCCATCTTTCCGTCCATCGCTCTGGTTCTGAATTGCGCGGGCCTGTCTGAATTGTCCGCCCACGCCTTGTCCATCAGCGTCCAGCACCCTACATTACTTGGCTTTCTAACTCCATCGTTTACATCTTTTCATCTATTCATTACTTTCTGGGTGCCTTCTATACTATATATACTTAATCATTGGGGTCTCGCACTAGCTCTGAGAAGGACTCTGATGCGCACTTACCTATACCCCAAGTATCGTAGGATTGAAGTAACGAATGTATCCATTCCTCATATGATTCAATCGTTAAATCGGCGCATTGCTCGATGTTGCTTAACATATCTTTTGCAAGTCTTTCCATCATGTACTTCTTTCTCAGGTTATCCTTCTCTTTGACATCGAACCCCTGTGAAAATTCTCTAGGACTATCATCTGGACTTGCCTTACTCAAGGAACTCTTAAGGATCTGCCAAGCGGCTAATGAGGCTTTATAAAACATGAAAGTCAATGCTGGATTCGTTTCTCTAAAAGTTGGCTGGAAGTTCTTCAAAAAGAAAACCAAATGGCTAGCCACCAAAGAGTGGATTTCGAAAGGAATATCATCAAAATCATTGTTCAGAAGGGCTACCCCAGGCGGTAATCTTGATTGAGGTTTTGCAAGAGCTGCTGCGGTAGCAATACTAGCTTCTAGGGTCACTTCAACAATTCCAGATGTAATCACCGTATCGGGTAAATGTAGATGGATATATGCCAAATTCCAACTTGCCTCAAAGATATCCCACATGCTCTTCAATGGCATACGAGCAGGCGATCTCTTAGGAATCAGAACCCTCAGCCCGTTCAACGCCAAACCAAGTTGAGGTTTCCTAGAGAAGGGGTCAGATGCGTGGACAGGTACCGTCTCCAACAATCCGGCAAACTGTGTTGTGTTTCTAATCATAACATTGATCGCTAAAAGTATAATCATAGCGCCAAACGATGACATTGGGGTCACTGTGTTCCCATATATTAAAGAGTGTTGCAAAGCCTGTAAGAAATACACATCTGTCGGAAGTAGATCTCTCAAACTTTCAAACTCTATAGGATCACTTGCTTCCCAAATTTCATTTGCACAAGGAAGTGTATGTTTGATCTCATAATGCGACAATTTTGGTGGATAGTTGAGCAACGATGCAATCTGACTATCAATAACATACACAGAATAAGACAATCTTTTCCGTGTCTCGAGAAGGATAAACTTTTCCCAGTCATTCTTATTTGGATCTTCCATAGTTGGATCATTTTGGAAAAGCCCATATTCTCTAGACACGCTAATAACTTTCCCAAAATCTTCAATGCTTAGCTTAAATGAGTCACCTTCTCCACAGAAAGTTCCGTAGTACACAGAGAGAAGAGTTGCTTGAATGTGTCTCAAACGAGAAGAGTCATTCAGTTTCAGTAAGACCCTTGTGTACTCGAATAAGAGAGCAGACATGTGTCTACTACTTGTCGAGTATCTCGAGCCAATAGCACACATCACGTTGATCAATGCATCGTTATGATAGCTTTCCGGGATACTGAAGGTCGGTCTGTGTACTATTGGGAGCCCTGGATCGAAGTAGTCCCAATACTGCTGTAAGAATTGCTCAACATCTTGTTTCGACACACTTAACAATGGTGGCAGAAGCTTGTCATCATATACTTTCTGTACTCGCTGAGTCTGTGATGCCGAGTCAGGATGGACCCTATTGATGTGTACTTTCAACGCATCTCTCCTCGTGTAAGCGTTCCCACAAAAAGTACAAGGGTATCTTATATTTGTGTGTTGTTTTTCATGACGTCTGAGGTTTTCAACTCTTGTGTAACGTCGTTCACACGACTTACATTTGAAAATGGATTCGTCTGACATGGCCCATTGGCATTTCACACACAACTTCGGAAACAAAACATTGCAAACCCCACGATTGATCCCCTTATATGACAATACGTTTTACGCCTTTTTTAGTCACTTGTATCTCGGAACAAATACCATTTCCAAAAATTTAACCGTACATAGTGAGGACGGGCGATGGACGGGCGATGGACGGGTGAACTCCATTGGAGTGACAACAAATCCCGTCCAACAAAAATTTGATGGACGGCGGAGCCAGCTAAGAAATAACAGCTTGAGCTGAAAGGCTTTGGAAATACATAAAGGTTTTTACTGAGGCCCTGATTTTTTTTTCAATTCTGTCATGATTCTATTGAACAGCACCATTTGAGAATATGTCTAAACCTTTGGTGCTTCACACCGACCCTATCAGATATGGGCAGAAGCTTTGGGATGAGTTTGAAAAAGACTATGAAGTTGTTCATTTTGACGAAAACTACAAGAGAGAGCAGTTCATTGAAGATCTTCATGGGAAATACTCTGGTGTGGTTGCAATAGCAAGAGGGTATCTGGCAGGTGGACGTCTCGGAAGATTTGATGAGGAACTTATCCAACACTTCCCTCCTTCCTTGAAATATATTGCTCATCAAGGTGCTGGGTATGACCAGTGTGACGTTGAGCCTCTTTCGAAGAGATCTATACAACTTGCTCACTGTCCCGACATTGTAAACAAATCTACCGCAGACACAAACATTTTCTTGATGCTGGGTGCTATGAGAAACTTCAAACATGGAGCTGAGTTGTTAATGGAAGGCAAATGGCCATCTGGTGGGTTTGGCGCCGGTTCCAAAGAGGGCATAAACCCTATCCGCAAGGTTCTAGGTATTATTGGTATGGGTGGTATTGGGCGTGCTGTGAGAGATCGTGCTAGAGCTTTTGGATTTGAAAAAATTGTCTATTACAACCGCTCAAGGCTGGCTCCAGATGTTGAACAAGACTCCGAGTACTGTGACTCGTTGGAGAAACTTGTGGAAGTTGCTGATGTACTGAGTTTGAATTGTCCACTTAACTCATCAACGTATCATTTGATAAATGACGAACTGATATCAAAGATGAAAGACGGTGTTATCATTGTCAATACAGCAAGAGGTGCAGTTATCGACGAGGCAGCACTGATCAAGCACCTGAAGACAGGGAAGGTTGGGGCCGCTGGGCTTGATGTCTACGAAAAGGAACCTTATCCACCGAAGGAGTTGTTGGAGTTGCCAAACGTCATATGTACACCTCATATGGGTACGCATGCCGTTCAAACCGTGTATGATATGGAGAAATGTGTCATCGATAATGTTAAGGCCGGTCTCACAACTGGGAAGGTCATTAATTTAGTTCCAGAGCAGAAAGGACTGTTCTAACTAAAGTCATAAATTGCATAGCCCAAAATAGACGAATCTGATTGGTTCATAGTTGTAGTCTCAGGTTGGTGTCTTTTTTTTGCACTATCGGGCGCGGCTAAATAAAGGAGTTATTATGTGGCAAAATCAGATGGTAGCCTTTAAACTTGCTGTCTGTCTGTTTCTTCCACACTGACCAAAACAGCCATGAAACCCTATATTCTCAGCCTTTTGGCTGCTGGTGTTCTTGGAAGCGTTCAACAGAAGTGTATACTGTTTGAAGATAGTCATGGCGATACCCTCTCAATCAATGTGAGAGCGCATAGCGTTGATACAAGCGTTCTGATGTATCATATGAGTGATGTTGAAAATTCAAATATCCCGTACAAGGTTGATGATGACGTTATACTAACTGAGCCTAATGGGTTCGGTATCTGTTCACAAAAGAAGCTCTCGGTGGGCTACTGTAACAGGTTGGGCGAGTTCACCCTCGATAAGAGCAACGCTCAAGAGACTATTGTTAATGAATTCCTGCTTGCTGGAGACGAGGTAGAATACAATATAACGACGCCTGGTGTATCTTGCGTTGTATTATATCAGGAAGGGGAGTTGATCAAAGGGACTGAGATTGTGGAGTCTCACTCTCATGGGTATTTACCTTTGGATCTTTGGGACGAGATGATTATGACCATGGTGATTTTTGCCTTGCTACAAGTCACGCTAGGTACGACTTTAGCGATTAGAAAGAAGAATTCACTTTCCAATACAATTCTGGAGGACATCAGTGCTCTTCTTTCATCAAGCATTGTTTTCAATGGTCTAAAGATTTTGATATTTGTATGGGTGAACTGCACTGCCTCTTACTCATACCTCAGACTTGCTCAACCATTTGGAGTTCTGCACTCTCTATATCTCTTGACGTGCTTCTTTGTTTATTACAAGTTAAGTCTTGGGATAATTGGAATGACTGTTCCACCAAGGGCCTCTTTCACCATTCATCGGTGGTTTAGACCTTGTGTTCAGGCATCCATCCTCCTACCTTTATTGAATGTTTTCATAAATGAAGCTTACAGGGCTATACCCTCACACTTAGTCTCTTTTCTGGGCACTATCACCAACAATATTGTATACTTGCCATGGTTAGGCATGGCTGGTATAATCCTGAAGTGTTCGAAAGTGACAGAGAGGAAGATAAGGAAGCCAAAGCTTGCTCAGTCATATTCTCAGTATAGAAAACTGGTTTTGGGGATACCTATTTGCTTATTCGTGCTGTCAAAGTTAGGGCTCTTTGTGTGGTTGGAGTTTGCGATGAAGCATCAGAGAAACACCAGAACGACTGGGCCAGAGCTTTATGCATCAGTTTCCGCAAGAGATAACTTCTGGTTAAAATTGTTGGAATACTTGCCACATTTCTCTTTAATCCTCACTCAATGGGCATCACTGGTTCTCTGGGTATCACGATTTGAATTGCTTCGAGAAAATGATCTGTTTGGTAACATCGCTAGTGCCCAGCTGAATAATGAATTTTTGGAGGTTGGTGAAAGTTTGGATCATGTCAATATCTCAGATATCGAGAAATCACCAAAGCAATAGTTCGCGTATAATCATGTATTGACGTTGATAATATTGACATTTCCTTGGCCCAATTCATTCATGATGTATTTTAGACGTTATTGACAGCGCTTATTATGTTATAGTACTAGTAGATATCAATAAGTACTCTGATTTACTCGGCTTAATGACAATTAAATATTTTCGACTTAACACTAATTATTAAATTGTAATAATTAGAACACGTATAATAATATTGTTGTTAAGTTAAAGTAGACTTATCCTTAACCACGAAATAATGTCGTATCAACAAACTTGTATTGATGTTCGCTATGTTATTCGCTAATGAACTAAACAAGAATTATATTGATGAGAACGATGTTTTCGTAGGTCATAATGTGCCTTCCAGGATAAGTCATAGTGTGCTCTGGTGTTAAGGTGTACTGAAGAGAAAAAGGTTACTTAGCCCTGGTACTCCATACTATTACTTATGTAAATGTTCGTACTAATGGGGGATGATATATTAGCGCTCTTTGTGAATTATATTGATATAATTGAGCTGAAGACACAGTGATCAACTACGAATAAGAACGTATCAATGAATATTGACAATTGTATATATGTATATAAAAAAAAATCAATTTAACTTAGGTTTGAACAAGTTTAAGAGTCACCATCAAGACCGGCTTGAAGCATCATAAGATATATCTCATATGAAGTTGTTCAAAATCAGTTCTGTCCAACAACTCCTCGTTTTCAAGCATTGGAGGGATCTTACCTTCAGCCTGCAATTTGTCACGACGACGATTTTCGAAGATGTTGACCAATCTGATCAAAATAAGAGTTCCAAGAGCCAGACCATAGAAGATGGCAACAAGCTTTTTACCAGTTGGATACTCTGGGGCTTCTTTGGATCTGAAAGTTTGTGGACCAATCCAATTACCAGCTGCGTAAGCAATGATTTGAGCAGAGTTGACCACAGTTTTCTTTGTAGTACCGACAGTGTTTGCAGCAATCATGGACATAACCAAACACCATGAAGAACCAGCTGCACTGATAAAGTAATAACCAACCAACAAACCACCTTTATTTGTTAATGGAAGACATGTCATCATGATACCACCAATCATTGGGAACATGATAGCAAACATTGCAGGTATAGATCTATCCATCATCTTGTCAGAAATCCAAGGAACAGTCAACTTGAAAAGAAGATCCACAGCACCACCTGGCATGGAAAGCAAAAGAGATCTTTCATTCACGAAACCAAAAGACTTGATGATGATAGACCCGAAACTGGTAACACCACCATTTGGAATGTTCATCAAAAGAGAGTACAAGATATAAAGGTAAGTTCTAACATCACAGAATGCTTCACGGACCTGATACCATTTCCATTCACCAGACCCAACACCTTGGAAGTTTGATTTAACACGGTCGATGGCAATAACTTTTGATCTTTCATCCAAAAATTTGGCGTTCAACTGATTATCTGGAAGGAGGAGGAAGAAGGCAACACCGGTACAGATTGTAAGGAGACCAAACATCAAGAAGAGAATCATCCAGGATTCAAGAGCAGCATGGTGAACATGGTATAAACCATAGGCGATAGGTGAAGTGATTAAAGTGGCAACACCGTTAGCAGCTAACCATATACCCATTCTCTTGGCTTGTTCGTCACGTTTGTACCACAAGGCAGTGATCAAGACGAAAGCTGGAGTAATAGTAGCTTCAAACATACCCAACATGAATCTTAAAACTAACAAACCACCATAGTTTTTAGCACCACAGGTACAGGTCAAGATTATACCCCATGCAATAATGTTAAATGACAAGTATTTAGCAATTGGGAGCTTTGCCAACAAGTAAGCTGTAGGGAATTCGAAGAAAATGTAACCAGCGTAGAAAATGGACGAAACCCAAGAATACTGTTGACTCTTAGGGTCAAGATGGGTATCTTCTCTAATACCCATAAGAGCGGCATAACCCAAAGACACCTTATCAGCAAATTGGACACAGTATAACAGGAACAAAAGTGGCATGATTCTAGCGTCAATCGTTCTCAAAACACGTCTCTCTTCTTCCGGTGTGTAGCTAACATCTTTACCCTCGAGGAACTTGAAAGCTTCATCAACAGCTTTCTTACCGGTGGTTGGGATCACGTCAGCCTCGCCAACTTGGAAGTCAAGGACCTCAGTGGCTTGCACGTCAGCTCCTTTCTCTGGAAGACTGTTGCTAGATTGTCCAGTGATACTCATTCTTGGTGTTATTGGTGGTGTTTATTATTACGATGGGAGATCACTATTGTGCTGGCATCTGTTCTTCTTATATCCTCTCAACGTCAAGTTCTTATCAGGTTGAACTTGCAGCGGACAAGCAGATACGATAACAACCTCGAACATCTCAATCCATCTCTGCCATGCATAAGTCCATCTCTCAATTATAGGCCCGGAGGGTTTTTTTTTTTTTTTCTTTTCTTTGCGTTTGCCTCGATGCCTGCGAGACTTTTTCTTATCGGTTATCCAAACACCGTTGACGCACGTTGCGGTCCAATCAAGAAGCTTGGAGCTCCCAATCAGCGATAAATTACCGGATTTGAGCAACTCCGTCCATCAAAGTCCATCCAACTTTAACGCCGCCCCAGACTGCGTCCATCTGCTCCTACGTCCATCGGCCTACAACAAAGGAAATGTTTCTTTTTTTATTGATCAGTCGCTCAACATCTCTTTGAAAGAAACAGCTGCGCAAACACCGATGCCCCAAGTGCTAAATGACATTAACAGTGAGTCGACCCATTTCTCGTAAACTTCTAGGTTATCTAGTCCAGGCTGATCCACATCGTAGTGCTCATGAATGTGGCTGAGGATATCGTAGGCTAATCTTTGCATCATGTAGTGTTTCTGGGTGTTTTCCTTTGTTGTGTTCTTTGAAGGATTCGATGGAGATGCTGATTTCAGAATTTGCCATGCCACAAGAGCACCTTTGTAAAACATAAAGGTTAGAGCGGGACTTGTCTCTTTGTACTTGAGTCGAAATGAACCAAGGAAGAACAAAACATGACTGTTTGCCACCAGGGCATAAGTTTCATAAGGGATTCTTGTATAATCATTGCTCAACAAAGCCGTCCCTCGTAGTGACAAAGGTTGCGGTTTTGCCAAGGCAGCTGCAGTGGCTATCGTGGCATTGAGTGTAACCTCCACGATTCCCGATGTAATGACGGTATCGGGTAAATGCAAATGAATATACGCCAAGTTCCAATTAGCTTCAAAAAGATCCCACATAGTCCTCAAAGGTCCATCATTTGCCGTTTTCATTTTTCTTGGTATCAATTCCCGAAGTCCATTTAGCGCCTGACCTAGTTGTGATCTTCTTGAAAATGGATCCTGGGCAAAAGTTGGAACAGTCTCCAAGATACCAGCGTATTGTGCCATATTTCTAATCATGATATGGATGGCCAATAAGATGACTTGACCTCCGAATGATGACATGGGTTTCGGGACATTGCCATAGATCAAGGTTTGTTGTAAAGATTCCAAAAAATATAACCCTTCTGTATCTCTTTTGAAAACTCGTCTCCATTCTTCATCAGTTGGAGCTTCCCATGCATCATCTGAACATGGTAATACGTGTTTGATCTCATAATGCGAAAGTTTTGGGGGATAGTTGAGTAGAGTGGCCATTTGTCCATCTATGAGGTATAAACTATAAGATATTCTTCTTCTTGACTCCACAATGACAAACTCTTCCCAGTCGTCCCATATTTTCGCTTCAGTGCTATACTGGAACATACCATTCTCTCTGGCAATGGAAACTAGTTGAAAATGACTATTTATGGCCCATTTGTACCAGTCATCATTCTTGGAAAACAACCCAGCATAAACGGCAATTAAGGCAGCTTGGAAATAGCGTATAGTGAAATCGCTATTGAAAGCATGTTCCAACTTGTATAAAGCAAACGTATAAACTTCACTAGTTTTCTTACCTGGCATCGGTCCAGATTCGAGATAATGCAGTCCAACCGCGCACAGAACATTCACCAGTATGTCTTCTTGATAGTTTTCAGTGATTTCAAACATGTGGCGGTGCAATACTGGGAAAGTTGGATGGAAATTCTCCCAATAGAGATTTAGATAGCGCTCTATTGTCTCTCTACTTTCTCCAGCAAGCGGGACTAGCACTTGCTGCGGTGTGGAATCTGCCGTTGATAACGATTGGGAGTCCTTGAGAAAGGACAATCTTGATTTGATATCGAGGCTAGCGGAGCCTAGGGTTGTCCATTCTTTACTATCAGAATGAGCCTTCCGAATATGCATCTTAAGCGAGTCGTTCCTGGAATAAACGCTGTGACAATGTGGGCAGGTAAACTTGTTCTCATAGTCTGTCGAACGTTAGCATTGTCTGGAAAAAAAAAAGCTAAGATCAAGAGATTCACACTCACGTTGTTTTTGGTGTCTCTTGAGGTTTTCATGCCTGGTGAATTTCTTGTCGCATCGATCACACACGAACGGCCGCGGCTTGACGATTGAGGTCATCTTCTAGCACCTACTGCCAGTTGGTAAAATGAGAATCGGGAAGCAGATCGAGGTTTTAGTTCTTAAAAATTCGTCAGCTTAAAAATTTACACACAACGGCAGCTCAATTGATGCACTGATAAGAAAGTCTACTGAAAGGAGGAAAATCTCCCTTTTCAGAAAAAAAAAAAAAAAAAAAACAGCTTTAACTAGTTCAAACGTTCATTTCAGTTGCCGATAAACGTGGTTTGGCCCGGCTTGACTCGTTGCCACCATCACAACTTCTGCCAGCACTGTGTTTCTTCTTCTGGAAGTGGCAAAGACAACAACGTCAGCCACGTCGGATGGGCTCAGTGGCTCCATGCCTTCGTAGGTTTTTTTCATCTTCTCTGGGTCGCCTTTAGCTCTGACGAGGGCAAACTCTGTGAGGGTGTTACCTGGCGCAACCTCGATTACCCTAATGTTTGTGCTGATGAGTTCCTTTCTCAACGTGTCGGTGAAAGATTTGACAGCGGCCTTTGTTGAGCAGTAGATACTCCCTGTAGGATAGGTGTCCCTCCCTGCGATAGAGCCCAGTTGAACAATGTCACCAGTGTTACGTTCTTTCATTTGTGTCACAACAAGTTGTGCAATGGCTATAGTGCCAATCACGTTGGTCATGTAAACCGCTTCAACGTCTGCTGGGTCAATCGAACCAACAGTCTCGGAGCCCAATGCCATACCAGCATTGTTGACTAGGATATCAATCACATTGTATGGGGAGGTTAGTGAGTTCCAAAACGCTTTGATGCTATCGCTTTTGGAAACATCTAGTTCAGCTTTTAAGATTTGAGTTTTGGGGTATTGGGCTATCAAGGATTTCGCCAACTCGTCAAGTCTAGAGGTTCTTCTAGCGGTAAGGATGAGTCTGATTTCACCATTAGTCGCTTTAGTATACTCTTGAGCAATGGCTGCCCCGATACCGGAGGATGCTCCAGTGATTAAAACGGTTTTACCCTTGAGAGATTCAAACATTGTGTATATAGAGAGAGTTTGCCCAAAGAATAAAAGTGCAAACTAGGTTAACATCCTTTATAAAAACCGGTCGGAAGCAGTAAACTTCATTGACAACGAACCTGAAGAGCCTCTTACAAAGATGTCCACGTCCATCGCGTTGGACAAGTTGGAGTGCGGCCAGAGATTTCAGCTTTGTGCGGGAATTACCTCAAGCAGCCCGCTGGAGCTCCATTGCGGAATTATCGAATTGGCACGCACTTCTGCCATTTCATCAACACCAGTTGGACGTGCGTCCATATCATCGCTCAAGGACAAGATGGACTGGCCTAATCTCTGATGTGTGTGTGGTCTGATAATCTCAACAGAATGTCACATATAAAGACTCTTCATGGTCCTCTTGTTTGAGCTTCCTGGTTCATGTTCTTTGCTGAGGACTTCAGATCACAATAATGACCGCTAGCGAATATCAAATCACAGAACAACCTGGGTTCACCCCAAGAAAGATCAAAGTCATCGTTATTGGTGCAGGCGCCAGTGGGCTTAACTTTGCCAGAGAGCTTTACCAAAACGTTCCTTCTGCAGATCTTGCCATCTACGAAAAGAACCCATCTATTGGTGGTACTTGGTACGAAAACCGTTATCCAGGTGTTGCTTGTGATATCCCATCTGTTAACTATCAATACACATGGGCTCCAAGTACTAAATGGAAGAAATACTACTCTAGTGGTCCAGAAATCTTGGAGTATTTCAAAGGTGTTGCCAAGGAACATGGTCTTGATAGAGACGTTTATTTGAACCATACCGTTGTGGGTGCTGAGTGGAACGAATCTGAAAAGAAATGGTACGTTAAGGCTCAAAGAGGTGATGATCCAAACGATATAATCACTGACTCTGCCGAGGTTCTGATCAATGCTACTGGTGTTTTGAACAAATGGAAATGGCCAAAGATCAAAGGCCTTGAAAATTTCAAAGGTCCAAAGTTGCACAGTGCTAACTGGGACACCTCATTAGATCTCGAAGGGAAATCCGTTGGTGTCATCGGGTCCGGCTCAAGTGCTGTCCAGATTGTTCCAAACATCTTGCCAAAGGTTTCCAAGTTGACTCAATTCGTTAGAAGTAGATTCTGGATCACTGCTGGGTTTGCTCAAAAATTTGCTGGTAAAGATGGTGCTAATTTCGAATACACCGAGGAGCAAATTGAAGTGATGAAGAACGATCCAAAGAAGTACCTCGCCTACAGAAAGACCATTGAATCTGATTTGAACAAGAGATTTAGATCTGTCTTGAGAGACTCCCCAGAGCAAAAAGAATCTAGAGAGTTTGCTGAAAATGAAATGAAGCGTAAGTTGGCTTCAAAGCCGGAGATTGCCGAGAAAGTTATCCCACAGGATTTTGGTGTTGGTTGTCGTCGTCCTACTCCAGGTAACGGTTTCTTAGAAGCCCTTTGTGATCCAAAGACCGAATTGGTCTTCAACGACATTGACGAGATCAACGAGACCGGTTTACGTACTAAGGATGGTGTTCAGCATGATTTCGACATTTTGGTTTGTGCTACAGGATTTGATGTCTCATGGGTTCCATACTTCCCATTGATTGGTAGAAACGGCAAGGATCTCCGTGACGAATGGAAAGAAAAACCAGAAACTTACCTATCCATTGGTGTTCCAGATTTCCCTAACTACTTGATCTTCATGGGTCCTCATGCTCCTTACGCTCACGGTTCTGTTCTACCAATGACAGAAGCCATTGCTAAGAACTTTATCCAACTTGTCAAGAGAGTTGCTGAAGAATCTATCACTTCTTTCGATCCAAAGCCAGAAGCTGTTCAAGATTTCATTGCCCAGAGAAAAACTTTCTTGGAGCGTACAGTTTGGAATGACCCATGTAGATCATGGTTCAAACAAGGTACCTATGATGGTGAATTGATGATGTGGCCAGGTTCCCGTATTCATTTCTTTGAGGTCATGAAACAACCAAGATGGGAAGACTTCAACTTGACATATGTTAAAGGTAACAGATTTGAATACTTCGGTAACGGTTTCCATGTTAGAGAGTTCAACGGGAAAGATCTAAGTTGGTATTTGGGATTATTGGGAGACGAAGATAAGCAACCAGATATCACTGATGAGGATGTCAAGGAGTTCCTTGTTGTGAAATAGAATCATTATAGCATATTTTTGAACATATAGTTTTCACACATTCATTACAGATATTTATAGAACACATCTTATTAATGTAGAGTTTGCTACAGATCAATATCAATAGCAATAACTTGAGTTAGCACAGCTTTTTACGTGATGCGCCATCTACAGCGGTAAGTAATAATTGTAATCTTGTCCATGAATTTGCTTAATTTGTGCTTTGTTGGACACACCCTACGAGGAACGATGCAATATTGAGATTGCTCTTAATGCTGGGAGAAACATCTCTATCTCAGTTAATCCCATCAAATTTGTTTGGGCTGTTTTGCTGTGTTTTCGTTATTGTGTTGATTCCCGTAACAACTGTAGATGTTTATCAGGAAGAGAGAGGTTATCACTGGTTATGGAAATGGCTTTGAATCATACAGATTTCTTTTCCAATAAGGCCAGGTTAAACGCGCGAGAACTTCCTTGATTCACTTACTTATATTGTCCAGTTCAGCTTTTGTATTAGCATCCCAAATGGTGCTTTGAACACCCTCATTGCCATGATTATCGAGAAAACTGCCCTTCGAGTTGATCCACATTGATGAATATGCATTCTGGTGTGGTTTCATTAGGATCTACTTTCTGTTCGCTTGGTTCGTCGAAGAATGAAAGAACAGAAGCAGCCTGTGGGTTTTCTCTCAAGGTGCCTTTGGCTGGTGTTGTGATCTATTGCTCTTGTCCACAAAACACTGGCGTTCGCATTTTGGTGGATTGTATACGGTGGACCTTCGTTCCGCCTCTGATGTTGTCATGATTATATCGTTGTTTCAATCGGACACTGCTGAGAATACCAAACAAGCTGTCATTTATGGCTTTAAGCATTTGAGTTACGCTATTGGTATCATTACTGGAACTGGTACGTCCCAGAACCAGGAGGCACCTAAGTACACGGTGGGATTGGCATCCATGTTGGTTTGTTATCGCGGTTGTAAGTTGTTTGCTGAGTCGTGCTTGGTCTTTTGTATTTTCTTGAACAGAGAGAGAGGTCTAAAATGATTGCTACCCATGAAGTAAATCTGGAAGAATAAAAATTGGTGGTTTATAGATTGCTGATCTAATTTGGAAGAAGCAGGTACGTCTGGTCACAACCTAGAAACTTGTGTTTGTCATCTCACGCTTTCAGTAATACAGGATCATCACGACCATTAATCCTCCTTGGATAATTTGATGTTTCAATGGTGAGGAGAAGAAGTTGATTGCACGACACTCCAAAGCCTCATTCAATTCAAAGTTTACCCTCCTCCTTGAGATCTTTCAAAATCTTGTCGTACTTTGAGTCTCTATCTTTGTAGAATTGGTCTAGTTGAGCTTCAAATTCGTCTTTACTCAGCTTGTCTTGCCATCTCAGCTTATAAAAGGGATGATCCTTCGGCAAATAGGTTTGCCCTTCTCTCCCATATGCATTTTCTCTAAAAGTACCACCTGGAACGGCATACTCCGTTTGAAATAGACCCCGTTTCTGCAATTCAGGGACGAGTAAATCGACAATATCCTCGAAGGTTCCTGGCCAAACGGCATAAGCAAAATTGAATCCGTCAAGACCTGTAGCCTCAATCAGGTCTTCAATCTTATCAGCAACTTCTTCTGGGGTTCCTATGAAATCTCTTGTTCTTGGACCACCGATTGCAGTGTCCTCTGCTAAAGTTCTTCTCGTGACCTTGAAGTCCGGTCTATTTTTGGTCAAATTATCAACTAATGATCTCATGCCATTCGATTTAACATACTTCAATTCTTCATCCCATTCATATTGGCTCAAATCAATACCAGTCCATCCAGCAAATAGGGCCTGAGCACCTTCCAAATCAACATATTTCAAGGATTCTTGAAATTTTGCTTCAGCTTCCTCATGTGTCTTGCCTATGAAAGGAGTGATTTGAGTCAAAAATTTCAAATGTTTTGGATCTCTGCCAAATTTATCAATGGCCAAATACTTGATGTCATCGATCGCTTTTTTTGTTTGAGCAAAATCTCTACCCCCAACAAAGATAACCTCAGCATTTTCAGCAGCGAAAAGTTTACCTTTTGATGAAGTACCAGCTTGGATGATAAGAGGGAATCCTTGTGGTGTTGGTTCGTTGATGTTCGGACCTGGAACATTGAAATACTTTCCAACATGATTGATCTCCCTGACAAGATCAGGATCGGCAAATAAACCTCTTTCCACATCATGGATAACGGCATCATCTCTCCAACTAGAGAGTAACAGTTTGTATACAATCTGAACGTATTCCTCGGTCTTCACGTACCGTTCATCATGGTCGGGCAATGGTTCACCATTCAATAGTTGTCTAGCTGTACTATTCAGATAGCTTGAAACGATATTCCAGCCGACCCTCCCTTTTGTTAAATGATCAAGTGTTGCCAATCTTCTGGCAAAATGGTATGGATGTTCACTGATCGTACTGAAAGTTATACCAAATGAAAGACTCTTTGTGACGAGAGCCATAGCTGAAACAACAGCAGAAGGTTCATTCTTTGGTGCATTCAATCCTGATGCCACGGCTGGTCTGAAATTAGCCGGTCCCTTGTAGTCATCTAGAAAGGAGGTCAGTGTTTTCCTTAGATATTGAAACATCACGCGCCATACCTACCATAAATGGTCATTGCGTCACCAATGAAGATGGAATGAATCTTTCCCCTTTCAGCCACTTTAGCTAAATGCGTCCAGTACTCAAGGTCTTTGTAACTATGGGATCTATCTTTTGGATTCTTCCAGCCGCCTGGGAATTGATGTCCACTGGCTGCATTCTCAAAGAAATTGAGAATCAATGACTTCTTTGGTTTGGCCGTTTGTTGTTTCTTCTTTGATGGCTCTGTCATGATCGGTTCCCGAACGTGTATGGAGAGCGACGGCGGTCGGGGTCTTTGGAAGTGAGCGTGGAATAATTGGTTGAAAGTTTCCCATATTAATAGTTAATCAGTCCACCATTTATGGCGTAGTGTGGCATCAAGGCTTACATCAACAATAACGGAAAAAAAAACACTGTGTGTAAATCTTTGCCTACCTCCCTCACAGTTTGTTGTTTGTGCTCACTGCTCTCGAATCGAATATTCAAGTTGATCACTCGAACTATTCATGTGAATCTCAATTCAACCAAAGAAGGCGTATCCTTAGTGGAACCTCTATCGTTTCTCACAATGACACGAAATCCACCAATCATTTTAGCTAATGAGACTTCACAACACCAAATCGCGATCTGGTTCCTCGAAGAGTTGGAGAGGAGATATTATCAGCTAATAAATGGAGGCCTAAGTGCACTGTAAATGAAGCGGGTTTGATAGCTTCACCTCCTATGCCACGCTTAGAGTGTACATCTGACGTTTTCCCCAGAACTCAAGCTAATAATTTAAACGAAGTAAAGGTTGTGATATGGATTTTACTACAGTTTAGGCTATATTATTCCAAAGAACAAGTTGGTTGAAGCATGCATCGATAGCTGCTTACACCCATGAACCGTGATCGCCTGACCTTCATCTTTGTGGTAGCTTTTCAGCTACAGTTGGTGCCTGTGATTCTATCCTGATTTCTATTGTCTGCTTAAGTTCGAAGCCAGATGTGTTGCCTAGTCGAGAACATGGAGTGTTATCTTCTCTCAATCTTCCGTTGACCGATGCGCAGTAATCGGTCCTTCGTTCACGTTCTCTTTCCATCTCTCTTTCTGCGTAATGCCATGTCTCTCATGGTCAAAATGGCAAGCAAATTTACGAGAACCTGCTTCGGACCTGCAGAATTTGGCCGTGCATCAATGAATGAAAACGCAGTAAGCTGGACATACGAACGCACTGTTAAAACAATGGAAAGGAGGCAAAACAAGGTATATGATGTGGTACGTAAGTGTCTCAAGATTGTCAGCCTTGATTCCTGGGGCAGCAAAAGCGTTCCACATCAAAACCAGTACCTTTCAAGACGATCTGAGCTGACTCGAGGTTGGGTACATTCTACTTTGTCATTTAAGAGACGACCCCACAGTCAATCACAATTCGGATCATGACGAGGTTTCTGGTATCGAAATCGTCTATGCACATTCCCTCTGTCATTTTGATATGAAAGTCTCTCCCAGAAAATGTGCAGCCTTTCAAAACAATCTTTCCACTGCACCGAAAATTTCGAGCAACTATGGTTTTAGTCTTCACTTCAAGAGAATCCTCGCCTGGCTTCAAGGCTGTTAGTGAACGAGTCTTTATCCCACCAGAACACAAATACGTAGACTCCAGCAAGCTACGAGACCTTACACATGTGAATGATAACATGGGCCATGCCTTGAATCCTTAATGCTTCTCTTCCATTCCTGGCCCCACATTTTGTAAATCGAAGCTCACAAAGTGCACCTTGCCAAGGTCCATGTAGTCCTCAAACTTGATTAGCCCAAAATTCTGTATTTTGAACTTTGAGCCTGGTAAAAGGTTGACCAGTTACCGGATCTTATCCATCTGAGCCTCATCGGGTTTTGGAGGCATTGCTTGTGATGCTGATAAAGCTGAATGCGTGGGAAAGAATGTAAACATTGGCAGATGTTGAATTCTGGAGAATAGTATAGGGTGGTTCTTTCACGTGCTGTGATTGAACTCTATACTAATACAGGTCAGCAAATTCTGAACTATATTATTTTCGTAATCTCAATGCCTCATTCGTTGAATGATTACCTACAATATATATATATCATCAATACCTCATTCACTGAATAGAGCAATCAAGCCTTTAACATGATCTGATACTTTCTTGAAAACAACATTCTGCAAGATCAACGACGTGCGAAATCTAATAGAAATACACTTGCTTGGGACTGGACAGCTGAAATGAGATGGGCTAGAAGGAGATGTGCTCGACTTATTATTTACTTGCAAATACGGTTAAGGGATGCAGCATTTCGTTTGGCTGGAGCTGTCATTAGCTTTTTTAGTGGGCTTTAATCAGTAAACGAGATGAAGCTCACGAGATACTTAAAATGCCTTTCCTACTGATTACTGCACAGAGAATTGCTTGTCTCTTCGGGAGGAGGGCTAAGACTTGAATGACAATGGGGGCAAGCTTCAGTAGTTACGGCAGGGGGGGTTCAAATACTAAGAGAAGGAGGTTTGGAGTTTGAACACGCATATCACCAGCAATTGCAAACTCAGATTTCGGAGCGAGTGTTTCAGCAATTCTATCGTTGACACTCTCACTCTATAGGCGCGTAGTCCTTTTGTAGATCAGCACTGGAAGAAAGCCTGGCGAGTCTTTGCATCTCGGGCCCACATCAGCTTGAGCTTCGCAAATCGTGTGAGTCGCGACAATCACATAACTTCTTGACATTGTCCGCCACCAAAAAAAAAAAGGAGCAGTCAGTCTGGTGAAAAAGTCACTTACCCCCTACAATGATTATAATTGATGGGGAGAGCTTGTGGGCTAGATTGAGGGTAAACCATCATGTTGAAAGACCAGCCTTATGTATTTTATAGACACTGGTTCTACACATGATTATCAGTTTCAGGCCAACTTGAGAGTAGACGCTCGCATTGCTGGAGGTAGAGAAGGTTTGTGACTAGCTAGCTACAAAAGTGAAGGTTTTGATCGGACTCAGTTCAACTTCGACTTGATTCAAAGAGCCTACTATTCGCAGGTCTCGGGCAGTTCGAAATGAAGTAGACTAGTGAGGATTTTACTAAGACAGGATAGTGAGTAAGCTGTGTGGGATAGAATGCGAGTGTGGCTGAGTCCTTCTTCAGTCCTTATTGTCCATATACTCCTTGCCCCTGTTCTTGATCAGAGATAGTAATCAGCTATATATATTATATAACCCTCGCATTCTTGTCAATTAGTAAATTTGGACTTGGGTCGAACAATATTGGTTCTGACAAAATGCTTCTAAGCTCGTTTTGGCTCACAACGTATGGGGATTAAGCAGAACAAAACAGTGGCGCCGAAGTCCACCGGAGCAGGAACGCCCTCCCCGTCAATATCAGAGCTGTGGACAGTGGCGGATTTGATGACTGGAGAATGGCCCTATATATAGAACCAGAAGTACCGACAAGATACTCCATTGGGCCCATCGCAATGCTGTGAAAAGTCTGTCCACTTCTTCAACAATGGTCAAGCCATCAATTGATTTATATACCACGGGTACTCCAAATGGCAGAAGGGCTGCGATCGTCCTTAAAGCGTTGCATCTTCAATACAACTATCATCACATAGATATCGCCAAAGGAGAACAATTGACCAAATCATTCAAGAGAATCAGTCCGTATGGTAAAATTCCTGTGATAACTGATATTGATCCAAACACTGGTGAAGAGATCTCCATTTTTGAAAGTGGTGCAATTATCGAGTTCATTGCCAGTAAGTATGATACTGAGTTCCAGATCCATTACAGTTCCGCACACCCATTGTATTGGGAACAGGTCAAATGGTTTCAGTTCACAACTTCTTCACTCTCACCACAACAAGGTAATTTAAGTTTCTACTTGAATTTTGCCAAAGAGAAGTTACCATTGGCTATTGAGAAATCTCGAGCAGAAACTTTAAGAATTTACGATGTTTTGGAACAGCAACTTGAAAAGAACAATGGTTGGTTTGTTGGCGATCATATAAACATTGTCGATATCAGTGCATATCCTTTTGTTAGAAGACATGACTTTGTTGGTATTGATCTAGAGTCGAATTACCCACATGTTTGGAAATGGCTACAAAAATTGAACAAGATTGAAGCTTTCGAAAAAGGTTACTCTATATAAATCAGTTTCGTTAGTCATTCTGAGGTATGGTATTCCCCAAAAATCGAAGCTTTGTGTCTATCTTAGAAGAATGTAGACTGAAGCAATATAGCTTTTTGTATGAACAAGCAAAGTCCTTTCTCAATGTCTGGAAATTTTCATGATAGAGCGGTTTCTTGCATTGGATCTGAGGGTTAGTAAAGATAAAGTACATCGCATTCATGAATTGTGAGCAAATTATCGGATCTAGGTCAACAATGGACTGTCTTTTGAAGATATGTTGGGCTTTTAGAGTGAAAGTAATTGCTCTTTCAATCATTTGTTCTATTTGTCCAGCGTACAGCTCTTTAACTCCAGGGTCCAGATTCTCACGTCTTTCTTCATATTTCGGAATCATGAATTGACAAACAGTGACATAGTTCAAATAGTATCTAATCTTGAGCAAATCAATTTCAATCAATGTTGATCTAATAGCAACATCATCTTCCCACTGGAAACTGAATGGCAACAGCTCTCTCCATGTGTTGAGCTCATATTCGAACTTAAGAAATATCTTGAAACACTCTGCAATACTGACACTTTTATCGATGCCAAGTGAAATCATTCTAGCTTTATCATCAACATTGGCTAGCAAAATACTTTGCATGTAGCAATTGGAATAGAAAGAATCAGCATCTTTAGCAAAATTTGACTTACAACCCCTTGGGATTGAAACTTTCGGCTGAATTGATAGTAGAGATGATGATTTATCTAATAGCTTCATATTAAACAATGATCTTTCCAAATGTAAGAAGACCCAATATAACCTCAACAAAATATCTCTATGTGTGTGCTTGTGACCTTCTAATTCCAAGAAATGGAAAAGCATATCAGATCCCTCCAACAACTCTCTTCTGAAGTCATTCAATTGACAGATTTTCAAGTAGTAAACACAGATCAATAACTGTATAGTTATGGATTCGAACCCAATGGGTAACATCATCTTTAGTTTACCCACCATAGATAGTGCAGACCAAAAATATTGAAATCCTGGAGGGATACCTAATTTTGATTCTGCACAATAACGATCATTAATCCTGTATGATTCAGAGCTCCAATATTGATGAGTCTCATTCGCCATCGTGACTTCACCCAAAGCTAATAGTATAAAATACTCACAAGCTGAAGTTCCCAATACAAGACCATTTTTCCTAATGTCTGCTTTGATATTCCCAATCGTTGCTTCACATACGATGGGATAGAATGGATATATATGCTCTAGGTAGGACTCTATAAGTGCACCGGTGTGTGTAGGGGAAAGGTCAAGGTCTCTAAAGCGTGAGATAAAACTGAAGTCCATTCTTCCTCTGATGCTGAACTCATCTTCGTTGAGCATTGACCTTTCAACATCAGACAACTCAACGCTCGTTTGAGACGTGTTTGATGTAAAAGAGTTGAGATTTTTGAGCTTTGTTGTTTTGGTTTCACTTTCATCGACTAAAGAGGAGATGTCCATGACTCGATTTGAATGGCCATGAATTTTGGTCTTGTTGTTGTTGTTGTTGTCCAAATCAAAGAGGTCTTGATAGTCTTTGAAGAAGCTGATCATGTAGGGATCTTTCTCATCCGGATTGAATGTCTCCTCAAGAAAAAAATCATAGAGTTTGCTAGGATTCGTCACATCCATCATAGTAGTCCTAATTGGGTTAGCCACTATATCATTATCATCAATGGTCGTTTTGCAAACTGCTCCACCATCACCTTTCAGCAAGCTTTGAGCCAAATCTGGGTATGTGGATAAAAGGTCATCATCAGAAAAGATATCATTGTAATCAATCTTCTTAATGTTGGAACTTATATTGTGATGGGCATTCTGTACTGCTTCAACATTTACGTTGATTACACTTTTTGGGGTATTCTGCAAAGAACTCGGTACAGAATCCAACAAACTCTTGAAAGACTCCAATTCATTCTCATCAATGACATGTTGACCCAGTAGCTTGTTCAGTTTAGCATCAAGTCTATCAACTTTACTCTCCAGGCTCATGAAGGCCTTATCCATCTTGGAGATCGGATTCACCTCTTCCGGATTATAACAGCATTCAATGTTCTTCTTGACACAGTTTGAGCATGGCTTCTTCTCGTCGCACTTCGCTTTCTTCACACGGCAGTGATCGCAAGCACTTTTGGCCTTTTTATAAGGGTTGTTCTGAGCCCTTTTGGTTGGTTCTTTCGGCATCTTGTTGGCTTTTTTTTTTTCACTAGGTAGTAGGCTATAGAAAGCTCTACGATTTTGGTCTCTGTAAATATTTGTGTGACTCTGATTGAAGTATGTGGCGCTTATAGTCATGCTGGTTCTGACAAATAAAGCGTTATCTTTTGTCTGCCGAAGTTCATATTTTGAGCTACGTAGTTGAATACTTCATAAAACCAACTATTTGTGCTATATACAGATAGATCATTAAATCATTGATTTTCATTCTCCTCAAGTTTACGCTTCTCATAGTCAGTTATGGAAACTGAATGAGGATCTAGATATGGTATTTCACCCAGTGTAGTGACTCTGAATCCTTCCCTGTAATTATCTGGCAAATTTCCATCATAATCCATTGTTGCGGAATGGAAAGTGGATCTGTTATCCCATATAGCAATGTCATTCTTCTCCCATCTTATCTTGATCAAATATTCATGATTCTCTGTGATGAGTCTTTCAATAAACTCAGTTATGGCAGCAGATTCATCATAGTCTAACTCATTGATATATCTTCCATGAATTACACTGTAATAAAGGGATTTCCATCCCGTTATTGGATTTGTCCTCACCAAAGGATGGTGTGCTTGAACATCTGCACCTTGATTTTCAGCGCCTCTTTCCTCTCTGTAATGCTCTCCTGTCTTCTTGTCAAACAATTTTAGATTGTTGTTCCAATTGGCATAGACAGTGAGCTTTTCAAACAATTCTCTAAGTAAAGGTGAAACTCTAGAGTACGCATGATATCCAGATCCAAACACAGTTCCACCAGCACCATTTTTAGGGACAGATGTCATTCTCAAAGCACTCAACAAAGCTGGTCTCTTTTCGTAAAACAGATCTGTATGGAACAAACCAGTCGTTCTTTGGGTGATACCTCTCTTATCACCTTTATACACATCATTCAACCCGGAGTATATCTTGACAAAATGATCACCATGTTCTGGATTTGAATGTGTCATTGGATGCACGTGCAATATAGCGTCTTCAGGTTTTTGACCCAATGGCAACGTACTCAACTTTTTGATAAGTAATGTATGTTCAGCTGGTGTCAAATCTTGATCTCTGAAAACGATGACACCACGCTCAGCTATCAAGACCGCCAAATCCAGTAATAACTCATCAGAATTTTCAGCATATAGTAAATCAGTCAACTTGATAGATCCCTTCTTAAATTCTGTCCCAATATAAGGTGAAATATCTACCTTGTCATAATTTTCGAAGGAGCCTTTATATCTCAATGGCTTTCTCTTCAGCTTGGTGTTGAGTTCGTCGTCGATGGATGCTGATTTCAGCTTGAGTCTTGCTGTCTCGTGGGTAGCAGTTGCAGTGGAAGATGTAGCACTCATCTTATGGTGGACTTGATAATTATATCTTGAGTCTGCCTCGAAAGATCCATCTTGTTTGATCGCTTAAATATATCCTGGGCTCATGCTCGTTTAACGTAACAGTCGACTGTGGCTGCCGGAAGACTTCCGCCATCTCGAGTGGGCTCCTCTACACATTACAGTACGCAGTAGTTCTTTAAATTATACCGGGACGTCCTCCCCGGCTCCTCCCGAGCTGAACTTTCACACTGAATCCAATTGGCACTTACACTGAATTTTTAGTATAGTGGATTACCTCGAACCCACAGTTAATAAAACCTCCAGGAAGGGCCAGCTCAGAAGCGTGACTTACAAGTTATAACCGCATCTTTCCTTTTTCTGTGCGCCTGTGTCACGCTTCTTGCTCCATAATAGGAATAACCTGACCGGGGAGCAGGTTCCGCGTTCCGCTAATATGGGTGAATGAATATTTCTTTAGTGGATAAGAAACTGGTATGCCACAATTGACTATTATTACCATGTCGATATTGCCCATATTCTTTTATAAAGTGACGTGTTCTGTCTCAGGTCTTCAATCGTCAGAAAGGGTCCACAGTGTAGCCACTTGAGCTCGTACTTGAATAGCCCTGCTCAGAACATTATATTGCTGCTATTGAGGGCCATCTAAAGTCTTGCGAATACATTCAAGATGACGTCTGAAACTGAAAAGAAAGCATCTGCTGAATACGAATCACAGTCTGAGGATGGTGTTCCTAACGGGGCTGACCTAAAGGAGTATGATGTTGCGTTGCAATTCTTGAAGCAGAACGAAGTTGAAAGAAAGAATGTTTTGGATCTTTACGTTGCTGGTGAACAGGATCTTGATGTTAATCGTCAGAACAAACTACCATCAAAAGTACTGAAAAAACTAGATCTTTACATCCTAAGTTTTATGTGTGCTATCTACTTCTTGCAATTTCTAGATAAAACTTTACTGAATTATTCTGCTGTTATGGGTATCAAAAAGAACTTGGTTGGGAATCAATTTAGTAACCTTGCCACTATCTACAATGCCTCATATATATTCGGTGAGCCAATTGTCAGCTATCTACTTCAAAGATTCCCATTGTCAAAGGTGTTAAGTATATGTATCATTCTTTGGGGAATTGTCGTTGCATGTCATTCAGCTTGTCACACTTATGCATCTTTAATGGTTGTCAGAACTTTGTTAGGTATACTTGAAAGTTCTTCTGCTGTGAGCTTAATCTCTATTGGGACAATGTACTACACCAAGTCTGAACAAGCAAAAAGAATTGGATATTGGTCAATTCAATCAGGGACAGGGACTATTGTTGGTGGTTTGCTGTCATTTGCTTTTCAACATGTCCACTCTACCAAATTTCAATCATGGCAAATTCTTTTCCTAGTTCTTGGTTGTATTACTGTTGCATTTGGTGTCTTTGTTTGGTTATACCTTCCAGATAACGTCACAACTGCCTGGTTCTTGGATGAAGACGAAAAAATTCTGGTTATTGAACATATCAGGTCAAACCAAACAGGTGTTGAGAATAAGACGTTGAAGAAAGAACAGATCAAAGAGCTATTTTTTCAAGATAAGCTCACGTGGTTACTAATATTGACCACCATTGTCTCCCAAATCGTCACAGGATGTGTTGGGACCTTCAGTACTACAGTTACAGCTACTTTTGGCTTCAACAGTAAGGTGTCTGCTCTATTGCAATTGCCAATTGGTGGAGTGATCATCATTTGTATCTGGGTATCTTCCTACTTGGTCTCGAGGTTTGGTAACCTCACCTTGATTCATGCTTCAATGTATGTACCATCTGTCGTTGGTGCTATCGTGCTTTTATCATTAGATTTGAAACAAAAAATCGGAAACTTACTTGGATTGTACTTGCTTTATAGTGGTTCCACTGCAATCACGTTGATATACACTTGGAACTCTGTCAATACCGCCGGATATACGAAGAAGATTTTCAGAAATGCTCTTACTTTGATTTCATTTGCTATAGCAAGTATAATTGGACCTCAACTATTCAGAGCGTATAGTTATCCAAGATATATTCCTGCTAAAATAACCATACTGGTCACCCAAGCTGCGGCTATCCCATTGACTTTGTTGATCGGCTATCTCACCAAGGTTGAGAACGATAAAAGAGATAAACTTGAACAAGAGGAGGGACAGCAAGATTTAGGAGAGGATTTTGAATTCTTGGATCTAACTGACATCGAAAACAAAAGGTTCAGATACCTTATTTAGTTCAAGTTTGACAGATTTGATTTAAAAATATACGTAGTGGACAGTACTACGATTGCATGAGGTGGCCCAATAACTTTGTAGACTCTATATGACCTGTTTCCAAGAGTAATATAACTATGAAGGTGCAATAGTCTTAGGCAGAACCTCCTCGTTTCATAAAAAGCTTAGCCTAGGAGTATCTTGACTGATTTGTGATGAAAATTGCAAAGTGAACCACAAAGTACATCAAAAGCCTTCCCTGTGAGATCCTGCTCAATGGTTTACTCGACTTTGGCTCGCCTTATGAAGGGCTGGGGCTTTCAATCACAAGCTCAATTTTTGTCCACACTTAGTCCCACTAGGGCTCCTAAACGTTCCGAAGGAAAATCATGGGTGGTTATGGCTTTAAGAATTGACTCCAACGATGAAGTTTTGTGGAGTATATTGTACACAGCGATCGGGAACTAAGATCTAAGAACAACTTCGAAGACATGCATATTCAATGGCTTTACACTATCAGCTTCCAGACTCACGCATCTCACGCCTCACGGAGCACGGAGAAAGTATGAGCCACTTTGCTCTGACTTGGCTTTGTCATTGCTCAATGTGGGAAAATTTGTACCATTGATATATATTTGAGTGAATCACGTGAGAATGAGCCAGCGAGCAAAAAAACATACAAAAAATTTCAGGTTGGCCAGCTAGTCAGATGATCATTTTCCCCTAATAATTGATATAAGATTCAGGGAGAGATTAATAGCAAGTATAAGGAAATATTGTGTTGTTGGACGGATTGTCTGATATAGTTGTGATACCCTTGTATCATATATAATTTTGGACCTCAAGCATACTTTTTAGAGTAAGATCTTCCAAAGATCCTAAACTACTCAAATACAGTTCAAGCCGCCTAGGGCTACTTTCCTGAACGTTGTCTGGCTTACAAATAGTTGTGAAGGTGTGGAGAACCTTGGTTGTTGTGAAATTTCGATACATTTCAGATTCAATGAAACGAACCACCTAGAGAAAAATCATCAAGCTAGTATACGTTCCATCCAGTAATCAAAATCAGGACTGAACTGTGCTAGTTTGGATCAAGATATGCTATATTTATGGAATCGGATATGTTTTTGATAGAATTGAAATATTGACCACTAATTGTGGCAAGAATGCTTCTCTTCCTGCAACAGAGGGTCCCGATTGGAGCAACTCCAGCTGAAGGGACTACATTCTTTGAAGCCTTAACACAGTGGAAGAGGTGTATTCATTATTGGGGTTAGGCATGGTCTTGGTTAGATTTGAGTTTTTTCTATTGTGTGACATTAGTGTTGGAGCTCCTGCAAAGTTCACGCAGTATTTCAGGCTGAACTGGGATGAACATAAAGCTCTACTGGATTATGTTCTTCTGGTAGAAATATAGACTGCTAAGTGGTTGAAGGAAAGCTCAATGGTAAAGTTTAGCTATCTTGAGGCTGATAGTCTATTTACCAAGGACAAGCTTAAAGAAGGGGAGCTAGATGATTACTTTGGTGGAGAACCCAGCAGTTTTATATCATCGATAGATATATCGTTACACTACTTGCTTTGATATGCCTATGTACATAGTAAGAGGTCCACCAGTTTTGGTTGATTATAGATGAGATCAGGGTTATTACGCCCAGAATACTCATTGTTCTAGTTAGAAAGGGACTACTGCTCTTCAAAGATAGAGTATCATAGATCTCAGCACACTAATATTGAATAACATTTCCATGCGGTAAAGTTGTGCTGGCCCCAGGACTTCAACAGATGCTGAGGAAAGAAAGAGGAAGGTTGTAAACTATACGTGACTACAGATTTTGAGATTAAGCGTAAGGCTCCCTTCTAGAGAAAAGGAGGTGAACTATTTATTGGTGATGTCTAGCTATTTTCGTGGTTTTCGGTGGAAAGCTTGTATATTATTTGGTAATAGAGGGAAGCTTTGATAATAACAGTGAGGACATTGGTACTATCAAAGCGACTGTGGGTGATGATTTCTCAAACTCACGGCCTGATCAAGAGAAACCCTCAACCTTAACTTGATATAGATTTTACGAGGACCAAAGATGGGCAATCGGTCTGTATAGCATATCTTAGTTGGTGAGAGCAGCAATTCTCGAGCTTTAAAATGTAAAACTACGACGTATTTGGATGTTCAGTCAGAACAGTAATGTATTTAAGTTAGCAATATACATTTTCGAGTTCCATGGAACTCTTGATATCTTCGTACTATATAATCTAGTGGTGTATGTTTCTACAAAGATGAGATAGTAAAATGATGGACGCCCCCCACCACTCTCACTCTCACTTATTTTTTTCGAGCTAGGGAGCTCCACGGGTTACCCGGAGTACACATTTCACTGGAGGATAACTAGGCCCAGGGCCTATTCCCTTAGGCAAAGCCCAGCACTATAGGCTCCACACTTCGCTACGCTAGGCTACGCTACACTACGCTACGCCTCGCCTCGCTACGCTAGGCTCGCCAGGCTCTACGCTCGTTTGTATTTGCCAGCCCACACCTGCCGGCCAGCACTTACAAACCAGGCAACCGAGGCTTAATCTCAGCAGATCGTAACAACAAGGCTACTCTACTGCTTACAATACCCCGTTGCACATCAAAGTCGTATACAAAGGATTTATCCTCACACACAATGACATTGCTATGCGCCGGTAAGCA